>OY856410.1:1469957955-1470557955 GCA_963693085.1 Alisma plantago-aquatica
TCACTAATAAAATCACATATGTGTCTACTGCTAATGGATATATAATTAGTAGATATAATAATTTGCATACAATTCATTAAAAGATATCACTATTGATTAAATTTCAATTGACTCCATTTAACATGTAATGTTTACTTACTAAAATTAGCTCTACTCTAAGAATGCAGTCAACATTAAACATGCAGATGGATTGCACCATCTAAATCACAAATAACTTGGATCGTACTTAGCACGCTAATAAAAAAATCCATCCGACCAGCCCTACCCTACATGAGTAACTGGAAAAAAGTTAATTCTTATAAAAAAATTGTATCAGGCTGGGTGCCATAAAATAAAATTATAGAGATATGTAATCTACATGTTAAATTTCCCATATCAAGGCTCGTCAGATACACTCGAAGACTCGAGTTTGTTATACAAAATTAAAATAAATTTCATACCTACACAGAAAATGTACAATATAGCTATAACTATTGACAACAAACTCTTGTATGAAAATATTATTGGGAGACGTAAACAACATGAATGGGGAGAGTGATTATCATTTTGTTGCTAGCTGGTATACATGACTGATCAATATGCATAGAATTATTTCCAAACATGAGCTGGAAATTGTGCCAAATATTGTCTTTGCTACACGTGTGTAACCGAGCCAATTTTCAAATGATGTTGAAGCAAACAGGCTGAGTGGAGAAGATATTGTTGGGATAAATACAAACATACTTAGATATATTAAAAAGTGAAAACGCATAGCTGGCTAAAGAGGATGCAATGTGAATATAAACTCAAGCAAGCAAACTGACTGGTGTGATGAATACAGACAGCTAAAAATGTCTCTTATTATAGGTACTAGCAAGGGGCACATGCTAAGCACGTGAAACACAAATTATTTAATACATTAATTTTTCATAAAATATTATTTGTGGTAAATACTAAAAATCAAGTCAAAATTCATGTGCAAAATCATGAGAATATATAAAGAGAGAAATCATCAAATTTACCTTTGAAACTAAAAAAAGAGGTCATTCATATGAAAAGTATGTACCTGTACATAATTTAAAGTTTGTTTACTACAAAAAAATGTCATTCATATGAAAACTATCTAATTACATGTACATGGTTCATATCTTGAAGTGATATAAGGCTAGTTGTTTTCTACTTTTTAGATCTTCAAAATTTTCAGTTGCATCAGGTTTTTTTACTTATTGTCGACTTGAACTTGGAAGATGAGATTCATGCTACTCAGTTGAGTTTCCAAATTCTGAATGAGGTCATACTGGTCTTATATGTTATGATTGTCAGAATTTTACAACTTAAGTGAATAATTTAACTCATGTAAAACTTACCTTGGATTTAGTTTCATTAAAGTATTAGGATTGCATGACAGAAGATCTTCAACTTATTTACCAAACAAAGTGCATTGTGTCATATCCATTTCATCTTGTAATTGAAGCTTTAAGATACACCTGAAACAAAGTATTGAAAAAATAATATTCAAAAGAGCATATAAGTGACTAACAATCTTTATAAATAAATTTATTGAATTACCAAGGCTTTGCAGTGGATTCTTTGTAGCAGTATTGGAAAAAATAGTTTGAATCATAAGTAGAGGTTGTTTTATTGTGACACTTGTTGCATGCCATATACCAGAGTTCTTGTTGTTTGGAGATGATAAATTTGGTTGGTTTAATGAAATAAGTGTGCTCCTGTGTAGTTATGGTTTATTAATTTAAGTATGAATATCTACCATAAACCATTTGAAGTATAATGTTAAGACTAAAACGTACCAAATTTTTGGTAAGAAGAAGTTCTGCAATTGGATTTGTTGAAAATATTTTATTTCTGTTGTCATCTATAGCTTGATGAAGTAGATGATGATGATTCATTTTCCTAACTAAGATAAAAAATGTGTTAATAATTTTCATATAAGTTTCTAATGTTTGTAAATAAAATATTATCAATGTTGCAGTACTTTAACTTTTGGTAGATCAGGGTTGATTAATATCTTTGTTTTTCTTTCGGTAGATAAATTCATCAACCCTACATAATATTAATGATAAATAAGTATAAACAATAATTCAAATGAAGAATACAATAGTGACAATTATAGGTACCGTGTATGGTTTTTGAAATCAACTATGTTGCAACAATAATTGGTCTATCATCCAAAGTTTTTAATATTGTTTCACAATGATTTGTCATAAAGTGTCCCCATGTCGATAGAGTTGTGACCTCTAAGCTGCAATAATAGATTAAATAAAATAAAAAATTAATTCTAACATTTTTGTTTTGTTTTTACTAAAATATTTATACTTACGAAGAGTCAGTGAGGAGAAGATCTTGAAAGATTACATCTGATTGATCTCTCTTCCTTTTTGTCTCTTGTTTTGGAAGAACATTTAGAATGATTGCAATGGTGTCTATTATATTTTATATATAGATATTCATCAGCATATATATACATAATATGACAATTGTAAATGAAGTAACATACCTATTTGTTGTGGAGCTATTTCCAGCTGTAAGAAATCTTTGATATATAAGAGATCAAACTTTAGTGTTTCTTAATAGGATATGCCATGTTCTACCTTTTCGATGATTATGAATCTTTTTATAATCATTTGGCACCTGTGATCAGTTGACTTTCCTGAGTAATATTTTGACTTAAGTAATGCCAGTGTACCTCTTGAAATATAGTATGTGTCATTCAATATTAATTTGTCATTGAACTTTTCAATGTCTTCATTGAATATCACTCCTTGCATCTTCATTCCCTGAAAGTCAATTAAATTCAATATCTTGCACATTAAAACAGTAAAGTTTTAGTTTGCAATAGATGACAGGTTACATTTTCATCAATAAACCCGAGTCTCCTATAGGTATGTTTACCATCAATTGATGTTCTAGGAGCTGACATCTCTATCACCTTTATCTTAGTTGTCCATCTTTGAGAATTTTCATCAATTTCATGTAATAGTTGGTAGCTTTTCGACATTTTTTTAGGTCTGCAATTAAATAAAGATGATAATATTAGAACATGTATGATAATGATGAAAGAGATATTATCCAAGATAATGCTTTATACCTAGATTACTCATGCGGTAGATAGTACTTCAGTATATACTATATTCCTTGTTGTTGTAATGTTTGTATGTTCGATTGAAGATGGTCAGATGAGAACTTTAACATCTTCTACTGATTTCACTCTAGATAGGGCCACATATAATTGGCCATGTGAAAATACAGGTTGACGAAGATATATTCCAACCTTTTCTAATGTTTGGCCTTGTGATTTGTTAATTTCCATTGCAAAACATAAGCGGATAGGAAATTGTAACCTCTTGAATGTAAAAGGAAACTTTTCATGATCCTTTGGCATCAATGGAATTCTAGGAATGAATACTCTTTGTCCTTTCTTATGCCCAACTGCTATCTCAACATCAATAATATTTGTATTGAAATTTTTGCAGATACGTCGCGTGCCATTAAATAGACCTGAAAAAGGATCAATATTCCTAAGGAGCATAATTGTACAATTTATTTTTAGTGCCAACTTGTGAGGTGGAAGACCAGAAGGAGTCAAAGAATTCAAAAACTCTTCTGCTTGAAACTGACTTGTATTATCAATAGCAGAGTCAAAGCTGAAATATTCTTTCTTAACTCCAAGAAATATTTCAATCAACAATTCATTTATTTCATCAACAAATTCATACTTTGTTGTCAAAATTGCATGGTTGGTCAGAGAATAAATGTTATTGTCATCATCCATAAGTTTGGGGAATATTTCCTTGATCAACTGATACTTGGAACATGATTCGTCAGTAAAGGGGATAACCATGCATTTAGGAATGTCAATATGATCATCACCAAGTACAGTTTCTATTGTTCCATTTCCAATTTCAAGTAAATATTTTTTGAATGATGGACTTGATATTGTTCTCATATTCTCTTTGAGTTTTAACCATTCCACTTTCCCCCACAACTTTGACTTTAAAAAACTTGCTGCAATAGTTTGTTCTTTTCCTCCCCGTGGCACAACAGGAAAAATTTGTCTAAAGTCACCACCAAATACGATAATTTTTCCTCCAAAAAGGATGTCTTGAATGGTCATGTCTTGTAATAAAAGATCCAATGATTCAATTGCTTGATTTTTAGCCATCGATATCTCATCCCAAATTATAAGCTTAGTTCTTCTCAATAATTCTCCCAAACTACTTTCCTTTGAAATACTGCATATTTTTTGTTCTTCACTATCTAACGATATCTTAAATCTTGAGTGGGCAGTTCGACCAAAAGACAATAAAGATGATGCAGTTGCAAGGGCTATTTGGCCAAATGATCTTACTTTAGCAAGTAAAGCATGATATAAGAATGTTTTTCCTGTTCTGCCTGGCCCATCAATGAAAAATATTCCTTATTTTCCACTATTTATACGATCCATTACAATTCTATAAGCACAACTTTGATCATGATTTAGAAGTGAAATGGATTGGATATCTTCATAAAAAATGACCATATTCAATTCCTCTTCTATTTCTTTGTACAGTTTCTCATGTTCATCTTCAATGATAGAAGGTAAATTAAAGTCTGATAATCATTTTCCCATTGACTCGAGACACTTATTTATACTCTTTAAAGCACAATTGTAGGCGTTCATGCAGTCATCTTGACGTTCAACATAAAATTCCTCATTCATTTTATTTTTAAACTTATCCCACAAACTTATAGGGCTGATAGATGCACAATAGGCTAATATTTTAGAGAACAATTGATGAAGACCAGAAGGTATTTGAAATATCACAGCTTGATCAAGACATTCTTCAATGTTGTCATTGGATTCCAATAAACCAAGATATTCAACTGCTTCTTAGAATGTATTATATTGGATTCCATTTATAGTCCTCAAATGAGCAAAAGATTTAGAACCACTGACATGATTTAACAAACATCACAGATAGTAGCGCTCACCCTCAATAGGTTTTGCAAATATAATCCTTCCTATTGAATTTCTTTGCTTTCTTCTATTCCAACATTTCAATTTCTTATCCCATACGTAATGCTCAGGGAAATCCTTGTATAGGTATTTTTGAACCTCCTCATCTACACAATTTGTTCTAAAATATTCATTAAGCATTGTTTTTGAAAAGTTATCATTTTGTACAATTGTGGCCAAATCTTGATGTTGGTCAAATGAAACAGTATGCATGTCCTCTAAATGGAGTTGTAATGGTGTTACTGATGGATGCATCTCATTCATAGGGAACTAATAAATTCTCGATGCAGCTTCTTGTGGTGATACCCATCTTCTAGAGACAAATTGGTAAATTTCATCATGCAAATTCTTATGTTGTTTGTCATCCAGTTGGAACAATACACGATCACATCCTTTGTATATGTATTTATATAAATACTTCACTACTTTTATTGAAGAACATATTTTCGACATTGATATGATAGTTGTACTTTGCTAATAAATAAGGATTATAAGGAACCACCCAACGGTTGTCTATTTTGGTGGAGCCAACGTTTGTCGAATAATGTGTTTGTCTTCTTCGATAAAGTGGGTAGGAATTTTTTTCCTGACTGGTTATAGAAGAGAAGTATTTTGGATAATGCTTTTTACATTGTCCATTCTCCATACAAACACTATTTTGATTCAAGGCTCCACATGGACCATGTATCATATGTTTCAAGACCATGTTATAAAGATGTGGGTTAGACTATTTCTCTGATATTTTAGCAGATACATACTAGTCATATATATCAGGTGTAGTAATCTTTTGTTTGTTTTCCAATATGAGAAGAAAATGTGCATGTGGTAATCCTATTTTTTGATATTCTATCACATAAACATAAGCAATAACATGTCCAAATATATTTCTTTTGAAGAGATCAACTTTTAAATCTTCTAATTTTTCTTTGAAGATCCTAGCAAGGAGATCTGGTCTATTTTGTGCTTCCTCAAATGCCAACAACTCTCGCTTGACCTCAACCCAAGATGGATTGCATGTTAATGTTAAAAAGATATCAGGTTTTCCATATTTTTGAACTAATGCCATTGCATCAAGATATCTTTGTCTCATATCCCGAGGGCCACCAATAAAAGAAGACTGGAGAATAACTCTTCTGCCAATTGTGTAGCCCCTATTTTGTCCATTGTTATAACTATCGACAATTCCTTGATATAAATCTTCCTGAATTGTTTGCTGATCTCTTCTAATATAGTCCAAGTGACTACTTTCAAGTTTAAGATACATATCAACAATGTATTGTTGTAGTAGTCTACCAGAATGCAATAGAATTGATTTGTCAAAATCTCTAATTTGCAACTTATAACAGTAGTATTCACGACATGACACTGTTGTCACTACTACAGAAACAACGTTCAACGTCGCTTTTAGAGGCGTCAATTTTTTAGTAAAACCGACACTATAAACATTAAACGTCAGTTAATAAGGACGTACGACGTCTATATTTGAAGACCAGGTATCGCTTTTCATTCAGTGTTGGTTGAAGAAATGAAACCGATGCCTAAAGTAGCCCGTGAAATCCAATTTTTTCGAGCAAAAAAAAATTGTGCCAAAGTATGAGATACAACATCGGTGTTTTACCTAATAATCGACACTGAATGAAGATAAAATTTGCGCTAAAAGTTCCAATATGGGCGTCACCTTTATTAGAATAACCGACGTGATAAGGGTGCACGTGTCGTCCCCACCAAAAAAATTAGGGTAAAGGAATGTCCAATTGACGTCGGTTGTCTTTGGATAACTGACGCTTAATAATAAAGGTGTCGGTTGTTATGGATAACCGACGCCTTTTAGTAACTTAATAGGTCCCACACACAGCAGACTCTTCTCCTTTCTTCTGTTTCATCGATCGATTTTGCTCCGGTTCCCGACCCCTACTGTGTCGCCGCTGCCTGCTGCTGCTATCACCTCCGCACTGCCACCTGCTGCTGCTGCAACTACTCGCCACCGCCACCGCCTACCTCTCCTTCTCAGCTCACCATTGGTGCCTCTTCTGCTACTGCTCTCCTCGCCTCCGCCGCTACTGCTGCTGCTCTCCTCACCGACAGACTCCTTCTCCTCGTACTCCTCCTGCCATCAGTTGCCCTACTCTCCTCGCCGGTTGCCCGAAGGTACCTGCCCCCACTCTTCTTCCTCCGCCCTCAAGCAGGTACCCTGCTCTGCGTGGGATTTCACATCTTCTTCTTCCTCCTGCTCCCTCTCAGATGGTTGTTGGATTAAAGCAAGGCCACGACCGTGTGGGCTGGCCACAGCCGTGGCTGTGTTGGCCTACCACGGTCGTGCTGGCCAGCACATCCTTGGTAGGCCAACACAGCCACGGCTGTGGCCAGCCCACAAGGTCGTGGCCTTGCTTTAATCCAACATCCATATGAGAGGGAGCAGGAGGAAGAAGAAGATATATTTGCAATTGAATACTAATGCTTGACCTAATTCTGTAAATTTTGATGCATGTTGAATTAAGATATTAAAACCCTAATACACATTTCACCATAATCTTGAATTAACTATATTGCTGAAATCTTGTAATCAATCTATGTAAGATATTAAAACCCTAATGTTAAATATCCGATTTTGTAGTGATGTGTCACCCTAATATCTACATGAATCCCTATTGTATGATGCAGATTGATGATAATGCATGAGCTAGTTTGAAATTTTGAAATCAATTATGAATCTCTCCATCCCTAGGTCATACTAATTTATGTGTAATCTTTATCTTGATGATGAACATGCATGGACACTCGAAATGTTGAAATCAATGTTATAGAATGACAACACATGTATTTGTTGTCCTAGAAACCCATCCAAGATTTACTCATTAGGAGTAAACCTTGGACAGTCCCCAGTTTGGGACTGTTCTTGAACACCTAATCTCACTTAGGATGTAAGTGTATAATGTGTATTGGGTTTTCAAGAAAATTTTGGCAGCATTTCCCCGTTTGTTCTCTAAGTACATATGTACTTGGAGAACAGCGGGGAAATGTTGCCGAAATTTTCTTGAAAACCCAATACACATTATACACTTACTAGTGAGACTAGGTGTTCAAGAATGGGATAGGTGGTACACATTTATTATATATAAGAATGACAACACATGTATTTGTTTGCCTAAAGTTTTAACCATGCAAAAACTCTAATCTGTTAACCCTAGATCCTAATCTTGTTGTAATATATACTTATTTTCTCTTTGATCATAGAATGGATAGATCATGGATGTCCATTCGCAATCGCTGCACCCCAGAGTTTATATCTGGTCATGACAAGTTTATTAGATTTATCGAGGAACATAGGAAACAACATGGAGATAGGTTCTATTGTCCATGTAGGTATTGCGGTAACAACTTGAAAGTCAGCACTGGTGACGAAATCAAAAGTCATGTCATGTGCAACGGGATTATACAAGGCTATACAAAATGGCACTAGCATGGAGAGATTTCAAACTCGAAACCAGTGGATGTCGATAGTAGTGCTTGTGTGGAAGAAGAAATTGCCCCCGATGACGTAGATGTGAATGAACCAGTTCTTGTAGACATCGTTGATGTGATGCTGGATAGATGTGGGGTAGAGCACACTGATCCACCTCCCATTTTTAGAAACATTGTGCATGATGCTGAGATATCATTATACACAGGTTGTACTAATTTTACGAAGCTTAGCGTTGTGTTAAGATTGTATAACCTGAAAGCTAACAATAGATGGAGCGACAAAAGCTTCACGTCATTGTTGTATTTGTTGAAAGAAATACTTCCTGAAGGAAACGAGCTGCCAATCCCAACATAACAGGTAAAGAAATTATTGTGCCCAATGGGAATGGATACCAAAAAGATACACGCATGCCCGAATGATTGTGTATTATTTCGAAAGGACTATGTGGATTTGAAAGATTATCCAAAATGTGGTACGTCACGGTATAAATTGACGACTTTGGGGGAGTCCAAAACTGGTTCTTCTGCTAAGGTGATGTGGTATCTACCTATAATATCACGGTTTCAACACTTGTTTGCTAATCCTATAGATGCGAAGAATTTGAGGTGGCATGCAAATGTTAAGAAAAATAATGATGGGATCCTACGACATGTGTCTGATTCCCCACAGTGGAAGAATATTGATCTATTGTACCATGAATTTGGTGAAGAAGTTAGGAATCTAAGACTTGGGCTTTGTACAGATGGGATGAACCCGTACATGACATTGAGCAGCCAACATAACACTTGGCCAGTCATGCTTGTTATATACAATCTTCCTCCCTGGCTGTGTATGAAAAATAAGTATGTAATGTTGTCGTTGTTGATATCGGGCCCTAAACAACCTAGAAATGATATCGATGTTTATCTTGAACCTCTGATTGATGACTTAAAGAAACTCTAGGGTGAAGGTTTGATGACCTATGATGCTTCATGAAGAGAGACATTTCATTTGCATGCTATGTTGTTTCTCACTATTAATGACTTTCCAGCATATGGGAATTTGTCTGGATATAGTGTCAAAGGAGGTAAAGCATGTCCTTTATGTGAAGAGAACACTGATTCAACAAGATTAAAACATGGCGGTAAGACTGTATATCTCGGTCATCGAAGGTTTCTTACAAAGTTCCATTCATATTGTAGGAAGCGTAAAGCATTCAATGGATTGAATGAGGAACGGAGTGCACCTAAACCTATACTAGGGGAGGTTGTTTATGAAAGAGTAAAAGACTTTGCCAATGAATTTGGTAAGAGATCACAATGTACTATGGGCACATAGAGTGACAAATCTTTATTCAAGAAGAAGTCAATATTTTGGGATCTTCCTTATTGGAGTTCTTTGATAGTCAGGCATTGTATCGATGTCATCCACGTTGAGAAAGATGTCTGTGATAGTGTCATTGGTACTTTGTTGAATATACCAGGTAAGACTAAAGATGGGATAAAATCTAGACTGGACCTATGTGAAATGGGAATAAGGTCAATTTTAATAGAATTACATGAAATGGGAAATCGGAGAACATACTTACCTCCCTCTTGTTACACATTGTCTAGAAAGGAGAAGAAAGCTTTTTGTGAATGTTTGGTAAATGTTAAGGTGCCACATGTTACTCATCCAACATCCGTAGATTGGTATCAATGAAAGATCTGAAGTTGATAGGTCTTAAATCTCATGATTGTCACACTCTAATACAATAAATATTTCCTGTGGCAATTCGATCTATATTACCGAAGCATGTAAGGTTTGTAATCACCAGACTTTGTTTCTTTTTCAACAGTCTGTGCAGCAAAGTTATTGACCATGATACTCTCGATAATTTGCAAATAGAAGTGGTTGTTACCCTATGTCAGCTTGAGATGTATTTTCCTTCGTTGTTCTTTGATATTATGGTACATCTTGTTGTCCACTTGACTAGGGAAGTGAAAATGTTGGGACCAATTTTCTTGCATTGGATGTATCCCTTTGAACGATACATGAGCATTTTTAAAAGTGATGTTCGAAACCGTTATCAGCCTGAAGGGAGTATTATTGAGGGTTATGTGGCGAGAGAGGTTATGGATTTTTGCAATGACTTTCTCAGTGGTAATGACACTCCTGGTAATGACAAGAATATTGAGGAGCAATTTGGAAAAGGAATTTTGGGATCACGGGTGAAAGTAATCAGCCGTGAGCAGTTGGAACAAGGTCACTTGTATATTTTACACAACATGGACGAAGTGAGTGTTTATATCGAGGAACATACCAATTTCATCAAGAGACAATATCCTCAAGCCAATACAATGTGGCTTGCTAGAGAGAATAACAAGACATTTATTAAGTGGTTTGAAGATAAAGTCTTACATCAACTATCTCAAACACCAGATGATATTACTGAAACTATAATATGCCTCACCTTTAAACCAATATTCAATGTGATGTCTTACGAAGGGTATGACATTAATGGATTCACATATTACACAAAGCGCCAAGATGATAAGAGTGCCGTCCAAAACAGTGGGGTCACCCTTCAAGCGTCGATTATGTTTTTTGCAAGTGCAAAGGATAAGAGTCTATGTGAAGTTAAAATGTTATATTATGGTGTCATTGAAGACATATGGGAGTTTGACTACATAGATTTCAGAATTCCTCTCTTCAAATGTAATTGGGTTGATAACACCAAAGGAGTTATAGTGGATGAATTGGGTTTCACTTTAGTGAACTTTGAAAAAGGAGTTATAGTGGATGAATTGGGTTTCACTTTAGTGAACTTTGAAAAGATTGAGTCTACTGCTCAGTCTGCTACTACTCAGGAGTCCTCTACTATAGGTACCACACCTCTGCCTCACCATGATTTCTGGATAGTTGGGAGGCAAAATAAGAAGGGAGAAATAAGGAAGCCCACAACTGCTAAGGCGGCTGCAAAAATGGTAAAAATACAACTCTTAGAGCAATCATTCAAATATTGATTATTTGTAGTGTTTACTTAATTACAAATTTTTGTTTTGGTGATTAGCGGGATCTATACGAGCTGAGGAAACAAGGCAAGTTCATCCCTGAGGGTACAAGGGATGAATTGAGAGTTGCTCTGGGTAACCCAGAGCATCATGGACATGTTAGGGTTACAGGCGCTGGTGTGCGCATCAAAGTGTTCTTTGGGCTATCCCAGTGCAAACATGTCCCAAAAGTGAGACTTTCACAAGAAGAGGTAACCTATTCTTTCTTTATAATGTTACTATAAAAGAGAATTCAATAATCAGAAGCTAACGTTTCTTTTATCCATGTATAGGTAGATAAGCTAGTTGATAGGAAACTCGAAGAAGCAATGAGCAAGTGGCAGGCATTTCTGACTGCCACTCAGCAGACAATGCCTATGGCGTCCCGCTCTACTCCTACTATAGAGGTTGGGAGTAATCCTGTAGACCTACCACCTAACACATCCGTTGTAAGTATTTTTATGACACAGTAATTATTCTTTTCAAGATGATATGTATATATGTATATAACATTCTTTACACAAAAATTTGTAGGGGTTGAAGCCATGCCGTTTAAAAAGTAAATAATTTGTCGTTGTAGAGGCGTCGTCTTACCCATTCTTGGGTTTTAGGGGAGACAGAGAAGGCAGCGGAAACAAAAATTTTCTCCCCCAAACCATACCGAGGAAACGCGTCAACGTCTATATAATAGGAAAGGATGGTTTGTGGAATCATACCTTGTCCCGAGGCTTGCTCGGCGACAATACCTCGCGCAATGCACGGTCTTCAACTCTGGTCTTGGACGGTGTCTGTGCAGCTCCTGGTCGCATCGGGACTGACGACTCCTCCTCCTACCGGACTGTCGGATGACAGTTGTCCTCCTAAGTGTCAGTGTCCTCCCGCCTCTGTAGTAGTCCACACGGACCACCTAGAACTCCACTCTCCTTGTCCCACAAGGAAGTGGAAGGAGTCGCACCCTCCTGTTGACGTACTAGTCGCCAACACACTCTCCTGCTACCAGTTGCAACTGCAGTTGTCCTTCCCTTGCTGCACCTCCCTTTTGCGGGAAGCACTTGCTCGGGATCTCTCACGGTTACCAAAACCAGAGAGAATGACAACTTCACAAAGCAACCGGCTTGCATTGAGTTGTACTCTGAGAAGCCCCCAATACCCCTATATATATAGGCGGGTCATGGGACAGGGTTCTCTGTGCCCGGCAATATGGGACTAAAGCAGGAGTAGAAGGATTCGAGATTTTCCACAAAAAGCAACCAACTCGCAACCTGAACCGATCGGTTTACAAGTGAACCGATCGGTTGGGGACCTGAACCGGTCGGTTGGAGCACCAACCAATCGGTTGGGACCCATGAGCCGATTGGTTCACTTCTGAACCAGTCGGTTCGTGGTCCTGGTCGGTTCCCGATTGACTTTCCTTCTTTCGTTTCTAATTGGTATCGAATACCAATCCTTGTTCCACTCAAATTGGGCAAGTGAAATGCAAGGAAAATTCTCACCGACCTGACTTTCCCAACTTGCTCGGTTGCACCAGTTGAACCGATCGGTTCAACACTTGAACCGCTCGTTTCACCCTGGGCTTGAGCCGATCGACTCAACACTTGAGCCGATCGGTTCAGCAACCTCAGCCGACCGGTTCAACACTTGAACCGATCGGTTGGGAGTACAGGTTGTGCAAAATCAGTCAAATGCGATTTCAATCAATCCGATACTCCAATCAATGCGTTCAACACCTTGAACCATATGATATTGAGTCATCGACTGATTGAGTGTTTAATTGAACTACTAAACTCCTTTAGTAATCAATCTAAACGTTGCTTGTGGACAAAACTCCTCTTCCAGGTTAAATCCTATGTGTGTGACCCTACAGGTCCATTTCACGTTGGCAGTGAAAGTCCATAACACTTATGACTTCACAAGAAAAGAGCGGTGCCTAGTCACACATCAGTGCTACCCAAGTGAAAGTAGAAAGTTGGAGAACAACTTTCATCCTACAATCCGTGAATGGTGTTACAGTGAATGTATAATTCCTTTGTCACTGATATCCCGAATGAACTCAAGGCATGGAACTGTCATCCTGTCAACGTTCATTCACTTTCTTGATCTCAGAGTAGATTGAAGGAGATATGTATGACATCAATATCACACACTGATTCACACATGCGTGCGCACGCCTATCTCAATCCTACTCATCAAGTGGCCTTGGATATCAAACTCCCTCAGGAGGGACAAATCCCATATCTATCACTCACCCCTCAAAAGCCCCATGTGTCAAAGCCACCCAATCATCACCTTTATAACAACCCATGTTTCAGGACTGCGTTTGATGATGTTAAAGTGTGCCCAACGACATGTGTTGAGTGTAGTGATTTCAGGTCTAAGAATCACACTCACCACCATCACTGTGAGTACTGACTGTGACTACCATCTCATGGTTCCATGTGTCAAACTCACGGTGGGTCTGTCCGGTACACTTGTTCTCTAACAAGTACCTATGTGTTTGGTTTGATATCTCTATATCATGACTAATGAGATTTTGTCATCAACCAACACCACAATCCAGTCTTGTGTGTCATTGCTGTCTATCTACCTTCCACAATGACATCTGACTAGGGACATAATAAGAATGTACAAACTCTTAGCATCTGTATGATCTCATCGTTCAGGTCCTCAACCTGAAAGCATACGTCATTGAGTACTGTCATTCTCTAGACATTCAATATGTTCTATCACTATCTCATATGACTGAACCAGAAAGAATTGGAAGCTTGCCTTTGATGTTTATCAAATCAATCTTGATATATCCCACCAATCATCCCATGATTGGCTCTCAGGGCATACATACCAACAGACTCCCACTTGCACTGCGAGCCAATCACTCTTGAATCATATTCATAGTGATATTCAAACATGTCCCACATGTTACTGTGCTCTAGTGCCAACATAGTGAGTAATGGCAACACCTTGCCAAAGTCAGTATAAATTGCATATCTCTCATCTATTCGCTGTACATCACACGTATGAGATGGAGTTGCCGTAATATGCGATCTAGTATTCCTTTGCTAACATTTAGCCACATTGCATGATCAAGGATTCCAGACTTGTCATCAATGAGTGGAATATAAGTTCATCTCATGAACTATCAGATCCATATAGTATCCACTGTTGTTCTCTAACACACAGATACTCGGCATTTCCCTTTTAAATGGTTTTATTGGAACACTTCCAATTATCAAAAAAATTTCACTTTTATACATCCTATGTATATTTTGCGATTAATGTTCTGTCCTTTCGGAAGTTCGCATCAATGTAACTCTTTACATAGAACTCTTCCTTATCTCCATAGAACTAGTACTTCCCAAGTACTTATCAAGTTCTTATGGTATTCCAGCAACCCTTACTGGAAGTAGACAGACATCCACTCGTCATGTCCTACATACGAGTTATCAGGATGAGAACATCATATTGCCATGTCCTACATACAAGATGATGAATGCATTTTATTCTTGACATGTCACACATGCAAGACAATGGGATGATTACATACATGATAGATCCATATCTATTCTTAGTGTTCCCATTCTTCATAAGAATTGGACACTTGGCCTTGGGATACTAATATCCATATAACATGGACAAGTTTTCTCCCACTGAATCTGTGCATACTGAACACTTCAGTACATATTGCCAATGTATGCTTTCTCTTTCCAGGTCAAGATATTTCTCGAGAACTATCTCTATAGATCTCTATTCCTATCACATAGGAAACATCTCTATCTTCCTTAAAGATAATTTCCACTTTTGGATTTCCATTCAAGCACATTTCCATTTCACATCAATATGTGGAATGTGAACACGCTCCCACTAAATCACAGATCCTTCTTTATCTTTGACATATCAGTCAAACCCTTTGACTATATCATCAAAGTAAAGATCCAATTTTGAGTTGCTTGTACTCAATCAATCACATTGATTAGTCCATTGTAACTTATAGACTTCATTTGCACTAGTGGATTCATAAACCTTATAGGTTGTGTCACGTACACATCCTTGTTTTATTCCTCATAGGAATGCAGTTTTAGTATCCATATGCCAAACGTCTTAGTCATTAAGTTGAAATTAACAAGCATCATCCTTTTTCTAAATGTTATCCATGTGTCTTAACACTTAAGACTTATTTGCACTTATGGACATGATCTAATGAATGCTACCATCAAGGTCATACCTTATGGCTCACATGGAAGTCATTTAGGATGTAATGGTTTTATACCATAACTCAAAATATGATTCATCTAGATAGTTGACTCATCACATGAACAACTCATCACATAGATAATTGAGGTGTATCTGTTAAGGATATAAGAACTCACAACCCTTGTGATTCTTAATTTCCTTTATTAGTGTGGGGTATTCTTTTATTAAGAAGAATTCAGTTATTTGATAATCATTCTCTAACTCCTTAGAGTATGATTCCTTCTTGATTTAGACATCACCATGCCTTAATCATGAGTTCACTATGATACACTATCATAATCACTCATAAGGATCTCAAACATTTGGTCCAAGTATTTCATTCTTTGATCTCATCAAGAATTAATACTTTACCAAATTTTCACTTCATCTTTGAAAATCTTGAACACTTCAAGATATTCATATTGGTATTTCTCTAAACACCATTAGAAGGATTAGCATTTGTTCCAATAGGTATGTAAATACATCACATGTATTATACCTAATAGGATAATCATTCTCCCACTACCATTAGTGAAGATTGATTAATCATGTCCAAGATATTCATGTCTCTTACTGGTTCTCTAACTAAAAGAGTCTAGATTTATCCATCATATGGAAACTAGAAATGAATTTCTTATGATATATGCTAATTGTTTGAGTTATCAATAACTTTTAGGTATCATTTTATCTTATGCATATCAAATACCACAAGATAAGCAAGGCATTGCCACAAAGATCATATCTTTAAGATTGAAACATCAACTTTATTAATTGCCATCATTGTCATACAATATGCAATAATAAAGTGTTTCTATCTTTTGGCAATATATGAAATAGCAGTTCTCAACTCTATTTCGTGCCCTTTTAGGCTGAAATAAACTGAAAGATACTCCTATCTATGGCAGCAACACTTGCTCCAATGATGGGTACTTCTTTCTTGGTCCTTTCACAAAGGCCATCACTTCTTGGCGGATATTGCATATCATATATGACATATCCATATCTTGGTATCATATACCTCGGATAAAGAAGTGGTTCATTTCATGATACCTTAGGTGGAGATCTCCATCCCCTCCTTCATCTTCTTTTGTTCTTCCAGATATAGAGGGCAATCCCTCATACACCCTTTCCCCATGTGCCTTGAGGCTGAAGACGGCTTGGATTTCTGGCTAGCATCAGAACACTTCTTAGCTTTGCCCTTATCCTTGCCTTTAAGAATTACCTTTTCTTTGATCACATCAAATACTATGGTTTGTCTTTCTTCATCTTTGCCTCTACTATCCTCAACATGTCCAACAACTCTGTCAACGCTTGTCAAAGTTGTTCATGTTGTAGCTTATCATGAATTGTATGATTCTCACAACTTTTGCAGTATCATACCAATAGCCAACTCTTGGCTCAGAGGGAATCCTTCTTGATCAAGTTTTCCACATACCCAATCACATTGAGTGTGTGAATACCTTACTGGATCTCCTTCTGTCATGACATACTAGGACAGTATCTTGGAGACATCATATGTCTCATGTTGTCTCTGCAATGCATAGTTCAGAGAACACAACATCAAGCACTCCTCATCAATGTCATCCTCAGTAAGCTTCCATAAGCATACTTTCAGTCATTGATGTGGTGGGATCGAGTTCATCTGGTTCTGGTATAACTAGGACTTAGAGCTTTCGCTCTTTGATTGAGAACACTTCTCATCATCATCCTAACCAGTCGTGGAATTATTCCCATTTAATTTGTTGGTCTCAAAGACCGATCACAAATAAAGTGATTTGTTGATTAACCATTTATTTTAACAAAAGGAAATATATGCAATTTTAGTCCAAAAACTCATTTTTGACTTGTTTGATTGATTTGAAAAGTTGACGATAAAATTAGGCCTTTAATTAATTATCGCTCCCACTATTTTAGTTCAAATTGAAGCCCTCACCATCAATTCGGAAGATTGCAGCGTACAACCTTCTAGTGGGCAAGATCCTGAAATCCTCTAAGCCATGGACCAGCTAGGGCTGTCACCCACAACATAGATCTCTCAGGTAGGCAACTTTTGCCAATTGCATCATATGCAACTCTTGATAAGATGTCATATACAACTCTTTGCAATGATCATCTCCATGCCTCAAGGTACTAGATCCCATCTAGATCACCTTGTTAAGTCTGACCCAAAGCAAACACGATGAACATGCACCCTGCTAGGGCAGACCCACACATTCATCCTTCACGCTTCCACGAGGTAGACGGTGCACCACGCTAGGGCGTGCCCACACTTGGTCGAACAAGCTTTTCACGTGTGTCGCATTTGGAAGGCATCTAAAACTTAATATTTTAATGAGGGATTTGGTTTTATATACATATACATATCCAATCACCACAATACATAGTACGTATCATATACATGCTATATCCCACAGAAAACATGCAAAAACGATAAAAAGCGATGATTATGACCATCCTAATGTGATTCCTTGAGCCAAGAGGAATCACAGTCATCTAGGTCTACATCACATGCAACCTTTACAAGATGAACATCTATGCCTTGCCATCCGAGTTGATCAACTCATCACATGAATGATATGTACTCTCCAGCCGGTCGTCTGGGTGCCACCAGCCGATCGGTTGGCTCCTCCAATCGATCGGTTCGCCTGGTCGTCATGCATCTCGTCATGTTCGCCACCCACTCGTCTCGCTCCTCGAACCGGTCATCAACCGATCGGTTCACTCGTTGAACCGACCGTCTGGAACATCAACGGATCGGTTCACTCCTT
The DNA here is from genome assembly GCA_963693085.1 of Alisma plantago-aquatica. NCBI lineage: Eukaryota > Viridiplantae > Streptophyta > Magnoliopsida > Alismatales > Alismataceae > Alisma > Alisma plantago-aquatica. The sequence continues at coordinate 1,469,976,418 of OY856410.1, forward strand.
GAACCGATCGTTTCAGCTATCGTCTTGATGTCCTCCGGTCTTTGACATAACAGGAAATAAAAAATCTATCCTATTTATTACATTGCTTTAAAAAGGGAAACCCCGAGTTACATTCGGGGGGAGCAAAGGTAGGAAAGAATCTCGAATTATTTTGAGTTACATCAGGAATAGGAGAAAGGGAAGATCGGTGCGCAGACCGAGATGCAAGCAACCACAAACAACCACACACAGATAGGGGTTTATAGGCCATAATAACGCTACACACATCCACCACAAAACTCGTTTAAAGGCGACGCGTATCGAGTGCATTAATAATACATATCATATATGTAATTTGGGATTTGTGGATTTAGGATTGGACATGCATAAAACCAATATTATTCGCATCGTATGCAATAAATAAAGGCGACAAACCAAAATCGATCATATCGATATTCCTAAAATATAGAGCAGTTGACGTGGCTCTGATACCACTGTTGGGTATTAGGGGAGACAGAGAAGGCAGCGGAAACAAAAATTTTCTCCCCCAACCCATACCGAGGAAACGCGTCAACGTCTATATAATAGGAAAGGATGGTTTGTGGAATCATACCTTGTCCCGAGGCTTGCTCGGCGACAATACCTCGCGCAATGCGCGGTCTTCAACTCCGGTCTTGGACGGTGTCTGTGCAGCTCCTGGTCGTACCGGGACTGACTCCTCCTCCTCCTACCGGACTGTCGGATGACAGTTGTCCTCCTAAGCGGCAGTGTCCTCCCGCCTCTGTAGTAGTCCACACGGACCACCTGGAACTCCACTCTCCTTATCCCATAAGGAAGTGGAAGGAGTCACACCCTCCTGTTGACGTACTAGTCGCCAACACACTCTCCTGCTACCAGTTGCAACTGCAGTTGTCCTTCCCTTGCTGCACCTCCCTTTTGCGGGAAGCACTTGCTCAGGATCTATCACGGTTACCAAAACCAGAGAGAATGACAACTTCGCAAAGCAACCGGCTTGCATTGAGTTGTACTCTGAGAAGCCCCCAATACCCCTATATATATAGGCGGGTCATGGGACAGGGTTCTCTGTGCCCGACAATATGGGACTAAAGCAGGAGTAGAAGGGTTCGAGATTTTCCACAAAAAGCAACCAACTCGCAACCTGAACCGATTGGTTCACAAGTGAACCAGTCGGTTGGGGACCTGAATCGGTCGGTTGGAGCACCAACCGATCGGTTGGGACCCATGAGCCGATTGGTTCACTTCTGAACCGGTCAGTTCGTGGTCCTGGTCGGTTCCCGATTGACTTTCCTTCTTTCATTTCTAATTGGTATCGAATACCGATCCTTGTTCCAATCAAATTGGGCAAGTGAAACGCAAGGAAAATTCTCACCGACCTGACTTTCCCAACTTGCTCGGTTGCACCAGTTGAACCGATCGGTTCAACACTTGAACCGCTCATTTCACCCTGGGCTTGAGCCGATCGACTCAACACTTGAGCCGACCGGTTCAGCAACCTCAGCCGACCGGTTCAACACTTGAACTGATCGGTTGGGAGTACATGTTGTGCAGAATCAGTCAAATGCGATTTCAATCAATCCGATACTCCAATCAATGCGTTCAACACCTTGAACCATATGATATTGAGTCATCGACTGATTGAGTGTTTAATTAAACTACTAAACTCCTTTGGTAATCAATCTAAACGTTGCTTGTGGACAAAACTCCTCTTCCAGGTTAAATCCTATGTGTGTGACCCTGCAGGTCCATTTCACGTTGGCAGTGAAAGTCCATAACACTTATGACTTCACAAGCAAAGAGCGGTGCCTAGTCACACATCAGTGCTACCCAAGTGAAAGTAGAAAGTTGGAGAACAACTTTCATCCTACAATCCGTGAATGGTGTTACAGTGAATGTATAATTCCTTTGTCACTGATATCCCGAATGAACTCAAGGCATGGAACTGTCATCATGTCAACGTTCATTCACTTTCTTGATCTCAGAGTAGATTGAAGGAGATATGTATGACATCAATATCACATATTGATTCACACATGCGTGCGCATGCCTATCTCAATCCTACTCATCAAGTGGCCTTGGATATCAAACTCCCTCAGGAGGGACAAATCCCATATCTATCACTCACCCCTCAAAAGCCCCATGTGTCAAAGCCACCCAATCATCACCTTTATAACAACCCATGTTTTAGGACTGCGTTTGATGATGTCAAAGTGTGCCCAACGACATGTGTTGAGTGTAGTGATTTCAGGTCTAAGAATCACACTCACCACCATCACTGTGAGTACTGACTGTGACTACCATCTCATGGTTCCATGTGTCAAACTCACGGTGGGTCTGTCTGGTACACTTGTTCTCTAACAAGTACCTATGTGTTTGGTTTGATATCTCTATATCATGACTAATGAGATTCTGTCATCAACCAACACCACAATCCAGTCTTGTGTGTCATTGCTGTCTATCTACCTTCCACAATGACATCCGACTAGGGACATAACAAGAATGTACAAACTCTTAGCATCCGTATGATCTCATCGTTCAGGTCCTCAACCTGAAAGCATACGTCATTGAGTACTGTCATTCTCTAGACATTCAATCTGTTCTATCACTATCTCATATGACTGAACCAGAAAGAATTGGAAGCTTGCCTTTGATGTTTATCAAATCAATCTTAATATATCCCACCAATCATCCCATGATTGGCTCTCAGGGCATACATACCAACACCCATCCCTACCAGGGGAAATGTTTCATGGGTCTCCATTACCAGCTGGTTGGGTTCGTGTGAGCTCGGTATATATATTCCCTAATTAGATGGATCTTCCATTGCCATATGCCCACCCAGATTGTGAAACGCTTGGTGAGGCAGAAGGCGGAGTGATATTGTGGCCAAAAGCAGATGTCCTCTATACTGAAACTGTATGGTAAATTTACATTACATTAAATTGTTAGTGTGTGTATATGATGTCAATTGATCTGAAATTATATATATATATACAGGTTAAAAATAAGACACCCAGAGCATCTAGGCCTCCACCTCCACCTCCTACATTACCAAGTTGGGTTCCACAGGACCTACCTGTCCCGTTAGGTCCTAATTGTAGGGGTATGGCAATATAGTTAGGCGAACATGATATAAATTACCCTATAACTATTTCTATAGATGTGGATGTTGCCGGTCAATCATACGAAAGCAACCTATTTATACAAGATATTTTGGAGTTGTTTCGATATGATTGGCTGAATACATTTGTGATAGAGCTATGGATAAGGTGAGATCTTCTTTATACATCCATATACCTTGTGTAGGATCTAGTGATCTGGTTTCTTATTTATTAATGCATACGTAATACATGTTTTGCAGCTACTTAGACAAGATATGTGCAGATTTTTCATTTGAACATGTAGGATGTTTGATTCCATCTTTGATTAGTCTAGTAGCCAAAGATCGTCCGTCAGTTCAACAATACTGTTGTGATGCTTTTACAAATTTTAGTCAAAATAAGAAGACGGTAATAATAGCTCCATTCAATGTGGAGTAAGTTTACTTTGCTTATAATTTGCACTTAAGAAAATTACATTTTTATTGTGGATTTTAAGTTATTAGTTTTTAACCTTTTTACCCTAGTGGTATGCATTGGGAGTTACTAGTTATTGTTCTTGAGACGTTCACTGTCTATTATCTAGATCCTAAGGGGACTAAATTGAATTCAAAATATGGACACAAAATGAAAATGACATTATTCCGGTGAGAAATATTTCATTTTCATATCCGTTAATATATGTTATTACATTACTATTTAATTATGCAATGTACTATGTTACATTAACATGTAGGGGTTTAGATGAGTTCAAAAAGGTTGGAGGAAAGGTCCCCAGGAAAAAGAACCAACCAATAATTTGGAAGAACATGGAAGTAAGTTCTCGACTGCAATGTATATATTATTTATGTGAACAATGCTTAATTAGTTGTATTTTTTAATATTTTGTATGTTTCACTTTATAGTGTGCTACACAATACAACGGATGGGCATGTGCATACTATGTGATGCGATTTATGCACATGATTATCAAATATGTCGCAGTGGACATCGATACCATTCCTGAGGTATTATATATAGTCTCATTAATTAGATAATATGAAATATATCAATCTTATTTATATATTATTAATTATATATATACATCATTCTCTTTGCAGGTGTTTAAAACTGACCACACTATAGGAAAGGCCTTACTAGATGTACATGCTCCCTATACGATGACAGAATTAAATGATGTAAGAGAAGAATGGGCAACAACCATACAAGTAGTGGGGGTTTTAACATATAATTGGGATGTTGATAGCGAACAATGACTAAAGAATGATATTTTGTAAATAAATTTCTGAATTATAATATGTGTGAATGTTTCTACATGTCTGAATGTTTCTACATGTGTCTGAATGTTTATACATGTGTGAATGTGAAAATGAATGAAACTGTTGGCTGCTATATGAATATTTCTACATGTGTGAATGTGAAAATGAATGGAACTGCAAATTGCTACATGAATGTTTCTACATTTGTGAAAATCAAATGGAACTGTAGGTTGCTAAATGTGTGAAAATTAATGTTGTTAATTTTGTAGGTTTGTGGCATGTTGTTGGTTGATATCAATGGATGTCGTAAAACCTACAGTTCATAACTGAACTGCAGGTTTCTCATCCTGCGACCAGCCACAGCAAGCCTGCAGACTGATAAGAAAAAAAAACATGAAATAGACGTCAATCATTTGTTTAAAACTGACGACAAATGATTGCAACATCAGATAAATAATTATTACCGATGCCTAATGCATGTGATGTGGTGTCAGTTATCAATAACAAACTGACGCTGATGGTTCTGGCATCGGTTTCCCTACTAGTAACTGACATCTATTTCCCTAATGAGGCCAGGCACCACGGCCATGCTGGCCACCTCGGTCGTGGAAGCGAACCAGACACCACGGTCGTGCTGGCCAGCACGACCGTGGCAATTGGCTAGACAACACGGCCGTGCTGGCCAGTACGACTGTGGCAACAGGTGATATGGTGTCAGTTATCACTAATAAACCGACGCTGATAATGCCCCAGATGGCGCCGTTTCTGTGGCGCGAAGGTTTATGGCATCGGTTTCAAAGCTAATAACCGACGCCTATACCCCCTACTGGCACGTTTTCGGTGGCGCACGAAGGGTTGTGGCATCGGTTTGAGAACCGACGCCTAACGTTTGGCCTTTTAGCGGCACCCACATAGGTGTCTCATTAAAACTGACACTAAAGGCCGGTTATGTACTAGTGTGTTCTTCTTTTTTGCTTCTTTTATACAACTGAAATGTGAGAATAAAGTATCATGTTTTATATGTATGTTTTATAAACACTATTATAGTAATAGATATATTTACCTCTTTCCTCTTGTTGGAAAAGTTGACATATATCTTTAAATGAAGATAGACCTAATGATGAAGCTTCAGTCACCAGTTGTCTATTCTTCTTATCTCTTCGCAAAATTCTTTCATGCCAACCAATTTCACCATGAGGGAACAATAATGGATATTGTAGGGGATCGTAACAACCATAATAATAGTTCACACAATGGCTACTACCATCATGATTGTAAACATGAATATCCCATTGGAAGTCTATCTGACTACTATTTTCATCATCATTTTCACTCCATATTGCAGCTACTTGTGAAGAAGTTGGCATATTCTAAATTCCTTGATGTACATTTGGGTTTGATTTAAGAAATATCTGAACATTCTCAAGATTTTCAAAATCTTTTAGGCTGTGAAAGAACTTTGAGTAAGGATTTTCTTGTAATGTACTAACCAATATCTTCACAACATCTTCTCTTAATCTTGATGATTAATGTAACCTGTTTTCTATCTCATTATCAGTTTCGTAAATGTATAACTGCAAATGTGATGGTTGTGCATGTTCTGGTATCATCTTATTTATGAAATGATATATTTTTCCTTGTACTTTGAAAGTGTATATACTTTGTTTCTCTTTGAAATATTTCTATCCTCGTTCACACCCATAGATGTAAAAGAAAAAATATTGTTGTATGTACTTATGCATTGCCTACATTGAACAACCTCTTCCTCTGATGATCTATACAGATGGCATAATTCTAATGGGGCTTTATGTGATGCTAGTGTAATTTCTCCATCATAGCAACAAAACGTCCTCACTTCATGTGGAAATCTTTTTTCCTGACAGTAATCACAGTTGTTGCTCTTAGGAAGTACATAAGCTTCTTTAGGTACGGGCATGTCTATAATGAAGCTTTTCACCATGGTTGATGAAGATCCAATTTCCCATGTACTTCTGACTGAATCTACTTCTATTGAAGATTCATAACACTTCTCAAGCTTTCTCTTGGCATAATTTTGTCTACATTTTTCACACTTAGCTTCCTTTTTATCTTCTGAAAGATTTGCATAATATTGTCTTTGCCTTTATCGTATTAATGATTTCTTTTCCTCTGATAGATCAGAATATTTCATTCTCTGAATATTAATGACAAAATATGTTGTAATGAGTAGTTATATACAAATCATATATCATGATTATGTAGATACCTTTTTAGAAGCTAGGAATATAGTTTACATAATAGTATAGAAAGATGAGATAAATGCATTAAGTCAATTTGTTTAGTTCATATAATGTGAACAAAGCAACATGAACATATACACTTTTTTTGAAATGACAAAATTCAGAATACGAATCATTTGAAACAGTAGACTGCATGAATATACATAACTGGTTAAAGGATATGAAGGTACAATATTTGAATCTAAGATATCATGAAGGAAAAAATGAAGTGTGCACATTTATGCACATACGACTTTTGGACTATTTTTAAAAACTATTCAATGAGATTGTAGTTGGCATATGGTGAAAAATTAATTGATATATACGACAAAAATGACATTGTTAGGATGTTAGTGTTAAACACACTCAAATACGGGGTCATTGTGTTCTAGTTTTTTTATGTATACTATGTTATCATCAAAGATTTTACAAATATAAGATGATCGTGTCATTGTTACACTCATTATGACTTTGTTTGAAAAAAGAAGTTATTTTTTTCAATATAAAAATGCCTCATACAACAATCGAATAAGAAAATAAGTAAAAATAGATACTTTATTAATGGAAGTCTTTTTTTAACAAAGATTATAAATTATATGCATACCATATTATTGATATAAACTCATTTTTACCCCAAAAAGGTACACATAGCTTCAAACATACCGTACATACACTACATATGGCAATATCAAGCATGAAGAACATAATTAGCTTCAAACATACCCTACATACACTACAGGTAGACGTTCATGAAGTATCACTTTGCATAACTCTCTTCCCATTCGAAGTCTTCGTCACACTCTTTTTTATTGTTCAAGTCTTCAGATATGAAAGAGAAGTTGTCATATACCTCTTCCTTGTAGTGTACTTTATAGTATAAGTCATTAGCATAACTTGTTTGCTTTTCAAGTTCAAGAAATTTCTTTTTCTTCTCCATCTGTTTTATTTTTTGATATTCAGCAATAATCACTCTTCCTTTTCCCTTTATTGTCATCATCCAGTTGGCTTTGCTGAAATATGTTTTTGCCATTGACCTATGTATATAAAAATAATTATTAAACTTAAAATATGATGCATACATATTGAGATATGAGAATTTAACTTTAACATAAATTAATTCCTAAAATTGACATTCAATGTTTTGAAAAAATAACTGTATGAATAATGCATGTAATATGTATAAAAATAAAATAAAGTGATTATGTTTTACTTCAAGTTTCAATTTTGTAGTCGACAACATGTGCAACATATTTGGAGTGATTTTTCCAGTTTGAGTTTGCATTTGAGGTCGTTTAATTAAACCATTTAACATTATACCATGTATGTAGTTTGACATTTTGACTGTCATTTACAGACAACCAACATGATCCTATTTGTAGTGTTATTTTTTATGCCTTTACAACCATAACCATTTACTTCATGAGTCCTCTCAAGTTGTGTATTATTTTGTATGACTTTTGCAATCGTAAATATTTACTTTATGAGCTCTCCCAAGTTAAACTGAGTCTGTTTATAATGTTATTACAGTTGTATTCAAATACGATAGATAATGTGTACATGTGTTTTTTGTTTGGATAAAAAAGTTGTATTTGAGAAAATATGACAAATTATAAGTTTATAAAAATATAAAGATGTACAGATTGTGTAGAATTATTTTATAGGTAATAATTACTGGTTGACATTTGCTTACGCCTATCCATTATAATGTGATCACAATTGCCGACTGTCAATCAATAAATCAGTAAACCACCATCAACATATATAAGCAAATATGGCACTGAATTAGAGACAACTAGTTCGCAGCATTTCAATTTATTATTTGATGAGACTACCGAACATGGGAACCAAGGAATCATTATCGTCAGATATGGAAGTGCTTTACGAAAACCCATTTTCATTAATAAATTATGTTGTATAGAAGAGGACGACCGAGCCAACCAATTGTGAAGCTATATTCAAACTGAACTGTTTGACTGCGTACAACAATCTCCAAGTTTGTATGTCAGTGCTTGTGTGTCATTTTCGAACTGAAAATGAATGCAAAGAGCAACGTACACAGATGTGATATGTTGCAATCTAGATCGAGATTTATGTCGATAATGATTAATAACAATGTTATTCTAAGTTGTGGTCTGATAATATCTAAGGTGGTCAACACCTAAGCATGATGGTCGTCTACGTAAATCCTGAATACATGATCAGAGAACAGAATCAATGGTGTAGAGTGTACACGACTGTTTCGAAATGTAAGTTATGTGCGAGTAGCTATCAACGGACAGGATGACTTTTTGTGTGCATGCGTGTATAAAATAGAGCCTCTATCGACCTGGTTGGTTACGATCTGGCAGGCTATCCACTGGAAACCACCCAAGCTATGGTGTTTCTGCTTGGCGCCTGCATAGGCTCCTGCCTGTTTCGGCAGACATCAGCCATAACTGGTACAAACTGCATGTTATGTCATTGCAAGGCCGTTGCCAACCATGTGTACTTGTGGTCCGTTTTGTTTGGGGTTGGTCTTGGTAGCTGACAAATAGCACACACATCTTGATAAAGAAGGGGAAGCTAAAAAGTTAAAAACTCAGCTTTCGAGATGCTTACAACAAGGTGGTGATGTACTTGTAGCAGTTGAGAAAGAGTCTTTATGAACAGTCCCGTGAAGAACTTGATGCTTTACTCGTAGCAGCTAGAATCATAGAAAAAATATGAAAGTCATTAATGTCGACAAACTGCAGCTGCCAACCTGATAATGAAAACAGTTTCCAAAAACCGCACAGACCTGAACGATCACGTTTGCTGTAACTATACTTCTCATAACAATTTTAGGTCTCTATAACTTAGCTGTAATTAAACGGTGGGCTGAAATGTTGTTAAGCGGACACACGCAGCTGCTTGGTTTGTTGTCAAGGCATGCAATGACAGCTGTAATTGGGGCACACCTATTCGTTGTTAGCATTTAGGGTCTGACTGGTTTTCCGTAACTGACCAAGAAAACGAGGGAAGTCATATTCCATAACGTGTTTTTCCTGAATGGTTTGAAGGAACTCGTGATTTTCAGTTCCACGACTTTCCAAGGACTTCCGGAAGTATAAATAGAGTTCCAGATCTGATTTCCTAATTGAATTGACGGTAAAACGAGTTACGCCGCCTCCAACTCGCGTTCGATTCAACTGCGCCCTTCGTGGCTGCTCCTATGCGGAGCTTCTTCTGCCGTGCACCACTGAAGCACCACCGACACGAGTCTCTGAAGTTGTTCCACCCTCCCGTCCTCTCTCTTTTCCCCTCCCCTTTCATGTTTCCCACCCTGTCTACCTCCGTCGGGAATCTCTCTCCCGCAAAACCTCCGTGGTGGTGGGTCAGGGCTGCTGTCGGCACTGGTACCCGCCCGACGATGCGCTGCTACTGCCGCGGGGGTTGTTCAAGATTGTTGCGTATAGGATCCAAGCTGATTCGTTCGTCCGATAGCCTGCACCGGCCGAGATAGCAACGCTGCAACTCACGCGCTGGATGTGGGTGTCGCCCCCGATCTATGACCTGTGGAAGGAAGCGGAACAACTCAGAGACTCGGTTCTTTTATGTCCTTGGATCTTCGATGTCATGAAGGTGTTTGATAAAACGCCAAAGACATTCTGTATCATGTTTTAAGTAGTGCCTTGAAGTTGTTCGACGGAAATCACAGATTTTTTTTAGAAAACACCAGTTTCAAACCAATCATCTGGAATTCCTTTTCCCAGAACTCAATTTCAATTCTGAGAAACTGAGTTCTTGGAAAGTTGCAGTTACACCAAACCAGTCAGACCCTTAGGAGAAAGGCAGTTCTGGAAAGTACACCCGCGCGCACGGAAACAGGAAGCAGACAAACTTACAGTTGGAAAAGCAGCCAGTAACTGGCTCTTATTCATAGGGTAATTGATATAAGGTAAAAGCTCATTTTCAATGTTGTTGCCGGCTTTCCATCTCCATGTGCACAAATAAACAAGGAAAAGTGATGGCAATCTGCAGATGATAATCTAATGCTCACTCGCTATCATCTTCTCTGTCCTAGTTGAGTCCAAAAAAATCCCTACCACACATTTAACGAGCTCGAAACAGGAGATTTAAATCCCTTCCGTAGATGGTCGTTTGATGTTTGATTTTTCTTCCTCTCATGTTTGTTACAATTATAGTTTATTAAAGAGGTTTGCTATGCAGACCCGTGTTGGAACTTAAAACGAAACACCAAGCAATCTCCGCCACATTTTACCAGGTATAAAAAATAAAATATATATTTTATTTTTTATACCTTGTAACATGTGGTAGAGATTGTTTGGGGTTGTTTTTGGGTTTTAAAATGATGTCCATCTAGTATTTGTCTTTATTAAATGAGAAGGAACTTGTTCATCTTGCCACTAGGAAAGGAGGTAGCATGTGACAAGAAATCGTATATGAAAGATGGATGTGCATACTGTAATCCAATGCTTATTAAAAGGCGAGCTGGTTTTCAAAGCGGAAATGCGCTGGCCACGTGCATCTCCAGCCAAGCGCACCTTACGCGCGGCTGGGGGTGGTTTTGGGTGGAGGGAAAGCTGATTTCGGATGATGACGTGACAAGTTCTAATTGGATGGGTTGGTGGGAGTTGTAAAATGAATACATAAATTTGTTTTGCTTATAATTTTTGAACCGTAATGTATTTTTTGACGAAATAAAAATCATTGGATTCGTTATGAAAAATGCAATCCAACAAGACTAATATTGATATATTTTTAACAAAAAAATATAAAAATGATATGAATATATTATTTTGGATGTCAGTGAACCATTTTAGGCGTCAAATAATCATATTTGGGTGTCATTAGCCATTTATGGGTGTCATTAGCTATTTGCGGGCGTCGTTATAATTTTAGATGTCAGTGAACAATTTTAGGCATCAAATAATCATATTTGGGTGTCATTAGTCATTTATGAGTGTCATTAGCCATTTGCGGGCGTCGATATAATTTTAGGTGTCAGTGAACCATTTTAGACATCAAATATTCATATTTGGGTGTCAGTAGCCATTTATGGGTATCATTTGCCATTTGTGGGCGTCGTTATAATTTTAGGTGTCAGTGAACTATTTTAGGCGTCAAATAACCATTTTAGGCGTCAAATAACCATATTTGGGTGTCATTAGCCATTTATGGGTGTCATTAGCCATTTGTGGGCGTCGTTATAATTTTTGATGTCAATGAACCATTTTAAGCGTCAGATAACCATGTTTGGGTGTCATTAGCCGTTTTTGGGTGTCATTAATCATTTGTGGGCGTCGTTATAATTTTAGGTGTTAGTGAACCATTTTAGGCGTCAAATAACCATATTTGGGTGTCATTAGCAATTTATGGGTGTCATTAGCCATTTGTGGATTGGGTGTAAATGTACTATTTTGGGTGTCAATTAACCATTTTTGGGTATTAATAACTATTTATGGGTATGGGCACCGTAGTTGGTTGTCAATTAACCTATATATATTATTTTTTTATTTTTTTATCTCAAAAATATATCAATATTAGGTTTGTTAGATTGTATTTTTCGTAACGAAACTAACGGTTTTTATTTCATTAAAAAATTAATTACAGTTCAAAAGTTATAAGTGAAACAAATTTATTTGCCTTTTATATAATTCCAAAAAAACGGTCCAATAACCATCTGCCACGTAGTGGCAGATTGGGCAGCGGTTTTCTCCGCGCGTGAGGCTACGCGTAACACCGCGTGAGCGTGTTAGAATCTTAACTCTTTTCAAAGCTACTTGCACAACTGAAGACTGTAACGAACATGATAACAGCTAACAATAGTAATATACTGCATTGCGATGTTGATAGATCTCATTATAACGTATATAAGAAACATAACGACAAGCCATGGCAGCAATTCTATCACGATAACATATGCAAGTCGAGTCAAGTGTCGTGTTGAGAGAGCCCTTACCGTAACGTACATGCCAATCCGATGAGGTCAAGTTGCAAGACTTTTGGCGATGTTATTATGGTTGTCGGTTGCCCACTTGCTTCGATTAGGGGTTGTGCCCACCGACGTACAAGATTTCCTTCCGAGATAAGGCAGCCAGCTATTTAATCCGACTACAATAGTGGAAGATAGCCGCCAGCGGTCAACAATACTCATGTTCAGGGACACCAGACGTCCACATTCCACTCCCCAGCTTAGTCTCAAAGCTCAAGACTATGTGACGCTGACTTGCTTTCCTCAAGAACAACAATCGTTGCAATGCCATGAAAAACCTGGCTAATCGGGTACTTCTCGTGTCTGATCGATTCTTCACAGTAGGCATTGGGACCTCATTTCTTGAGTGCACATGTTGTTCGAATGCTCATCAAAGTCTTTCATAAAATATGATAGAAAATAGTTGAATAAGTCTTGGATAACATTCGAATTTACCATAAAATGATGTTTCTTTATATTTATCATATGCTAACCATTGAGATCTGATATTCCTCTATATTTCCAAACTAAATGAATATATTTAAAGCTAAAAGAACAACCAAAAATATAGATCTTGGGAGTTTGCACCATAAAACATGTCGCAGGACCAAAATATGGAGTCATGTTTCAATTTCAGGACTAAATGGAGTCATACAAAGGCTAAGATAACAAACAAAATGTAGATCTTGTCAACATACACCCTAAATATGTCACCCCAAAAATAATTTGTTGGAAAAAGAAGTTATGATGAGGTTAAATGGATATGGAGAGAGAAAAAGTGAAGGAATTAATCTTGATATGTTTGGTAGATATGGTTACATATCACCTAAATGCAAGTGATATGAAAAAAGAGTAAAATATTATGGCCATCACATATGAATTTTCACATCTAGTTTCTGAATTTTTAAAAACATACAAGATGATAGAAATTTTCATTTATGTATAACTTGATAAGTCCATTGCGCTCAAATTATTTCTACAAAAATAGTTGCACAGTCATGTGGGGAGAGAGAAAAAACATTACAACTAAAGTAGAAAGTCATGATTTAAGTTATTATCTATATCACTTAACTCTATTCAAGCCCAAAGGGCTCATGTATTTAAGTTATGATCCATCTCCCTTTTTGTATGGTACAACTATATCTAGTCAGGGGTAGCAAGTTGAATCTATCATGTCTTATGATAAGACCAACATAAATATAGTCATCAAAGTTTTAATTCAAGCTGTTGGAGCATGAACACCGAGTATCCCTCTTCTCACTCATATGACCACCTCCTATTTTTCAATGTATGTGCCATGTTCACACAACAATCATGGCCTAAGGACCAACTAATGAGGAGCCATTGGTTGATGCCCATTTTCTCAATAGATTTGGCATTAATGTCCAACTTTGTAGAGTAGACTTTAAGTAACATATCGAAATCTGGCTACCCTAGCTTTAGAAACTATAATTCCTGGAATACGATGATAGTATACTTGGTGTTAGGTTGTATACCTAGAGAGACAATCATATGATGATTGTAATGGAATATCTTGTAAATGATTTGATTAGTAATAAAGACAATCTTCCAATTTATTCTGTTTATTTAGTTATGAGATAATGATATAACACAATAAATGTCTAAAGAGTTATAATACTCAATAACGTATGTCTTCGGGTTGAGGACCTGAACGATGAGATCATACAGATGCCAAGAGTATATGCATTCTTTTTATGTCCCTAGTCAAATGTTATTGTGGAATGCTAATAGATAGCAATAACACATAAGACTAGAATGTTCTTTGGTTGATGACATAATCTCATTAGTCATGATATGTGATATCAAACCAAGCACATAGATACTTGTTAGAGAACAGTGTATTGGACAGACCCACCTTGAGAGTGATGCATTGAACCATGATTGGTAGTCAGAGTCATCTCTCATAGTGATGGTGGTGATTGTGGTTCTTAGACTTGAAGTCACTACACTCATCACATGTCGTTCAATGTACTTTGCCATCATCCACCGTGATCCTGAATAAGGGTTACCATAAAGGTGGTGCTCGGGTGCATTGTGACACATGGAGATCAATGTGAGTGATGTAGATGGGATATGTCCCTCCTATAGGAGTTTGATATCTTGGCCACTTGATAAGCGAGAGAAAAAAATGCATATCCATGCTGATGTGAGTCAATATGTGATATTGAGATTACATACATCTCAAATAGTCTTTTCTAGTTCAAGGAACATGGACTGAATGATGAAGAGGATGTCGATTCCATTCCTCATTTTCAATCCAGATATCAGAGGCAAAGGAACTACACAATCGTTGTAACACCAATTGCATATTATAGGTTAAGTTGTTCTCCAACTTCTCCAATTACTTGGGTAGAAATGAAGTCTTGCTAGATACCAATTATTGCTTGTGAAATCATAATATGATTATGGATATCACTGCCAACATAACATGGAGCCTACCAAGTCACACACATAGGATGTGATTGGAATAGGAGTATAATTGTGGATGTGATTGGAAATGTTCTGAATCTAATTGATTACTAAAATGTTTAGGTATTCTACTACTATAATATTGGAATATAATATGAGTTAATTGGTTAAAGTATTTAAGCCAATTAATTAGATTTCATTATTAAGTCATCTGGCTGATCCAGAGTGATTAACTAGAGATGGATAACATAAATTAGTTAAAAAAATTAATGTGATTAATTGTTTTATTAAGTGATTCAAGAATATATTTTTATTGGTCCACGAGCAGCTTGTTTTAAACATAGCCGCAACCCTTTTGTTTTCCCAAACATTTTTTGAAACCCTGCTTTCTTTCTCTGTTATTAATAGGGGCATGATGGTTGGCATTTGGTTAATGCTAATATGCTCAAACTGAGGTTACACTCTTATACTTAGACCCTAGCCTTGATCATCCCCAAGCGAGAGAGAAGGAGACCAACTGATGCTAGCACGTTGTCAAGAAAAAGGCTGCTCCATCCCACCGGCTTAAGGAAGTGCGATGTAGAGTTCCAGCCCATCCACATGGATGAAGTAGAGATACATACGTTGAGTTGCCTACGTTCAGAGGATGAACAATGACCGTCTGTGCACCCCAGGAGCGACGTACATTATCAGGCAAAGGGACATCACTGGACGAGGTATATCCCGACACCCTCTTTCTTAATACGTTGTTTTCGACGAGATCCTTGAGTAGGGTATGTGGAGAAAATTTTAGTGCTTCTATTGCGCCTGTTGCCTCCACAAAAACCGACACTTGGATCATTAGAATTGACCAAACAAGGTTATAGTTATACCCTAACATGCTTGTTTATATCCTAATGGACATACAATGTGCATATGATGAGTAGTTCGCATGTTTGGGCCCTAATGAATAACTAATGCACATAATATGAGTAACTCACATACTAACCCTAATTGAGGATACATACGATCCTGATCATTTCATGGACCAATAAAACCTAGGGTGATGTTGAGATGACGTATGGAATCTAACCACAGGCCTCATATGTCATAATGTTGACCTTAACCTTAAGTTGGTATGTCTAACCCTAACACTTACATCCTTTGGTGACATTCATGATACAATAGTGACATCAGATGATATAATCATACATCAAATGTTACTACACCTAGTATGGACTTAATCACCTAATCATGGATTGATATGAAAATCAATTCATCAATATGTAATATGTTTCACCTGGTTCACTAGTATACATCTAATTACTCAAATATTGTGACGCCCCATGCCAAAAACTACAATATAACTAAAAACTAACTGTGGAAACAAAACTTAAACAAATATTTATTGGAAAACACTAGAAATTAAAACCATTTTTATTAAGCTCCCAAACAGCAAAAGCCTTTACATATGAGTGATGGAGCCCCAACTTACGTGGAGTTGCGTGCACCACTAAAAATCCTAGAGATAGCAAGTCTTTAAGTTTAGCCTTTCATATGCTATAATAAGATCTCCACCCACGTATGCTAAGGTACATGGAAGTCTTATCGAAGTATAGTTAAGGGTCGAATCCATGAGACAACGGTCTTGTTAAGATCTTAACAAGATGGAAAACATAATAATCCTACTTATCCACTTAAAAGTTGATATTTAGATCAAAGAGTTGGTTTGATGATTAAACTAATGTGCATAGAAAGTAAATAACAAAAAAGTAAACTTAAGTTTATAAACGATATTTAGAAACCACTAGGATGTGATCAAGTTTCACCACCACTACACATTGATCAAAACATACATCATAATAACATGGCTTGTAAAGGAGAGAGTCTAAATAGTTAGTATCTTAGTAGACTTAGCTTCCTTTTGGATAATTAACTACGAGAAATGTGGAAGCGTTGCAACGCCAGCCATCCCTAAATAAATGGTCACTTACTTTGCATCACTCCCTTCGCAAAGTGGGTTCCTCGACCCGTCAAGGTTGTACTTTCATACGTCAACTGATTCCATTTCATGATATGAAAGTACAATGATGGAGGTGAGTTTACTCCACTCCTTGAGAAATGCTCCTAGATACTGAACCAAACGTATGGTGACTACATACAATTTGGAACCAACAAGTAGTCGATATTCGAATCTAGAAGTACAAACATAGACAATTTGCACTAACAGATAATACATAACACAAGTTGGTGATCAAGCAACTAGCATTCATTAAACGATTGATGTTGAATTGAAAAAGATAGTGTTTTTCTATTGCAAACTCATGAATTACAATGTATGAAATGAAAACATGGGTAGCGGGGCTACTCCTCGCACCCTAGTGTATGGGACTACTCACTCATGGAAAGAACAAAGAAGGAGGTGGGAAGAGAGATAGAAAGCATCATCTCCACATAAGAGGGAGGAAGGTCGACCCCTTGGAGGAGAGAGAAACTATCTTCATGCCGCGTGGTTGTCTTGATGAAGAATCCTTCACTTCCCACCTTCTTATGTCGATGAGAGAGAAAGTAGCTTGATGATGGAGTGTGGATCTTGGATCGGAAGCTTTGGGGCGAAGGATGAAGGGTGAACAACTCTAGAGTGATTGGGGCAGCCTTGGGGCATCCAAGAAGTTGATGCCTAATGAGAAATCCTTCGATTCTATTTATAGGCTTCCAAGGAGTCCCAAATGGTCTTGGGACCATTTGGGTCTTTAACGGTTTGGGGACTATTTGGCATCATGCGGTCTCAGGAACGTTTGGCATCATGCGATCTCAGGACCATTTGGCTTCAAACAGTCTCAGAACCATTTTAGCTTCAAATGGTCTCGGGACCGTTTTAGCTTCACACGGTCTTGGGACTGTTTGACTTCATGCGGTCTCCAGACTGTTTGCTTTTATTCGTTCTTGGGACTGTTTGAGTTCATACGGTCTTGGGACCGTTTGCCTTCATTCGGTTTCCAAACCATTTTACCTTTATTCGGTCATGGGACTGTTTGAGTTTATTTGGTCTTGGGACTGTTTGGACTTCATTCGGTCTTGGGACCGTTTGCCTTTATTCGGTCTCGGGACCATTTGAGTTCATTCGGTCTTGGGACCATTTGGGATTCATTTAGTCTCCAGACCGTTTGCCTTTATTTGGTATCGAGATCGTTTTCCTTTATTCAGTCTTGGGACCGTTTGAGTTCATTCGGTCTTGGGACCATTTGAGGCTTTTGCAAAAAAAAATTTGGGTTTTCTGTAAGAAGAAAAAGATAAATGTTAGTTTAATGGTGAATTCATAATGACGTAAAAAGTTAAGGATTATATCTAATTTATCTAAGAAAAAGTATGGAAAAATAAGAAAAACTAGTAAGATAACATCACAAAATGGGAGGTTATCACCCCCCCTAACTTAGAGTACATCTTGTCCTCAAGCTGGATACACTACTAAAGAAATAGCTTATAACGTCACATTTAGAGGCGTCAGTTATTAATGAAAACCGACGCCTAAAACCTACAATGTAGGCTAATTACAGAGACTGACATCTATATTTGAAGACCGGCCATACATGGGTATCGCTTTTTATTTAGCGTCGGTTGCCTATAATGAACTGACACCTAAAATAGCCCGCCAAATCTAATTTTTCGAGAGAAAAAAATTACCCCCAAAGTTTCACATACGGTGTCAGTTTTTTGACTGAATAACCGACACCTAATGACAAAAAAAATTACCTCCAAAGGTCATCGGTTTTTGTGTAAAAACTGACGCTGATAAGGTTTCACGCACCATCCCCGTGAAAATTTTTAGAGTTAAGATTGTCCAATGGACATCGGTTTTTTCTGGCAACCGATGCTGATGGATGTTAGGTGTTAGTTTCTTAGATAACCGACGCCTTTATTAACTTAATAACCCCCATGATTAACAAACTCTCGCTCACAATCCCCCTGTATGTTACATCGATCGCTAGCTGTTCCCCTTCTCGACGCCGCCAGAGCTAGCTCCTGTGGTCGACGCCACTGTCGCCGAAGCTCCTGTGGTCGACACTACGCCACCGTTCTCCTCCGCCGCCGCACCTTCTCCTCACACGCCTACTTGCACCTGCTCGATCCTCACCTGCTCTGCACCTGTTGTTCGCCGCCGCCGCTCCCTGGAGCTCCTCGCATGCTCGCTGCTCACTGCTTGCACCTGTTCGTCTCCGCCACCGCTCGAGGTACCCTCTTCCTCCTCTTCTTCCTCCTCTGCTCGCACATGTGGTTGAGGTAGCTAGTCAGGACCTAGGGGAGTGGTTGTGTTGGCCGACCATGACCATGCTGGCCAGCACAACCATGGTCGTGTCCAACCCACAGGTCGTGCCTTGCTTTTATCCATTTGGAAAGGAGGGAGCAGGAAGAAGAAGATACGTTTGCAATTGAATACTAATGCTTGACCTAATTCTATAAATTTTGATGCATGTTGAATTAAGATATTAAAAACCTAATACACATTTCACCATAATCTTGAATTAACTATATTGCTGAAATCTTGTGATCAATCTATCTAAGATATTAAAACCCTAATGATAAATCGTTGATTTTGTAGTGATGTGTCGCCCTAACATCTACATGAATCCATGTTGTATGATGTAGATTTATGATAATGCATGAGCTAGTTTGAAATTTTGAAATCAATAATGAATCTCTCCATCCCTAGGTCATACTAATTTTATGTGTAATCTTTATCTTGATGATGAACATGCATGGACACTCGAAATGTTGAAATCAATGTTATAGAATGACAACACATGTATTTCTTGGCCTAGAAACCCATCCAAGATTTACTCATTAGGAGTAAATCTTGGATAGTCCCCGGTTTGGGACTGTTCTTGAACACCTAATCTCACTTATAATGTAAGTGTATAATGTGTATTGGGTTTTCAAGAAACTTTTGATAACATTCCCCGTTTGTTCTCTAAGTACATATATACTTAGAGAACAACGTGGAAATACTGCCAAAATTTTCTTGAAAACCCAATACACATTATACACTTACTAGTGAGATTATGTGTTCAAGAATGGGATAGGTGGTACACATATATTATATATAAGAATGGCAACACATGTATTTGTTGGCCTAGAAACCCGTCCAAAATTTACTCATTAGGAGTAAATCTTAGATAGTCCCCAGTTTGGGACTGTTCTTGAACACCTAATCTCACTTAGGATGTTTTAACAATTAATTATATATAAGACCTTAAACCCTAAAGTTTTAACCATAAAACCTAATCTTTTAACCCTAGACCCTATTCTTGTTCTAATATATACTTATTTTCTCTTTGATCATAGAATGGATAGATCATGGATGTCCATTCCAAATTGCTGCACCCCCGAGTTTATTTTTGGTCTTGACCAATTTATTAGATTTGCTGAGGAACATAGGAAACAACCTGGAGATAGGTTCTATTATCCATGTAGGCATTGAGGTAACAACTTGAAAGTCAACACTAGTGACGAAATCAAAATTCATGTCATGTGCAACGAGATTGTATAATGCTATACATAATGGCACTGGCATGGAGAGATTTCAAACCTAAAATCAGTGGATGTCGATAGTAGTGCTTGTGTGGAAGAATAAATTGCCTTCAATGATGTAGATGTGAACGAACCAGTTCCAATAGACATCGTTGATGCGATGATGGATAGTTGTGGGGTAGAGCACACCGAACCACCTCCCATGTTTAGAAACATTGTGCATGATGCTGAGATACTGTTATATACAGTTTGTAAGTTTACGAAGCTTAGCACTGTGTTGAGATTGTATAAACTGAAAGCTAACAATAGATGGAGCGACAAAAGCTTCACGTCAATGTTGTCTTTGTTGAAAGAAATTCTTCCAGAAGGAAATGAGCTGCCAATCTCAACATACCGGTTAAAGAAATTGTTGTGCCCAATGGGAATGGAGGTCAATAAGATACATGCATGCCTGAATGATTGTGTATTATTTCAAAAGGACTATGTGGATTTGAAAGATTGTTCGAAATGTGGTGCATCAAGGTATAAATTGACGACTTCAGGGGAGTCCAAAATTGGTTCTCCTTCCAAGGTGATGTGGTATCTACCTATAATACCACAATTTCAATGCTTGTTTGCCAATCCTATAGATGCGAAGAATTTGAGGTGGCATGCAAATGTTAAGAAAAATAATGATGGGATCCTACGACATGCGTGTGATTCTCCACAGTGGAAGAAGATTGATTTATTGTACCCTAAATTCGGTGAAGAAGATAGGAATCTAAGACTTGGGCTTTATACAGATGGGATGAATCTGTATGGGACATTGAGCAGCCAACATAGTACTTGGCCAGTTATGCTTGTTATATACAATCTTCCTCCCTAGTTGTGTATGAAAAATAAGTATGTTACGTTGTCGTCATTGATATCGGGCCCTAAACAATCTAGAAATGATATCGACATTTATCTTGAACCTATGATTGATGACTTGAAGAAGCTCTGGGGTGAAGGTGTGATGACCTATGATGCTTCACGAAGAGAGACATTTCATTTGCATGCTATGTTGTTTTTCACTGTGAATGAATTTCCAGCGTATGGGAATTTGTCTGGATATAGTGTCAAAGGATTTAAAGTGTGTCTTATATGTGAAGAGAATAATGATTTAATAAGACTAAGACATGGCGGCAAGACTATATATCTTGGTCATCAAAGGTTTCTTGCAAAATTTCATCCATATTGTAGGTTGCACAAAGCATTCAATAGACGGAATGAGGAAAAGAGTGCACCTAAGCCTATATCGGGGGGGGGGGATGTTTATGAAAGAGTAAAAGACATCACCAATGAATTTGTTAAGAGATCACAATGTACGATGGCCACATAGAGTGACAAGTCTTTATTAAAAAATAAGCCAATATTTTGGGATCTTCCTTAATGGAGTTCTTTGACAGTTAGACATTGTAACGATGTCATGCACGTTGAGAAAAATGTATGTGATAGCAACATCGATACTCTGTTGAATATAACAGGTAAGACTAAAGATGGGATAAAATACAAAATGAACCTATGTGAAATGGGAATAAGGACATAATTAACAGAAGTAGTTAGTAGTGATCGGAGAACATACTTACCTCCCACTTGTTACACGTTGTCTAGAAAGGAGAAGAAAGCTTTTTGTGAATACTTGGTAAATGTTAAGGTGCCATAGGGTTACTCATCCAACATCCATACATTCACTACAAAAAAGACATAAATTAACTACACATAATATAATTACATTTGTTGTATATGTAGTTAATAATGATATTTCTTTATAATTTATTTAAAATGTAACTAGAAACAATGTAGCCATAGTTTGGACTCCCGTCCAAAATTTTTCCATCCCGCGAAAATACAAAACCACACACCCAATCGCGCTCATATTTTCATTTTCACGAATTCGTAACTCCCCCTAGACACCCGACTTCTTTCCCAGCCCTCACGAGTTCATAACTCCCCCCTAGACACCTGGCTTCTTTCCCAGCCCCCGCCTTCGTTCTCCTCAGTACAAGTGCTACACTTAGGGAAGAATCGTGTCACCACCCTACGCCCATACAAACCATCCACTCCACCATTCTCTTTGCTCTATTCTCCCTATTCCCTTACCTCATTTGCATGTGCAACCTTGTTGCTCCTGGAATGCCTTCTCCACCCCATCCCTTCATCACTTCATTTCCCCAATTACTTGTGGCCGGATCTGTAGGTGTTACTTCCGTAATGGAGAGGACAAAGTCCATGGTGAGCTGGGCGAGGAAGAAATAAATAGGCATGTTTATCCATGGTGGTGGCTAGGTAAAAGCGGGAATTAATACTATCTTTGTGTATCTGTTGGTCCTCCCTCCCTACATTGAAGTCTGCTTCTTCGTTTATAAGTAAGTCTCCGCTACAATAAATAGTTAAGTGTTATACCACTACTCTTCCTTCAGTTTCATGACATCTAAATCTTGCCGATGATATTTGAATATCATTCAATTCGTTTTTGTACTTTTATGCTAACAATGCGTGAAGAAATAGTCAGCATTCCCAATGTTCTTTCAAAGCAAAACAACAAACACACAATGTACACGCCCGTCTCTGTTACGTATGACCTCATAACCGCAACATCTTAATCAGGAAGTAAATTTTGTTCTCGGACCATTCACGCAGTAATTATATCTAATTAGTAAGCACTGGTGGAAAATATTTCTGATTACTGGTACATTCATAATATAAGATTAGATTCTCATTTTTCTTTCGAATACCCCACATCGTAAGTACTTACATTTCTTATCACATTTAGAGGGAACCGTTTCCAATTTAGTTAGTTTTTTGACGTGATATCTAATAAACTTCACATGCTATTTGCAAAGCTATTGTCCCTTTTGAGTGTTGGTTGAACAAGTTCAATAAGAATAGGTGAAAACACAATATGATCGGGTTCAAGCCCTGCATATATTCAAGTAGATTATAGAGCTAAGTGAGAAACATGTATGTTTTCTTCCCATAAAAAATACAAATTAGGATTTTGCTAACAAACTGGATATTGATACAACTTTCTTCACATTGTAGTGGATGCTCATTTGATGAAGTTAAAAGTGTGTTGACATAGCATGTACCCCTGTGAATATGCCAACAATATTATGTTAATAAAAATAACGATTATCTAGTTGTTGATTGTGGATCTTAAAGGGATATGACTAGTAGCACATTGCACATCATGACTAGTGCTATTGGGACACTTGTCAGAGCCATCTATTGTTGTCTATTCAGCCTATGAGGACAGGAAACCTATAGATGAGCATTTAGGTCTCAAATGAATAAAATGTGGTCTTTAAGATACCTGCTATGAGGATAGGAAACCTTTTGAATGCTTAGAGCATAAGCCTTTCAACTTTCCTGTCTTCATCATTGTCATAGGAACCTGAGGTAATATACTTTGCCTTAGAGAACTTATCTCCAATCCCAACTTCTTCTACAACCACTCTCACACCTTCCCCTGAAATAATCTTGATTCCTACCTATATCTCAGTTCTGCCTGGGTACCTACTCCTCTGTACATTCTTGTCTACCCTACTTTCTTTCATTCCATCCTCCACTGTCTCCGCTCTTCTGCATGCCTTCTCTCTCCACTACCTCCTCTTCCATCTGTTTCCTACCTTCTTACTGTTGCAAGCACCAACAATAGAGAAGGATGGTCATAACACCAGTAGGGATATAGGATACATATAGAGGAAGAATAATGGAGGATACGTGGGTGGGTGGGTGGGTGATGGGTGAGGGGAAGATGAGTGGGTGGAAAGTGTAGTAGTAAGTAGACCAGAATTATTTCTATGTCTATATTTTTTAATTGTACCATGATTCAAAACTATCAAGTTTATCCAATTGAAATTATTTATTTACCTAAAAAATTTTTAGTGTGTAATAACAACCAATGACACAAAGAATATTGAATCTTGTACCCTGAAGTTGTATGGGCTAGTATGAAAACATGTATGTAGATATCAGTTGTCTTGTTGTTCAAATTGGTATGAATCAAGTTGTTAACGTTACATGACATTTCAGTCATGTTCTTTTTGCTAGATGTCTTAATATGGAAGTCCATATTAAATTATAAGATACCTACATGCATTATACGATCATAAATTATAAGATACCTACATTATAATTTTTCTACTTTTTATTGTGTTAATGTATCACCCATATTCTCTGTTTTCTTATTCTTTATTAAACTTTGTAACAAAGTACAGGCTAATTGGACTAGAACATACTCATTTTTTGAGTGATTGTAATAGAGTATGGAAAAATTGCTACCAAATTCTATTTGAAGTATTGAAACAAACTTCAGTTCGTTTTCATTTTTTTATGATCTCTACCTAACAGTATGCATTTAACATACATCCACGTAGGCATTTGGTACATCTGTGTATTATAAACATGCATCATACTCATTCTTATTGGAAAGCCTATTAACAATATTATATTGGTTGTAGGGTACTAGTGCACTGATTCATATTTATGTGTATACTTGAATTTGTTGTGATTGTTATGTGCGGTAGATATCAACATCAGGTTCAGCATTTTGATGGGCATCGTTTACTTTATTGCTTGGTCATATATATGATAAGAACTACTGACTGATGCAGTTGAGGAAGACTCATGTGGTTTGTTCTGTGTGTTGACTTATTTATCTGTTTGATGCCTATGATTCAGCAGTCCTACTGATCTCTATGACACTTTTTTCTTTCTGATGGCTTTGATGCTGCATTTGCAAAGGACTTCTATCTAAGATGTTTATAGCAATGATGGGACTATAATGTTGGGTTTGTTGGTTTCTACCTATTCTCGGATTCCCAAGGGCCCGATATAACCTATCCTTTTGATATGTGATCTTGTGGAGCTTTTCTTTGATGATTAGAAATCACCTGCAAAGGGCTGCTGTCTATTGTTGGTTAAAGCCTCGCCACTTTATGTTTATTCATGATGTGGCTTTCCATTTTGGGGAATGTTCTAATGGTTGTTGCAAGTGCACCATCTTTGTGATGCTAGATGGAGAGTGGATGACTCCAGCAACGAGTAAGTGTTTTCTAATGCTATAAAATAATTTGATAGGCTAATGATTTTAATTATATTATGATCTCCTTTTCCTGGCACATTGATTTTCATCTATGCAGGTTGGTACCTCTTTCTTCAAGTGCATGAAACTCTTATCTTTTGGTCCATTATTTTTTATAGAGCTTTCTTCTTAGTTACTTGTAAATACCATCCTTAGACATTTGTATTGCTATCTGAATTCGAGAATGTAAGCCAACATGTTCTTTTCTTGATATTTTTAAAGCTCCTAAACAAAAATGTGTATATGCTGCAATGGCATTTTACAGTTCACAACTGAATTTCAGTGGGAATGCACTGGATGGATATTATGCTAAATACCAAGTGTTTAATAATATTTGTAACTTCATATGAATATCAAATCATAGTAATCATTTTAATGTTGTTTTATGCCTCGAATTTGGTGTCTTTCCACTTTGTGAAGGTTCCTTTGTTTTCCAAATAATGTCTCACAAAAGATGTAGTAAAGTTTGGGGTTTAATATTGCCTCTAAATTAGGCTACTCGTCTCACTAGAATATGATTCCATTTTTTCCAACTAAATTGTTTTTGTTTCTCTACTTCATATATCTATTGGAAACTAAGTTATTCTGTAGTGACATGATTTTTGTGCTAGTTCTAGCTTGTTCTGTATCCACATGACGGTAGAATAAGCTACATAGGGTACCCTTGTATCACATATTCATTGTTCCTCATTATTTCAAGTGTTGGTCCGGACAAGAATTTTGGTTACTACATAGGAGCACTATAGTTGGTCCAGACAAGAATTTTGGTCAAATCTGACTCAGTTGCTAGCAATCATTAGCTCCCATATGTTGAATGCCCATATGAAATAAAAAACATAGTCCCAAGGCAAACCTAAATCTGTATGAATAGATCTATTTTCATACTTCAGTAGCAAGCTTGTAATAAAAAAAGGTGGTGAGTGTTTTCAATGGCATCTCCACAAAGACTGCATGCCCCAAATTTTGTAATATGTCTTGATGCTACCTGGATGATAGTTGGGATATGCTTAGAACAAATGTGGCATAGTAAATGACATATATTAGGAGGAGATTTTGGATTCTATGAGGTTCTGAGTTTCTATGATTTGTTCTTGACATCCAAACCAATTTGGGTATTTCCTTTTGTAACCAAGAAAATAGGCTAAGCGAATGGTGTAGTTCCCATTGAATGTAGGAAGACTATATAATTCATTAATGTTGTGGTTACAGATGGGTATATTCAATATGATACCTTTATCCACATCGTTAAAGAGTTCATTGAGCTTTTCCAGATTCTTGTTGTGATGTACATGAACCAACATAACCTTCACATTCAGAATGTTGATCTTACGCATGTGGTCAAATGTGGTGCATAAACTTTGATGTTTGGAAACCACATGTATTTCCAAACACTCATCTTGTTTCCATTGCTTAATCACTTTTCCTGCAGTGGGAGGAAGAGAAAACATATTTTTATGTATACTTGTAGGATTGACATTCAAACAAGCACATGGTGCTTTATTTTCTTATTTTTTGTAAGACACCTTCAAATATAATGTTTTATACGTTATTTCTTATGGCTGTAGTCACTTCTACCAAAATTACCAGTTAAACTAAAACATAAACTTTTCATTTCTTGACTGATACACTTGATCAATTAATTTTCATTTTTATTGCAATTGTTGCTGTTTGTGATTGTTGGAACATCTTTTCTTTCCTACTATGCAGTTTTTGTGCTATTATTCTGTGAAGCAAGTAGGGTGTGGTCTTTACTTCTTATTGTTCCTTGTTCTCCTCTGGTGTAGTGATATCCTATTACTGTGGCTATTACAAGTGGTGAAGATGGATGAATAATATGGTTGCTGGCTGGTTGATGATTCAAAATGCTCTTGTTTAGTCTGGATCAGGATTGACAACATGAACTAGTCCTCCATGAATATTTTCTTGATTTCATCCACTGATTGTATTGCTAATGCAATTTCTATAGTATAGTGGTTCAAATACTAAGTTTCCATATGCTTTCTCGTATAATTCATTGTGCTATGTTGAATCTAGATACTGATTGGAATATCAAGAGCTATGGGACTGATTTCAACTATCTTGTCATCTAGCTTTGAATAATCAGTAGGTATTGCACACCCATTCCTGGTTCAACTTCCTGTTGAAAATGATCGGTGCTTGAAGATTGATTGCATCACATTCTAGAATCATTTTTCTAGATCCCAGTGCCACAACAGTTCAAATACCCAACAGGGTGGCCTCCACTTCAATAGTAGCATCATCACATAGACCATTGATCTTCCACTAAAATACAACAAGGATTTGCCTTTATCATCTCTGATCATGGTACTGAGAAATGCACCATTCATATTAGTCCATCCATCAATTTGGGATGATCTTTAGGAAGTCAGGTCTATAGGGTAACAACACCCAGGGAAGTTGGTAGGTGGAGGGAAGAATGAGACTGTGTTGGTGTACCCAGACTGTAATCGACCACAAGAGATTTAGTACCAACAACTAAGGTGGGTAGGTGTGGTTGCTTGTTATTGAAGATGAAAATCATTACTCCCAGTCCAGCTGGTCCAACATCTGCCAAAAAGATGCAAATGCTCATCATTATTTAGGCTTAGTTTCCACCACTTGAATTAGTATAGCTTCATACATTATTGATGTTATTGCTCATATATTAACTAAAATTTGTTCACATTATGCTTTCTTCTTAATTATCTTGTTTTTCTTCTTATGTCACTTGTGTGCGCAACCGTGAATGTTTGCAGGTCTCAGTGAAGTTCAAATCAATAATGATGATGCCCTAGAACTCCCATTGATTGCATCAAGATGTTCTTGTTCTGATGATCCAACTGCAACTAGTAATAGAACAATATCTTGTACAATGAGGGTTATATCGTCTAAGTTGATTCTTGGCAAGATGTCATTTTCCATGGAGGTGATAAAATCTCACTATTGGGAACTTCTTTTAAGGTAACTAGTAGGTTGTATTAGCATTTATCAATGACATTATTGTTACATACCATCATGGTGGAATTCTAATGGGGTTCACATTCTAGAATCTTCAATTCTAAAGACTTTGAGCCTGAATGTTGAATCTTCTGTGCCACTGCCTCAAAACATGAATTCATTAGCCCGTGAGTTGCAAGACCAAGATTCATTGTCCTCTCAGTCCAGTGGTCTCTCTCATAAAAAAGATGGAGGAATGATAGTCTTTGATCAGTCCATTTCTATGCAGTCTGGTACTATACTCTCCTTGACGATACAATGTTTATTAATGTTATCATAACACTACAAAAAATGAGGTCTTTCTGTAGGATATCCACAAACTTTACCCTTTGAAGTTTAAATTTGATTTTTGATCCATTCTGTTGAAGCTGATCTCTATGCCTTACACACCAATCAAGTTTTTCTGCACATTTCCTGCAAATTTCAGTCATCCAGGTTAGGTTCTGATTGTTCATATGGGTGGTCGTGACAATGATGCTGACTCCCAAGGTAATGTTGCTATAAGGTAGGTCTAATATAAATTAGATATATTAGATGGATCAGTTACAAAGTTATCATTCGAAAGTAGTGAAGGAAATCTCAGTTATTATAAATTCCATCTGCTACACACCACAGATATAAGCATATGCAATTTTTCAATAATTATGCTTACACTTTCAAGTTACAAAATGCACTGTATTGAAGAGAAATCGTCATACCAAAGCAAGGAACGTGCCTCATTTCAAATATAGAATAACACATTTTATCTAAAATATATGATTAATGCACTTTGTATCATTTAAGAATAAAATAAGTAAAAGCAAAGTTTTATTGAATCAATAAGCAAATTTGGTAAGGTAATAAGTCAAATAACATTAAGTAAGCAAGGTATAAAGCTTCTAAACAATATATTCTTTTCCATATTCCTAAATAGTATATTCTTTTGCATCACTTTGTTTTCTTTGCTCACTATTTTCTCAGGCAGGAAATTCTATTTTTGGCCATACATCAGGGTGAAAATAACTAGCATTGTTTTTAAACAAAAACGCAACATGATGCAATGAAAAAGTGCGATCAAGGTTTGGGATACAGTTGCTTTGATAAAGCAACACTGCAGCCTACGAGCACAGATACAATGATGAGAGGCAATAGCTTGCGGGATAGGTGTATCCTTTTCACATCGTCGCTGATCAACTCTCGATACCATCGACAGGACTGTCGATAGTATCGACAGACGCTCTTCTATCACTGTGATAAACTCGATACCATCGACTTCTGTCGATAGTATCGATGGGGATGCAGGTTGCTTCACGGATGGTCAGCGATGGATGATGGACACTCATGGACACCGGCGGCTGGCTATTGATGATAGTAGCAGCAGCGGCAGCTGTTGCTGCTTGTTGATAGGCGACAGAAGATGGTTGTGGCACCTACCCACAACGGCGGCTGTTGCGCCTGGCTTGGGTAGCGGCGGCAGCTGGGCGGCTGCTGCAGCAGATGGTGGTGGCTCTGGCGTTGGGTCAGCGCTGTTGTGATGGACACATCAGAAGGAGCGATGAGTGATGGAGGCGATAGTGGCATCAGCCATTTTTTTGGCTGTTTTTTTCGGATGGCGGATGGAGATTACCGCCGGATATGGCGGCTAGAGAGAAAGGGAAGAAAGGGCCATGTAGGCCGGATTTTCCTAGCGATCAGCCGGCCTAGGCCATGGCAACGGCCGCCCGTAGGCGGAGAGAGCCCGCGGTTGCTCTCTACGGAGAGAGGAGCGGCGGTGGCTGCAAGGGAGAAGTCGGCTGCTTGGAGGGAGAGAGATGGAAGTGGCAGCGCCAGGGTTCTCTCAAGAAGGAACACACTCTGATACCATGTGAAATATAAGAATTGAACTAATGTAATTGTGATATTTACAAAGACTAACAACCTCTCCTTTATATAGGAGAGGAGAGACACCCTATTACTTAGGACACAAGTAAACTAGACGGGCTGGAATATAAAGGCCCACTAAACTAATTAGCCTATTAACTAATAGACTAATATGGACTCTCTAACACTCCCCCTTAAGCTGGAGCATGGGTGAAACACATGTCCAAAGCTTTGAGGTTATAAGACTCGATAAAATGATAAAAGAAATGATAACTGAAAGATAAAAGATAAATATCACTCCCATACAAAATATGTTACTCCCCCTGAAATAATACTCCCCCTGAAACGTATGGTGATGATGACTCTGCAGGCTGAAGATACTCGAGCTTTGAAGAAGGTATTCCCTGAAGTGCATTTGGAATGAGGACATCTGAAGAATGGGCCTGATACTACAACAATTCACCATAAAACTCTGACAGACGATCTGCTGCTTGATACGATGCAGGAAACATAAAACTCTGACGCATGAACCTTGGGGGCTTGATGGGAAAGGAGATCATCCATCAAGGAAGGTCCCAAGTAGATCAGCAACATGTGATGTTGATACATCAGATGCAGCTCGGAGAAGACGTGATGAAGCAGCTCGGTGAAGATAAATTGAGCTTCTGAAGAAGCACCCATCTGTCTCATGTGAATGCAACTAAAGGAATACACCATCAACACCTGACGTACATAACGCGGTACGAATGCAAATGCGGTGTCGACGCTGAATCGTCAATGCTGGATGAAGTAGAGAACCGGTGTGCTAAACAATGTGAAGCTCCATGAAGATAGCTTGGAATATATAACCTGAATACATATATCATCATCTCATCTCATAATCTCTCTCTCATACATTCTCTCATATGCTCTCATGCTCGCTCTCTCTTATCATCTCTTCCTCTCCTCTCTATCCCCCCACACACCAAATACGACTAGAGTGAGTGTTTGGTGTGAAGAAAAGGATACATGACCCCCCTCCCCCCGTACTGTGGAAAGGGATACACACAAGATATGGGTGGGTGAGAAAGAAAAAAGGTGGATAAGAGAGGAATATGTGAAATGGAGATGAGTAAAAATGTGGAGAATGGAAACCGATAACTGGAGAGAGTATACTAAATGGGTCAATATGAGATCTGGGTAAAAAAATAAATGGATCTAGTCTCGACCCGAAATTCGATTAGGGTCAAAATAGGATTCGATTAGCAAAAATAGGACCGATTAAGGATCCAAATAGAGACAGGGATAATGCATATGGGGGTAGCAAACATGGTTGTTTGATAGCGGTGGAGAGTGATGGGTGATCGCCGGCTATAGATGGTAGCAGTAGCATGATGATGCACACAACAACAAACAGTCCAATGAGGATCGCCGGGATGATGATGGAGCATCTTATGGATGATGGCTAGATATGACGCTCGGGTGATGAAGCACTTTGTCACAACATAGGAGATGACAAAGGGTCTCCTGTGTGACTCCGAAGATATTGCATGCCAAGAGGATGCATGCGGAGCCAAGGGGAGCCTCTCCAAAGCGGCGATGAAGGCTGATCTGAAGACTTCATGAGATGGAGCGCCGGTTGAAAAAGTGCGATCAAGGTTTGGGATACGGTTGCTTGGATAAAGCAACACTGCATCCTACGAGCACATATACAATGGAGAGAGGCAATAGCTTGCGGGATAGGTGTATCCTTTTCACATCGCCGCTGATCAACTCTCGATACCATCGACAAGACTGTCGATGGTATCGATAGACGCTCTTCTGTCGCTATGATAAATTCGATACCATGGGGATGCATGTTGCTTCACGGATGGTCGGCGATGGATGATGGACACTCATGGACACCGGCGGCTAGCTATTGATGATAGTAGCAGCAGCGACAACTGTTGCTACTTGCTAATAGGCGGCGGAAGATGGCTGCGGCATCTACCCACAATGGCGGCTGCTACGCCTGGCTTGGGTAGAGACAGCGGCTGGGCGGCTGCTGCGGCAGATGGTGGCGGTGCTGGCATCGGGTTGGCATTGTTGTGATGGATGCATCAGAAGGATCGATGAGTGATGGCGGCGATAGTGGAAGCAACGGTTTTTTCAGCTATTTGTTTTGGATGGAGGATGGAGATTACCGCCGGATATGGCGGCTAGAGAGAAAGGGAAGAAAGAGCCATGTAGGCCAGACTTTCCTAGCGGGCAGCTGGCCTAGGCTATGGCAACGACCGCTCGCAGGTGGAGAGAGCTCGCTGTTGCTCTCTTTGGAGAGAGGAGCGGCGGCGGCTGTAAGGGAGAAGTCATCTGCATGGAGGGAGAGAGAGGGAAGCGGTGGTGCTAGGGTTCTCTCAGGACGAAACACACTCTGATACCATGTGAAATATAAGAATTGAACTAATATAATTGTGATATTTACAAAGACTGACGACCTCTCCTTTATATAGGAGAGGAGAGACACCTACTTAGAACCCAAGTAAACTAGACGGGTTGGAATATAAAGGCCCACTAAACTAATTAGCATATTAACTAATAGACTAATATGGACTCTCTAACATAAATCATCTCAATAAATATGGTTTTGTAACACTAGTACTAGTGGTGATTCAAGATTTTGCCTTCAAGAAGTTTATCTATAAATGTTTTTCATTTGTCTTTAAGGGAGACCACTGGGTCAAACTACCAAATTCATTCAAATTCAAAATTTGTCAGCCAGAGCATGTTTGCTTTCTTTGGTCTGTTAGGGCAGTGTTACAGAAACAATACACCAGTTCCATAGATCACACACAAATACAATTTAATTATTTTTCTATGACATTACAACCCACTACATCCATATATAATCATATGTTATTCAACTGTGCATCTGATATGAAGATGGCCCAAAAAGTGGCAGGTCCAATATAACACCTTAAAAGCCTATGAGGTAGGAACAACTTGCATTGAACGAACATAAATTGTTCTATCTCATGTTTTAGTTTATTGCTTCTTTTGGTTGACGATAGTGACTGCTTGACTATTGAAATTTGAGTGAGGGTTATGGAGCTTGCTAGCTACACTACACGTGGTGGAGATAGATATTCCTATACGTAAGTACATGAAGTTATGTACATTATTACCAGGAACAAACAAGTGTAACTGCATGTTGTTTACACAGTCATGATTGTGTCTGTAACTTACCAGGAACCACCATGGAATAGTCATGATTGTACACATTCTTAGTGTAACTTCATAGTAGTTTCTGAGGAACATCCTATGGTTGGCTGCTGGTTTCATGAGACTAAATCAGGTTTATAATGGCTCTTGATGTTCTACCAAGCCCCAATTAGATGGAACTTGATATCATATTCAGCCTTGGCGTGAGTCTCTCATTCTTGGCCTCTTTGATATCAATGATGTACGTTTTCCATGTACTTGCTGACATATTCTATATTCCATCTATATTAATCTGGTAAGACACAGTTAGGCCATGAACAAAACTTTGCATTTTTGATAGTATTGTATCATGATGTCAAAATTATTTCACTAAAGTCTTTTCTTACTATAGTCAGCTCTCAGTTGGATACTGAAATTTGTTTCAAATTTTAGTGTTGCAGGGATGCATCATAGTTGAAATGCAAAATTGATCCTAAGGAATCATTAGTGCTGGCTTGAAAACATTTGAACTATGATTATAAAGATGATCAAGCAGAATCTATTTACATAAAGCTAGGAGCACTTTTGAAAAAGTTAGCACACATCCTAGTACTAAAGGTACTGGCATGCTTGAGAAGATTGATAGTCTTTCATTAGCTATATCTCTGTGTTCTAGATTTCGTCAACATACTCAGTTCTATGCTCATTTTCCTAACCAAGGGCTTCATGCATATCCACTTCAGAATAAACTACTGAGGATAAGCATAGAGAAGGACTCATCGGCTCACTTTCATAATGATCTGGTTTGTGGATTATGTACATAATACTACTTTTTTGTGTTAGTTGTTCACCTATACTAGTTATTAAGTATTAGTTATGTTGGTACTAGAAGAGACAAAAACTTATATCTTAATATGAATCTGAGTTGGGAAGTTAAAACTGAAATATAAGACGTCTCTTCATGAAGTTGAGCTGGTATTTTTAGAAAATGTAAATTCTCTTATCATATACTAGAAGGTATCTATGTTATTTTTCCTTTTTTTTCTTGTTCATCTTCTTCCCATTCTCACTGTCTTAGTTATTGTTGTGACTGCCATGTGCTATTATAGATGTTGTACCTTTAGACACAATGCTGCAATTTAAGTAACACAGTGGAAAACAACTGCCACAAAACCCCCTCCCCCCTTTACTACCCTTGTCGACCCCCTACTATTGTGTGTGCTTCCTTGTGATGTAGTTATATCATGATAAAAAAATGATTCCTCCTTAGTTTATATGGAAAATACTTCCGTTTTATACAAGATTACAGTCCTTCACCAACTTTAAATGTAGGAAATAGAGAATGAGTTACATCATTTCTTATTTTCTTCACTTGCAGGCAAGGTAAATCTTTTAGTAGCTTATATTCAGGTCAACTGCTACTCTGCATGTATGTGATATACTCCATCATTTCATTACCTGTATGAAGTTATTGAAATTTCTATAAAATCCTCTTAAATTAAGATTTCATACTTTTTCCATGGAAAAAGGAAGACTGCCTTAGCTTCTGGGGCGGAGTGTGCTACTATTTTACGTGCTTTTACAGTTATGCATCTGTTGTTTTTTCTTTTCTCCACAACTGCAATGGCACCTTTACATTTTTGAATTCATCATCTGTGTTAAATTTCTCCCAACCTTCCTCTAGAGGGTGTTATGCTTGATTTTACTTTTCTTGTGAGTTCATTAGATTCATCCCCTCCTTTTTCCTAGCATATGCAATATTTTGCAGCAATACTCCAGGGGTTGTAACCTTCTTGATTGATCATGCCATTATCCATACATAATAGAATCTGGACCACAATATTTTCAACATTAATGTGAAAATAATGTAGAACTTGCATGAATTAGCATCTACTGGAAATGAAATTGGGCATTTTCAATATTGGCACTCTTCTTAGAAGTAAACGTTAGTAATCATCATGAACTTGCATCAATCAGACCCCTGCTGATCCATCTGTGAAACTGTACCCCATCTGCTGATCCATCTTGATGCTCCCTATGTGTGTGTCTATTTTTTTATCCAGTTAGAGAGGCAAGCCAAAGAAAAAGAAGATGCTCCATAGGTTGGAATGCATCAGGTATATTGGTGTTATTTAAGCTTACACAATCTCAGTTTACAAATGTTCAATAATTGCTAAAAGACATTGTAACTGGTTTACTATTGATTGTCACATATTACTTTCTTTTGCCATCTACATGGCCCCGAATATAATCAAATGTTCTCCAGGGCCTCCAATATAGATTTGTCTTTGAGGAGTGCTTCTCTAAGTGCATGGAGGATGTCTAGAGAATGAAGTAGCTGACTAAAAGTTATCCATTATCCAGGTAGGCGTCCTATCTAGCCTATAAAGAAACAAATTAGTAGAATCTTAACATTGTTGAATGGAAGCTAGGTGTTAGTGCTCCTAAGTAATTATCTATCAGCGGATACTACAACTCCAAAATCATTATGTATTTTCTGAATGAAAGCAATACTCTCTAGCATCTTTACTCATCTAAGCTTGCAATCTATGGTATATTTTTCATCATCACCTACTATTTGCCATGATATGATGTGTTTTAATATAGGGAGGCATCAGATACATGATTCAAGGCTGGACGTGAGAGATCTTGATGTATTCGTGCATGAAACCCAACGTCCTTATGAGTTATGATCAGGGTGGAAAAC
This sequence comes from Alisma plantago-aquatica, assembly GCA_963693085.1. Taxonomy (NCBI): domain Eukaryota; kingdom Viridiplantae; phylum Streptophyta; class Magnoliopsida; order Alismatales; family Alismataceae; genus Alisma; species Alisma plantago-aquatica. The sequence goes on from OY856410.1 coordinate 1,470,012,727, forward strand.
TTACTAATCCAGAAGGGATAAAGAAGGTAGGACACTAAACTCTACATGCTTCGTTGTGGAATAGTTTTCTCACTACAACCAAAGTTCAACGTTCAAACAAAAGAATAGATGATGCCCTCTGCTAAGTTCACTCTTCACATAGAAAAATGTATGTTTCCCTGTTACAAAATGCCTCAAATTGCATTTACTAATTTGAATGTGAACTTATTCCTTGCATCAGGTCTTCTTTGGAAAGAGTAATACATTAGTATTATGCATACTTTTGTTATTTCTACTAGAGATCTATATGTTGGCCTTTCTGCATTTAGCTTTGAAGTGTGCTTAAAAGGTTGGTTTCCTGGTTCCACTTTAAGCTGTACGACTTGCCCAATTATCAATTTATAAGGTCTAATGCAGTTTGATACATTAATAGTTTGATACTCCTAAATTACTAGTTTAATACTCCTATTTTTTGTATATTAATAGTTCCTTAGCATCTAACTTGATATTAATCTGTATCTCAGCAAAGAGTAGCACAAGACACAATAGCTTATAAAGATGAGGAGTTGAGAGCTTGGTTTGCGCATGTGTATAAGAATGACTCTGCAATCTAGTGCTAACCCTGCTCAACTGTGATGAGAAGATGAAATATTGATTCTAAAGCTAAGAGAAAGAACATCTTCGCAAGAGGGCAACCCTGCTCAACCAAGTCAAGATTGTCTTGTTTATACTTTTTAATCCAACACATGCTCTTCTTCATGATGGTGCAACAACAACAAGAGCTCAAATGAAAGAAGAAGACAACAAGGATGCAAAAACTGGCCGAGAAAGACACAACTCTTTCACAAAGATGTTAGTAGACCACTGAATCATTGATATATGTATATACTTTTCTTTGTACACATTGTGTAATAGGGGCAAGGTATATGTCCTCCCCATGTACATTTGACGCTTCATTATAAATGAAAGTAAGATTGTTGGCATAATGAGCATAACTTGTTCTAAATACTACAATTTTGTTACTAAAAGAGCTTGTATACTAACAAATTACACTATATATATATATATATATATATATATATATATATATATATATATATGAATAATCAAATTAAGCATATATGTATGTGTACTAAATGGCATAACATATGTAACAAGATGCATAATCAACTACATATATATGTATATAGTAACTGCTGCCTTTCCCTACACATTAAATACAAATAAAATGTATTAACTTCATGTTTTTGCTACATACTGACTGCAAATGCAATCGTAGTCATACATTTAGCTATAATTACACTTACATTTAAACGTGTAAGGACAATATCTAGCTACACTTCTGATTACATATGAATTTGTAGCGAATAGATTATCTAACTACATATTTTTAAAATATAGTTAAAGGCTTTAGCTATACGAGCATATACTACAATTTGTATATGTAAAGAAATATGTAGTTAAATCCTTTAACTACAAAATATGGGGTTTTTGCTACAATTTTTATTTATAGTTAAAGACCATTTTTTTTGTAGTGATTGGTATCAATGACATATCTGAAGTTGATAGGTCTTAAATCTCATGATTGTCACACTCTAATGCAACAAATATTGCCCGTGACAATTCGATCTATATTGTCGAAGCATGTATGGTTTGCAATCACTAGACTTTGTTTCTATTTCAACAGTCTGTGCAGCAAAATTGTTGACCCTGATACTCTCGATAAATTGCAAAGCGAAGTGCACTACTACAGAAATGACGTATAACGTCACTTTTAAAGGTGTCGGTTGTACTAATACACCGACACCTAAACCATACAACGTCAGTGTATAACATAAGCCGACATCAATCTCTGAAGGGCGGCCAGATACGGGTATCGCTTTTATTCGGTGTCGGTTACTTAATAACAAACTGACGCTGAAAATTAACCGCCAAATCCAAAATTTCTAGTGAAAAAAATTACCTCAAAAAATTTAACATATGGCGTCAGTTATTAACTAAAAAACCGATGACGAAAGGTTATTCGTGAAATAGAAATTTGCACATTTTGATCGTCGGTTTTACAACTATGACAGACACGTATGGGTTTTCCACGCTCTTAGCGGGAAATTTTTCACACCCTTTGAGCGTCGGATTTTCAAAAAAAAAAAACCGATGACGATGGTCACTAATCAAGAACCAATTTTTTAATCGGCGTATGTATATAGACGTCGGTTTTTTTCTAGTTAAAACCGACGATTATCATTGGGCACAGGTGTCAATTTGTATTGTTAACCGACACTTTTAGTTTTATGTGTCGGTTTGTTGAATAACCGACACCGAATGTTAACTTAATATCACGCGAGCGAGCCCGACTCTTCCCCTTTCTCTCTGTGATTGCAATCGGCTATTAGGGTCTAGCGATTCTGGCATTCTCCTTGCTCGCCGACACCGTGAAGAGCCGTCGTGAAGCGTTGCCGTGAAGCGCCGCCGTGAAGCGCCGATCTCCTTGCCGCCGCCGTGAAGCGCCGTCGTGGAGCTTGCCGTTTGTGGAGCTCGCCGGCGTTCGTGGAGCTTGCCGCCTCCATGGATCGCACCGTTTGTGTAGCTGCCACCGTCGTTGGTCCTCTCCTCCAGCTGGTCCTCCTCTCGCCGGTGCTAGCAGTAGCCAACGCCAACAGTAGCAGCCGGAACCAGAGCCAGCGCCAGTAGCCAGTGCCAACAACAGCAGCCGGAACCAGAGCTTGCCATTATCGTCACCACTGCCACTGCTAGAGGTAAAGCCTCCAATTGACTAGGTTTGCATCCTCAATTCATCCTTGGCTTAACCTATTTTTTAATGTGTGTTGTTGATGTGTGTTGACCTTGGCTTAACCTATTTTTTAAATAAGTAGATTTCAATGATAATTTAGTTAACCAATCCCTATGATTGATCCTAATTCAGTTCAATATTGTTTTGCATTCATACACGATCGTGCTAAAATTTGTAGTGTGCATTTCCAGTTTTAGGTTTGACTTTTTTGATATTACTAGTGGATAGGAGCCAGGCTCCTGTTCATTTTTTGATTCACTTCAAAATGATTAGAATGTGCCTGGGTCCTTATTATAAGTATGTTCTTTTATCCTTTTAAAAAGTATTTCAAACATAGTGTCATGTACTCATAAAACTAAATATGAGTGTTGATTAAACAAATAGATAATAAGTGTCACCTCATTTTATGAAATACCAAGATACATCAAATTATATAAAATACTAGTCTGAAAATTTATAACATCATTATATGTACTTACACTTTTTCTGAAAATATATAACATCGTTATATGTACTTACATACACTTTGTTAGTACTAATATTATGCAGTCTCTATCCACCCACAACAGTCACTATGAATTGGGCCTCTATGTCAATGTTAATGTTCCCTATTGAAGAACAATTGGACATCATCCTAGATGATCGTTCCTTGAACTAATTGGCCATACCCAAACATTGGCGTTTTCTAAAAGGAAGACACTACATGCCTGGTGAAGTGACCCTAAATTTTGGCAATTATTCACATGTTATCGAGGTTGAGTATGATTTGGCGGGAAATCTTGTATAAAAATCCGGTTGGCGTGATTGGATTGGAAAGATGCATGTGGGCCATAGCGACATGCTTTTTCTCCATACAGTTGGCCATAATACCATCAACGTTTGGATAACCAACATCAACTACGAGACCCCCGATCATCTACTGCGGTATGAGCGCACGGTAGAGGATATCAGCTCAGACAAATCTGATTATGAGGCCCCTGTCAGTTCATATTCATCTAAATACAATGAGGAGCTCCACGACACAGCATTATCAAAAAGGCCACGGTAGGTCCAATTAACAAATATAATTGTCAAGACAAAAAATTTGTGTTTACACTTTTTGTCTGAAAGTAATCAATAATCATAGCTGCTTTCTTTTCTGAACTTCAGGAGAAGATCGCCACAATGATAAGTCCTCGAAGTTACTGATGCGAGACCATGTTGGTGTAGTATTTAGTTGTCTATCTATCTAGACTTTTCTATATTAATAGTTATTTTAATTATGAACATGTTTAGGGGTACACCAACCCCTTTGTTTAGTTACTATTTAGGGGTACACCAACCCCTGTGTGTGGATATAAAAAGAGATTAATGAATGGAACTGAAAGTTGCTACATGAATGCTTCTAACTGAATTGATGATTGGCCTGGTTATTGAATGTTACAAATTACTGATAAATTTCATTATAAATGTTCTTTTATCCTTATTATAACTATGTTTTCAATGATCACTTCCATTACGGTTCAGGAGGTCTCCGGCCTTCTGCCTGCCTGTTCGGCTTCCACGTGCACCCATCCGTCTCGCCTCTCTCCCTACTCCAGAGCAAGACGCCCGACTGGGCTCAAACAGAGGTAAACATCCCCAAAAACCCTCTGTTTCGCCCTCTGATTTGTATATACTTCAATACTAATTTGTATTTACTTATCCACTCATTCATCTAATGATTTTTTATTCATCACATTATTTAAATTTAGTGCTTTATATTTAAATGCATCTAAACATTCATAAGCTATTAATGTTGATTAATTTAGGAAGCATTGATATGTTGTTATGGATGTCCACAAATGTTTTTATAAGAAATTGTGTGTTGAATGGGGTTGTGAACAAGGAATTGGTGTTGTATTTGTTGGCCTAGAATCCCGTCCAAGATTTACTCATTAGGAGTAAATCTTGGATAGTCCCCGATTTGGGACTATTCTTGAAAACCTAATCTCACTTAGGATGTAAGTGTATAATGTGTATTGGGTTTTCAAGAAAATTTCAGCAGCATTTCCCCATTTGTTCTCTAAGTACATATGTACTTGGAGAACAGTGGGGAAATGCTGCCGAAATTTTCTTGAAAACCCAATACACATTATACACTTACTAGTGAGATTAGGTGTTCAAGAATGAGATAGGTGGTACACATTAAAGAATGACATCACATGTTTAAACCCTAAAGTTTTAACCATAAACTCTAATCTGTTTACCCTAGACCCTAATCTTGTTGTAATATATACTTATTTTCTCTTTGATTAGAGAATGGATAGATCATGGATGTCCATTCACAATCTCTGCACCCTAGAGTTTATTTCTGGTCTTGATAAGTTTGTTAGATTTGCCGAGGAACATAGGAAATAACCTGGAGATAGGTTCTACTGTCCATGTAGGCATTGCGGTAACAACTTGAAAGTCAGTACTGGTGACAAAATCAGAAGTCATGTCATGTGCAACGGGATTGTACAAGGCTATACAGAATGGCACTGGCATGGAGAGATTTCAAACCTGAAACCAGTGGATGTCGATAGTAGTGCGTGTGTAGAAGAAGAAATTGCCTCCGATGATGTAGATGTGAATGAACCAGTTCCAGTAGACATCATTGATGCGATGATGGATAGTTGTGGGGTAGAGCACACTGATCCACCTCCCATGTTTAGAAACATTGTGCATGATGATGACATACCATTATACATGGATTGTAAGTTTAAAAAGCTTAGCACTGTGTTGAGATTGTATAAACTAAAAGCTAACAATCGATGGAGCGACAAAGGCTTCACGTCATTGTTGTCTTTGTTGAAAGAAATTCTTCCTTAAGGAAACGAGCTACCGATCTCAACATACCAGTTAAAGAAATTGTTGTGCCCAATGGGAATGGAGGCCAAGAATATACACGCATGCCCGAATGATTGTGTATTATTTCAAAAGGACTATGTGAACTGTTGGGAAGTGTTCCGGCATGAGTTCGTCAGTAGATACTTTCCAAAGACGTATCTGGATGAGAAGACTAGTCAGTTTGAGAGTTTGCGACAAGGAACGATGAACATCACCGAGTATTAAGACAAGTTTATGGATCTGATGAGGTTTTGTCCTCAAATGGCGACAACAGATTAGGAGCGGATCAGACGTTTCGAGAAGGGTCTGAGTTATGAGCTGACAACACCTGTGTCTGTGTTGGAGAATCGAGAATGGTTTGCTACGTTCATGGAATCTGTTTGAAGGATTGAGAGGTCAGTAAGGGAGAAAAGAGAGTCCATGTCTCATAAAAGACCTGCTCAGTTTCAGGGATGGAGGTTTGGTGGCTTTAAGAAGCCCAGGTTTTCATCACCGTCAGAGATGAGAGGTTTTGGTGTACTGTCCCAGTGGTCTCCCAGTAAGGGGAGAGGTTATGTTTCTTCTCCATCTATGGCACATAGTACAACTTCTGTGGCAGTGATAGGGCCAGCTAGGCCACAGTTTGAGGATAGGACATGTCATCTTTGTGGACAAGTGGGGTATTTCAGGCTCAATTGCCCGAATATAGGTGTTGAAGTGACGCAGCAGCCAAGGCAGAGTTTTAAAAGGTCAGAAAGACAACAGACCAGTGGTAGCAGAGGGCGAGGATGCGGTCAGGCATCGCAAGCAGGTTCGTCTGCTCAAGGAAGCAGAGGTCGTGAACAACAAGCAACGGCTCGATTCTATGCTATGAGTCAGCCGGAGGCGATAGTCAACCCGTGAGTAGTGATAGGTCAGATGGAGTTATTTCATTCTGATATGTGGAGATATCAAACCAAACACATAGGTACTTGTTAGAGAACAAGTTTACCGGACAGACCCACCGTGAGTTTGACACTTAGAACCATGACATGGTAGTCACAGTCAGTTCTCACAGTGATGGTGGTGAGTGTGATTCTTTGACCTGAAATCACTACACTCAACACATGTCGTTGGGTACACTTTGACATCATCAAACACAGTCCTGAAACATGGATTGTTATAAAGGTGATGATTGGGTGGCTTTGACACATGGGGCTTTTAAGGGGTGAGTGATAGATATGTGATTTGTCCCTCCAGAGGGAGTTTGATATCCATGGCCACTTGATGAGTAGGATTGAGATAGGCGTGCGCACGCATGTGTGAATCAATATGTGATATTGATGTCATACATATCTCCTCCAATCTACTCTAAGATCAAGAAAGTGAATGAACATTGACAGGATGACTGTTCCATGCCTTGAGTTCATTTGAGATATCAGTGATAAAGGAATTATACATTCACTGTAACACCATTCACAAATTGTAGGATTGAAAGTTGTTCTCCAACTTTCTATTTCACTTGGGTAGCACTGATGTGCAACTAGGCACCGCTCTTTGCTTGTGAAGTCATAAGTGTTATGGACTTTCACTGCCAACGTGAAATGGACCTGCAGGGTCACACACATAGGATTTAACCTAGAGGAGGAGTTTTGTCCACAAACAATGTTTAGATTGATTACTAAAGGAGTTTAGTAGTTCAATTAAACACTCAATAAATAGATAGCTCAGTATCATAATACTCAAGGTGTTGGACTGATTGATTAGAGTATCATATTGATTGAAACTGCAATTGACTGATTCTGTACAATCTGCACTCCCAACCGATCGGCTCATATGATGAACCGATCGGCTCAGCTTGGTGAACTGATCGGCTAAGGTGGTGAGTCGATCGGCTCATGGACAGAGTGAAATGATTGCTTCAAGTGTTCAAATGATCGGTTCGACTGATGCAACCGAGCAAGTTGGGAAAGTAGGATTGGTGAGAAATTTCTTTTCGTTTCACTTGCCCAATTTGATTGGAACAAGGATTGGTATTTGATACCAATTAGAAACAAAAGATGGAAAGTCAATCGGGTACTGACCAGGACCACGAACCGACCGGTTCATAAGTGAACCGACTGGTTGCGACGTCCCAACTGATCGGTTGAGGTGTCAACCGACCGGCTCAGGTCCCCAACCGACCGTTTCAGAAATGAAACGATCAGTTCAGGTTACATAGTTGGTTGTTTTTGTGGAAAATCTCGAAACCTTCTACTCCTGCTTTAGTCCCGCATTGCCCGGGATGGAGAACCCTGTCCCATGACCCTCCTATATATAGGGGTATTTGGGGCTTCTCAAAGAACAACTCAGTGCAACCAGTTGCTCTGTAAAGTTGTCGTTCTCTCTGGTTTTGGCAACCGAGAGAGCCCAAGCAAGTGTTAACCGATAAGGGAGGCACATCAAGGGAAAGACAACTGTAGAAAGCGACTGGTGGCAGGAGAGTGTGTCAGTGACTAGTACACTGACAGGAGGGTGCGATTCCTTCCATTGCACTCGATACGCGTCGCCCTTAAACGAGTTTTGTGGTGGATGTATAGCGTGGTTATGGCCAATAAACCCTATCTGTGTATGGTTGTATGTGGTTGCTTGCATCTCGGTCTGCGTACTAATTCCCTTTCTCCTATTCCTGATGTAACTCAAAATAATTTGAGATTTCTTTCCTACCTTTGCTCGCCTCGAATGTAACTCGAGGTTTCTCTTTTTACAATGTAAAATAGGATAGAATTTTATTTCTTGTTATGTCGAAGAACGGCGGACATCCAGACGACAGTTGAGATGATCGGTTTAAGGAGTGAACCGATCGGTTGACGTTCCAGACGATCGGTTCAAGGAGTGAGCCGATCAGTTGATGACTGGTTCGAGGAGGGAGATGAGCGGGTGGCGGCCATGATGAGATGCACAATGACTAGGAAAACTGATCGATTGGAGGAGCCAACCGATCGGATGGTGGCACCCAGCCGACCAGTCTGATGGCGAGCCGATCATTCATGTGATGAGTTGATCAAACCCAGAAAGGCAAAGCACATAGTTCATCTTGTAAAGGTTGCATGTGATGTAGACCTAGATGATCGTGATTCCTCTTGGCTCGAGGAATCACATTAGGATGGCCATAATAATCGCTTTTATCATTTCACATGTTTTCTGTGGGATATAGCATGTATATGATACGTACTATATATTGTGGTGATTGGATATGTATCTGTATATAAAAACCAAATCCCTAATTAAATATTAAGTTTTAGATGCCTTCCAAATGCGACACACGTGAAAAGCTTGATCAACCAAGTGTGGGCACGCCCTAGCGTGGTGCACCGTCTATCTCATGGAAGCGTGAAGGATGAATGTGTGGGTCTACCCTTGTAGGGTGCATATTCATCGTGTTTGCTTTGGGTCAGACTTAACAAGGTGATCTAGATGGGATCTAGTACCTTGAGGCATGGAGGTGATCATGGTAAGGAGTTGCATATGACATCTTATCAAGAGTTACATATGATGCAATTGGCAAGAGTTGCCTACCTGAGAGATCTAAGTTGTGGGTGACAGCCCTAGCTGGTCCATGACTTAGAGGATTTCAGGATCTTGCCCACTAGAAGGTTGTACGTTGCAATCTTCTGAATTGATGGTGAGGGCTATCAATTTGAAGTAAAATAGTGGGAGCGATAATTTATTAAAGGCCTAATTATATCGTCAACTTTTCAAATCAATCAAATAAGTCAAAAATGAGTTTTTGGACTAAAATTGCATATTTCCTTTTGTAGTACAAATGGCAACAAACAACAATCACTTTTCTTTGCGATCGGTCCTTGAAAAGGACAGACTAAATGGGACAAACTTCCACGACTGGTACAGGACATTGAGAATTGTTCTCACTCAAGAGCAAAAGCTCTATGTCCTGGATACTCCAATTCCAGAGGAACCTGCTCCTAATGCACCAAAGGCAGAAAGGGATGCTTACGAGAAGCATTCTGATGATGCCATTGATGCAAAATGCTTAATGTTGTGCTCTATGAACCACGAGTTGCAGAGACAACATGAGACATATGATGTCTCCAAAACATTGTCCTAGTATGTCATGATAGAAGGAGATCCAGTAAGGTATTCACACAGTCAATATGATTGGGTATGTGGAAAGACCTGACAAAGAAGGATTCCCCCTGAGCCAAGAGTTGGCTATTGGTATGATACTATAAATGTTGCGAGAATCATACAATTCATGATAAACTACAACATGGACAACTTTGACAAGCATTGACAAAGTTGTTGGACATGTTGAGGCAAATATGAAGAAAGACTAACCCTAATCTTTGATGAGATCAATGAAAGGTAAGTCTTAAGGGCAAGGGCAAGGGCAAAGCATAAAAGTGTTCTAATGCTAGCCAGTAGTCCAAGCCATCTTCAACCTCAAGGCACATGGGGAAAGGGTGTATGAGGGAATTGTCCTCTCTATTTGGAAGAACAAAAGAAGAAGGAGGCGACAAACATCTCTACTTAAAGGTGTCATGAAAGTAAACTTGTAACACTTTTTAGCTATATGATACCAAGATGTAAAGTGTAAAGCACTCAATAAATGGGGCAAGTGTTGCCGCCATAGATAGGAGTACTTTAGTTTATTTTCATCCTAAAAGGCATGTAATACAATTATGAACTGCTATTTCATATTTTCTAATAGATAGAAACACTTTATTTTTGCATATTGTATGACAATGATGGAAATCAACAAAGAGATGTTTCAATTTATAAAGTTATGATCTTTGTGGCAATGCCTTATTTATCTTGTGGTATTTGATATGCATAAGATAAAATGATACCTAAAAGTTATAGATAACTCAAACAATCAAATTAGCATCAATCATGAGAAGTTCATTTCTATTTTCCATGTGATGGATAAATCTAGACTCTTTTGGTTAGAGAACCAGTAAGAGACATGAATATCTTGGACATGATTAATCAATCTTCACAAAAGGTAGTGGGAGAATGATTATCCTATTAGGTATGATACATGTGATGTATTTACATACCTATTGGAACAAATGCTAATACTTCAAATGGTGTTTAGAGAAATACCAATATGAATATCTTGAAGTGTTCAAGAATATCATAGATGAAGTACAAATTTGGTAAAGTGTTAATTCTTGATGAGATCAATGAATGAAATACTTGGACCAAATGTTTGAGATCCTTATGAGTGATTATGATAGTGTATCATAGTGAACTCATGATTAAGGCATGGTGATGTCTAAATCAAGAAGGAATCATACTCTAAGGAGTTAGAGAATGATTATCAAATAACTGAATTCTTCTTAATAAAAGAATACCCCACACTAATAAAGGATATTAAGAATCACAAGGAGTTGTAAGTTCTTATATCCTTGACGGATACACCTCGTTTATCTATGTGATGAGTTGTTCATGTGATGAGTCATAGTGTATCATAGTGAACTCATGATTAAGGCATGGTGATGTCTAAATCAAGAAGGAATCATACTCTAAGGAGTTAGAGAATGATTATCAAATAACTGAATTCTTCTTAATAAAAGAATACCCCACACTAATAAAGGATATTAAGAATCACAAGGAGTTGTAAGTTCTTATATCCTTGACGGATACACCTCGTTTATCTATGTGATGAGTTGTTCATGTGATGAGTCAACTATCTAGATGAATATGAGGAACCAAAATTTGAGTTATGTTTTATGACCATTACATCCTAGATGAAATCCATGTGAAGCATAAGGTATGACCTTGATGATAGCACCCATTGGATGAAATCCATAAGTGCAAATGAATCTTAAGTGTTAAGACACATGGATAACATTTTGAGAAGGATGATGCTTGTTGATTGCAACTTAATGACTAAGACATTTGGCATATGGATACTAAAACCGCATTCCTATGAGGAATAGAAGAAGGATGTATGCGTGACACAACCTATAAGGTTTATGAATCCACTAATGCAAATGAAGTCTATAAGTTACAATGGACTAATCAATGTGATTTATTGAGTACAAGCAACTCAGAATTGGATCTTTACTTTGATGATATAGTCAAAGGGTTTGACTGATATGTCAATAATAAAGAAGGGATCTGTGATTTAGTGGGAGTGTGTTCACATTCCACATGTTGATGTGAAATGGAAATGTTCTAGAATGGAAATAAAAAAAATGGAAATTACCTTTAAGGAAGATAGAGATGTTTCCTATGTGATACAAATAGAGATCTATAGAGATGGTTCTTGAAAACCTCTTGACCTGAAAAGAGAAAGCATACATTGGCAATCTGTATTGAAAGGTTCAATATGCACAGATTCAATGGGAGAAAACTTGTCCATGTTACATGGAGTTAGTATCCCAAGGCCAAGTGTCCAATTCTTATGAAGAATGGGAACAGTAAGAATAGATGTGGATCTATCATGTATGTAATCATCCCATTATCTTGCATGGCAAGAACAAAATGCATTCATCATCTTGTGTGTATGACATGGCAATATGATGTGTTCATCCTGATAAATCGTATGTGAGACATGACGAGTGGATGTATGTCTACTTCCAGTAAGGGTTACTGGAATACCATGAGAACTTGATAAGTACTTGAGAAGTACTAGTTCTATGGAGATAAGGAAGAGTTCAATGTAAAGAGTTACATTGATGCGAACTTTTGAAAGGACAGAAAATTAATCGCAAAATATATATAGGATATATAAAAGTGAAAGTTTGTTGATAATTGGAAGTGTTCCAATAAAACCATTTAAAAGGAAATTCCGAGTATCTGTGTGTTAGAGAACAACAGTGGATACTATATGGATCTGGAAGTTCATGAGATGAACTTATAGATATTCTGCTCATTGATGACAAGTATGGAATCCTTGATCATGCAATGTGGCTAAAGGTTAGCAAAAGAATACTAGATCACATATTATGGAAACTCCATCTCATACGTGTGACGTACAACGAAGAGATGTGAGACATGCAATTTATACTAACTTTGGCAAGGTGTTGCCATAACTCACTATGTTCGCACTAGAGCACAGTAACATGTGGGACATGTTTGAAGATCACTATGAATATGAATCAAGGGTGATTGGCTCGCAGTGCAAGTGGGAGTCTGTTGGTATGTATGCCCTGAGAGCTAATCATGGGATGATTGGTGGGATACATTAAGATTGATTTGATAAACATCAAAGGCAACCTTCCAATTCTTTCTGGTTCAGTCATATGAGATAGTGATAGAATAGATTGAATGTCTAGAGAATGATAGTACTCAATGACGTATGCTTTCAGGTTGAGGACCTGAACGATGAGATCATACGGATGCTAAGAGTTTGTACATTGTTGTTATGTCCCTAGTCAGATGTCATTGTGGAAGGTATATAGACAGCAATGACACACAAGACTGGATTGTGGTGTTGGTTGATGACAAAATCTCATTAGTCATGATATAGAGATATCAAACCAAACACATAGGGACTTGTTAGAGAACAAGTGTACCGGACAGACCCACCGTGAGTTTGACACATGGAACCATGACGTGGTAGTCACAGTCAGTACTCATAGTGATGGTGGTGAGTGTGATTCTTTGACCTAAAATCACTACACTCAACATATGTCATTGGGAACACTTTGACATCATCAAACACAGTCTTGAAACATGGGTTGTTATAAAGGTGATGATTGGGTGGCTTTGACACATGGGGCTTTTGAGGGGAGAGTGATAGATATGGGATTTGTCCCTCCTGAGGGAGTTTGATATCCATGGCTACTTGATGAGTAGGATTGATAAAGGTGTGCACGCATGTGTGAATCAATATGTGATATCGATGTCATACATATCTCTTCCACTATACTATGAGATCAAGAAAGTGAATGAACGTTGATAGGATGACTGTTCCATGCCTCGAGTTCATTCGGGATATCAGTGACAAAGGAATTATACATTCACTGTAACACCATTCACGGATTGTAGGATTGAAAGTTGTTCTCCAGCTTTCTATTTTACTTGGGTAGCACTGATGTGTGACTAGGCACCGCTCTTTGCTTGTGAAGTCATAGGTGTTATGGACTTTCACTGCCAACGTGAAATGGACCTGCAGGGTCACACACATAGGATTTAACCTAGAAGAGGAGTTTTGTCCACAAACAATGTTTAGATTGATTACTAAAGGAGTTTAGTAGTTCAATTAAACACTCAATCAATTGATAGCTCAGTATCATAATGCTCAAGGTGTTGGACTGATTGATTAGAGTATCAGATTGATTGAAACTGCAATTGACTGATTCTGCACAATCTGCACTCACAACCAATCAGCTCATGTGATGAACCGATCGGCTCAGCTTGGTGAACCGATCGGCTCATGTGGTGAGTCGATTGGCTCATGGACAGAGTGAAATGATTGCTTCAAGTGTTGAAACAATCGGTTCGACTGATGCAACCGAGCAAGTTGGGAAAGTAGGATTAATGAGAAATTTCTTTTTGTTTCACTTGCCCAATTTGATTGGAACAAGGATTGGTATTTGATACCAATTAGAATCAAAAGATGGAAAGTCAATCGGGAACTGACCAGGACCACAAACTGACCGGTTCAGAAGTGAACCGACAGTTGAGAGGTCCCAACCGATCGGTTGAGGTGTCAACCGACCGGCTCAGGTCCCCAACTGACTGTTTCAGAAATGAAACGATCGGTTCAGGTTTCGTAGTTGGTTGTTTTTGTGGAAAATCTCGAACCCTTCTACTCCTGCTTTAGTCCTGCATTGCCTGGGATGGAGAACCATGTCCCATGACCCTCCTATATATAGGGGTATTAGGGGCTTATAAAAGAACAACTCAGTGCAACCAGTTGCTCTGTAAAGTTGTCATTCTCTCTGGTTTTGGCAACCGAGAGAGCCCGAGCAAGTGCTACCCGATAAGGGAGGCACAACAAGGGAAAGACAACTGCAGAAAGTGACTTGTGGTAGGAGAGTGAGTCAGTGACTAGTACACTGTCATGAGGGTGCGACTCCTTCCAATTCCTTGTGGGACAAGGAGATTGGAGTTCCAGATGGTCCGTGTGGACTACTTCAGAGGAGGGAGATTTCTACCGCTCGAAGGAGAGCTGTCAATCCCGACAGTCCTGGTGAGACCAGGAGTCATTAGTCCCGGTGCGACCAGGAGCTGTACAGACACCGTCCAAGACCGGAGGTGAAGACCGCGCAAGCCGCGAGGTATTGTCACCGAGAAAGACTCGGGATAAGGTATGATTCCATAAACCATCCTTTCCTATTGTATAGATGTTGACGCATTTCCTTGTTCTAGGTTTGGGGAGGAGAAAATTTTTGTTTCTGTTGCCTTCTCTGCCTCCCTATAAAACCCAACAATTTTCCCCCAACATGGTATCAAATTAACATTTTGAGCCCCAAACAACCCACTTAAGGGGACTAGCTAATCATGAAAATGTGAGATACAAAAATAAGGGAGAAAGGGATAAAAGAATCCATGAAGCTCTATGTAGATGGGGTAATCCTCCTCTTTAGCTGCTGCAAGATGTCCTACTCCTTTCTTCAAGGTGCAAGGGGCATGGGGTGATTGTGGAATAGGGTCAAAACACTAGGAAACTAAGGTTTGGTGGTGGAAATGGTTAAATGGAGTGGAATGGAGGTAGAAATGGAGTGGAATGGGTGGAACGCAAAAATGGGGAGCTAGGAGGTGGTAGAAGGTAGCTAAACTTGTACAACTACCACCTAGGTATGTATAGGTGTGGGGGAAGCAATAGATCAAGTAGTGGTAAAGTGGGAAATGCAGCGTAAAAGTAGCTAGGTTTTGTGGGTAGCACGAATGTGGTGGTCACCATGGATGTTGTCAGATGGCATGAGAATGGTCGTAGTGGAGTGTAACGACCGTACTGAGAAATGGGGAAAAATCACTATAACTTGGTAAAAATTTTACATGAAGTAGGATGACCATGGTGGTCACTACGACTGTGGTCGGGCAAGGGTAGCAAGGTCTTGGTGGTCACCATGGTCATCGTGGATTGGATGTGTTTATATGTTCTCTACTCCACAACCGTTCTAGCTCTATTCCAACACGACCGTTCGGAATCAATTTACCACGACCGTTCTAGATCAGTTCACTACAACCATTCTGAGTTGCACGATTGTGTTGATTCCTACTTTTCTTCAATGTGACTCTGTTGATTTTGGATGTACCCGCGCATCATTCTGAGGTACCACATCTGTGGTGGCATCTTTTGCAACACTTTGTCTTGAATCTCTGTCCATTCTTGGACATCTTTGCTTCAATGGAGCTTTATCCACTAGGGGTAGGTTGAGGGATCCTAAGACTTCACTTTAGGACTCTCCAATGGTAGAGAAACCCTAATATCACTCTGTCTCTCTCTCTCTTCCACCAAGCGTGGTCAAAATGTTTGAAAAACATATAAATAGTGTCCATAAGTGCATTTTACACTAATATGCATATTAGGGGAATTAACATGTAATCTAACATGTCTATATGTGATTGAAATGCAATATGACACAAGGTGATGCCCTAAAAAAGGAATGCATCACCACCCCAAACTTAAAACATACGTGTCCTCAAGTATGCTCCAACTCAATCTCTATACAAATTTTCAATATTAAGAAATGATAAAATTAATGCAATAGATGAATATTGACTAAATGGACTAAAATATGACTAATTACATGCATTCCACCTCTCTCTTCTCCTCTTTCAAAAACCAATCATGATTAGAGCATTGATCCTGCAAACTTCAAATATACAACATAGAAAACATAATCAATCCATATGGATGTCATATCACTTTGGGTAAACCATTTCGTGGTAGAAAAGGTCAAAAATGAATAATTTTGTTATTTTACATTCATGCATTCAATCTCATATGTCCATCCACACTAAGTAACCCAAGTGGCTCAAAAAAGGGGCAAAATGAGCTACTTTTGATGTTCCCTAGATCCATGGGAATGCAAAAGAAATAAAGAGTTGCGGTAAGATTTTGGAGTGCTTTTACACACTCGCCTTTTCTTTAGTTAGATGCTCTTAAATAGGATCATATTTTATTTTCTTGTTGCATTTTCTTCTTTTCTTTTTCTTTGCCCTTGGTGTGGATAAGGCACATGATGATGAGAATGAAGTGGGGAGGTATGGATATGGCCACCCCAAACTTTTGGAGGTGGCCAAGGATGATTGTGTGCACTTTGGCTTCCTTTCATGAGGTGGAGAGGTAATAAGATGGTAGAAGAATAGTGAGTCAAAGAAGGGTTACTAGTGTGAACATCAACTGAGATCTCCTGCATGAAAGTTACTCCAACAATTTCATCAAGCAATGACACACCACATGAATGAGAAATATTAAAACCACATTTATATCATGATATTCTACAAAACTCTAAGCGTTTGTGACCTGCTTCAGTCACAATTCAACCAAACTATTCACAAGAATAAAAGAGGTGGTTCACATGTAAAAAGTCAAGATTGAGGCCATCTATCAATAAACCATGATAATTCACTTGCATTTATTCATGGTCCTCATTTTCAATCCAACAAATAGAGATTGGGCACTTTTAGGCAAGAAATTCTAAATTTAGGAAAAATTAGCCAAAACGGTGTCAGGTTGCCTTCAATCACATCTAAGCCTTTAATATGGAAAAATAACACAAGAAGAAAGAAAATCCTAGTTAAAACATGCAAACATTATCAAAAATACACATGATGTGCAATGCATGGAAAAAAGAGTAACAAAATTGAAAATTACACGAAAATTGAACAAAAGTAAACTAGTTGATATGCAAGCATGCAAAGCAGGGAAAATCTAATATAGATAGAAAGATCAAGAAAATAAAATAAGAAAACAAACTAAATGGCAGGTGAAATGCAAAAAAGGGTGAAATGGGAAAAGGACATACCACCCTACTACCCCAAACTTTTGAATCATGTTGTCCTCGGCATGACACTAAAGTATAGATGTGATAGATGATCACTGTGGTGGCTCCATTGGTGGTCTTGCTTGTGTTGGAGGATGTTGGTAGTAAGTGCCCCAATAGTCTGACTATGGTGGCGGGTATGAATCCTAATATGCAGACAGTGCATCCCAACTATCTTCCCTGCCGTAGGGGTTCCTTTGTTCCTAGGTGTTCTGAAACTAATACATGTGGTTGATCTGATAATGCATCTGCTGATGATCCAACCAAATTGCATCATGTGTGCACTGATAACCCTCATGTGCCCTTGTGATCCTATATATGTGATCTGAATGCTCTTCAGCTGCGCATGTATAGTCGATATGTCGTATGCGTTCACTGAAGGATGTTGTGGCTTCTATGATATCTCTACCTCATTTCGCCTCACCTTGTGTGTCTCTCTCCCCTCAACTATCCTCCTCCTCTCAGTGGCTTCCTGTGACTGTCCAAGTCCTTCAGGAAGATCTTTGGGTTGCTGCTGTAATGCTAGAACAATATAAAGACAAAGGCGGCCAAGGCTTCACATGCTTGAAACTAGATAGAGAATGATGCACTGCCAATCTTCCAATATATAAAAGTTGAGCCAAGGCTTCACATCCTTGAAACTTAGATATGGGGCACCACCACCCCAAAAGTAGGGCACACATCCAAAAACTAATGCAAATCCACTACTCTAGTGGTACTGAATCACATGACATGTAAAATGTAGAGGCAAGTAAAAAGTTTTAGTCAGATTATATAATGTTTCCATCACACAATGGATAACACATATATCTACATGCAAGTGGGAACAATATATCACATATACAAAAATAAACATCCACATCATAGTGGGCACATATGACCAAAAGTCCAACATGTACCAAGGTACAAGACAAGAGTCAAGAGAATATCCAAGTTTACCACAAAGAAGATAGTTCACAAGAACCATGATATCAAAAGATAAGAGCAATGTGTATAGGATGTTGTCTGTAGGAAAAAGAGAAAGAATAATATAGGTGAATTACTCAAAATGGAGTAATAGGGGATACAACATACCTTAAACAAGGGTCCAAAAAACTCTGTTCACCAAACTAGTTGTTTCCAAGATTAACCTTGCCTAAATACAAATTGTTCACATGTATTAGGGTTTGAGATTCATATATATGTAATGTAACCCTAATCCCAAACCTTCCTAAAAAACATTAGATCTTGGACTCTAAACATGAATTAGCTGACTTATTAGGTT
This sequence comes from Alisma plantago-aquatica, assembly GCA_963693085.1. Lineage (NCBI taxonomy): Eukaryota > Viridiplantae > Streptophyta > Magnoliopsida > Alismatales > Alismataceae > Alisma > Alisma plantago-aquatica. The sequence goes on from OY856410.1 coordinate 1,470,031,520, forward strand.
TTTCTGATTAAGAAAACATATTTATTTACTAAATTTGGAGTTCATATGGATTAGTTACCAATTTTAGGACTTTTTATATTAATTAGATCCTTTAAAACCATCATTGAAAACATGGAAATTAGTTTTTGAAACTATTTTTATTAGAAATAATACATTTTTCTGATTCTAAAACTTTTTTTTAAAATTTTTGCACAAGTGAATTAAAAGATATGAATTTTATAAAATTAGCCAATCACAAAATTAGAAAAAGCCAAATCAGTAGGGAATTTGTGAGAGAGGAAGAGAGGTCAGATGGGCAAGGACAAAATTATCTGAGAGTGTGGAGAAAAACTTCATTTGTCGTTCATTTGTGAAACTAACTAACCGATCATGAAGAACAAGTGTCAGATTTGTTTACCTGAGGTCCAAAAATGCTATGAAAATAAGCGTGACATCTGGGAGTGGTGTCGCAAACTCAAATCAAGAACTATGTTCGGCTTTTGGGTGAAACAGCGATGCAAGGAGAAATCAAAGAATGGCCACTAGAAGCCACACAGTCAAGAAAGGATGAAATTGGTATGAGAGGAGGTTCACAAAACAACCGAAAAAGATAGGGGTAGACATATTTATAAGGGGGATGTGTGAGAAGTTGTTTCACAAGACTTGAAGAAAAAATTTAGGCGTTTCTGGAATTCTCCATGTTAGGCTATGAATATGTTTAGATAGATGAAAAATTAAATTTTCAATCCAATGCAAGTTATTTTGTGAAATTTTTTTAAGAAACAAGGAAGTTATGTCCAAAATACCAGACCTTGGTCCATGGTTACTGTGTATGCGGGATGGTGTTTCCTAATCTAAATTTTGTGTAAGTGTTGATTAAATTATTTTTCTTTTTCTCTTTCTACAATTGATTGTACAAATAAGGTTCAAATTAAATAAAATTTGATACCTAACATAATTAGGACATGTAGAATCCTATTTTGACATTAGTTTTTCCTTTTGGAGATTTTATTATTTTATTTAATTCCTTTGAAATACATCATATTTTCTCTTTCCTAATGCATTAGAGACGTCTAGAATTATCCAAAATTTATGAAACTTCACACACAAGTCATATTTAATGTTTAGGATACGAATTTTCCATCAATTTTACATGTTGGAGTTTTTTGTATAATTATTTGATATTTTGAAGGTTCTACACACTTTCTGTCTCCTACTTTCACCTTTTAAGAAAACTTTCTCCAAATTGGATACAAATTCACCCAAAGGCTATATTTATTATATAGATTATGAATCCAAGATTATTTTCCTATTTTGGAGTCATTTATTATTTTATTTGATATTTTGCAGAAAACTTAGATCTTCTCTCTCCAAAAAGAAATAAATTAATTATTATTATGTGAAAAATGTGAAACTTGACTCCCAAGGCAAGTGGGACCCAAGGAACACAATTTTTAACTTAGTTTCACTTTTGGGGTTTCCATTAATGAGTTATGAAAAAATTAATATTTTTGGCCATTATTATCACATTAATTCATTATTATCACTCCTGCTCATTCAATTATTTTCTATATCTTAGTATTATCACCAAAAGAATTATGTGTGACTATTTGCATAGAATTTTATATAATTCATCATTATCTCATGTGACATATTTTATGTGTCTATCATTAATTTAAGACTAATGTGAGAACATTAGGTTACATTAGGGTGATTTATGCATGCATTAGAATATTAGGGTTATACTAATCATCTTCTTGATCTATCCTCAACCTTGTCCGGCTAAGTCTAAAAGGTCAAACTTATAGGGTAGGGTTCAAGATCTGGTATATTACAGGAACACCCTGTTCATCACATCTGTGAACGCTTCTATTTCATTGGTTAGCCCAAACAGCATAACCACAAACTCATAGTGGCCATACTGAGTTCTAAAATCCAACTTGGGTATGTCATCCACCTTGACCCATAATTGATGGTATCATGACCTCAAATAATATCTTTAAGAACACTACAACTCCTCTCAACTGATCGAACATATCATCAATATGCAGAAAGGGATACTTGTTCTTAGTCATCACCTTGTTCAATTGTCGATAGTTGATGCATAATGTTACGACCCCACCTCCCGATAACCCCCAATCAAGGGAGACCGAGAGGTCGAAGCCACACCCATGACTTTCGGATCAAAGGTTCGGCAATTAACCAAGAATAATTATCAAATTTTAACATACTAAACTGAAAAGCTGTAAGAAAATAAACTTTGCATACCTTTTGAAATTTTTGGATTTCTAACCTCTATCCACTTAAAGATTCTACGCTAAATAATCCTCCTTGTATTTTTCTTCATGTAGTTCACAATGTGATGATTTACTGTTTGTCCTTTTTGGCTTGATCCTAAAATACCGACAAACAAAACGTCGGTCATCCGAAGCTGGTATGTGGGGGAAACAATAAACATGCAACTATGATAACAATGTAATCATTCAATTAATCATTTAACAACCACGATTACATTTTAAATATAACTCCGCAATCCAAGAGTACCCTATCCTCTGTGTTGTCCCAATTAAAACCCTCATGATCCACCTATAAGTGAACCAGTTTCTAGGGTTGAGTCACATGGCACTACTCATAAGTAGACCACTCCTTAACTCGGGGTATGCTAAAGAGTGTCATGGCACTACACGTAGGTAGCCCAGTTTCTAACTCACGGTAACATAGACCTTGCTCTAGGATTACCCCTTTTTTAGCCCTTTCAAAGTAACATAGGTGGACCCGGATCTAGCCAGTTATATATGCACATTTATAGTGATAATCAAGTCACTTTATAGTTGCATGAAATAAATAAACATCCAACAGTTTAGTTGCATTCAATGCGATTAAACATCCGGGAATTCATCGGGAAACTAAGGCGGTTATTCATAATCGTAACCACATACCTGATTTGACGAGTCATGCAGATTATTGAACATATACTTCATGTATATACAATCAAGCCAATCAACATATCCAAGCAAGTAATTCAATCATCACATAGTTCCTGAAATAAATATGTACTCTATTTATTACACACTTCATCAAGAAACTACTTTATTGACTTGGATTCTCTTTCTAAGGTTTCTAATCCGCATTAAGGTTTCATTAATATTCATTAGGGTTTCTTAGATCAATTTCTCAAACTTTATCCCTTTTAGGTTAACAAACCCTAAAATACTCTTTTCCATTTATATGAACCTTAATTGCTCAACTATCCATTTTTAATAGTCTCAAATTGTCTTAGGATCATCACATCCTTATTTATTCATGGATTTGAACAATTAAACTAATTAAAAGACATATTCTCTTAAATTAGGGTTTTTAAGCTCATTAATGCATAATCATGCACGAAAACCTTAAATTAAGCCAATTATATAAAAAGATCATATTTTTAGATCCTATTTCCTCGTTTATCAACAACAGGTTAATATTGGCTTAAATTATCCATTAAACAACATTAAAACCATCTATCATCAAATCTAAGGGTTTTTCATTAATTAAATCATTAAAGATGATAGCTTTATGTACTTTTCAATTTTTAATCATATTTATGTACATAATCTTCAAATTAAACTAATTACGTACAAAGATCATCCTTTTCGATCTTAATGTACCTTTTTACGTTTAACAGGTTAATATCAACTCTTATGAGCTATTAAACCCTATTAAACACATTAATCATATCAGATTAGGGTTTCTTAATCTTTAATTCATAAAAGATGATGATTTACACTACACTTCGAACTATGATTAGATTCAGTCAATAAAACTATTTTTATTGGATTCCTCATATTGTTTTGGTCAATTTTCATATATTATGTTTATCCATCGGAGCTTCCTAGCAATTTCTAGGATTTTTACAAGTTAATCACTTAATTGACCAATTGAGAACTGACACGTCAGCGTTATTAACTTACCCAACTTGGCGCAGAAATGGGGAAAAGGACTTGGCCGCCCTTGGGTCATGTACGTCGGAATAGGGGTAGAAAGGTCATTTGACTCTTTCCCCCTTCTTCTTCCTCACGACCCGCTTCTGCCGCAGCGGCGTCCGACACGCGCGCAGTCCATCTTCCTCCGATGCTGGCGACGCGAGGCAAGCTTGGGGGAGGGTATCTGCACCTCCGCGGACCCTTGTCGGAGCTAGCATGACCCGCAACGGAGGGGTTCCTCGACTGGCGATGGGTGGGACAGTCTCTGTTGTCTCGATGGTTGCAGCAAGCCCAAAGCTCTAGGGTAAGTCTTCGGCAGCACTACTGGAGCATGGGTAGTCGAACGGGTTCGTCTTGTGATTGTGCACCTCCTGGCTACGTCCTCCGGTGACCTTAGTCATCAAACCCGGCCTCCATGCCATCGGAAATGGCTGAAGAAGGAGGAGGGCACCGAGGTCTGCTAGGGTGGTATTTGCGTTGATCATGGGAGCAAGTTGGGCAACGCAACCCCTCCTTTTATAGTCGGGGCGCTTGACTTTTTCCCCACACTTCACCCACACGAACAGGAGACCACAGGTCTTCGATTTCCATTAGGAAACAAGAAGGATAGTTTCCTTTTTCTATTATTTGATAAAACTTCATAATAGGAAAATAAATATATATTTTCCTCAAAGCTCCTTTTCATACCAAAAGAAATTGGAGAAGTCGAATTATGGTGTTTCCCTTTATTGTAACAAAAGTTAACTCAGATTGCCCCCATATCTTTATAATTCTCAATTTCCAAAATAACACTTAAACATTTATTAGATAAATTACTTAAGCCATAAGGTATCTTGGAAACATCTGGATTTTCTCCCACGATCTTAAATTGGAATTATCTCTGATCCAGAATTATCTTGATCATTAATCTTGTGTACGAAATTCCGTTTCTTTCCTAGTTTGATTCTCAAGGACTTATATGTAAACTTTTAATTAAAAGTGACATATTCTTTTCTTTTTTTATCATTTTAATTCCAAACTTTAAGAGAAAGTCCATAATGGCTTAAACTTTTTATGTGTCAAATTTGGAACTCCATCTCAAGGGCTATCTATTACTAAAGCATACTTTCTTTCTCCTATTCTTTCATTTTCTTTATTAAGATATCTCTTTTTAACAATACCTCACAATTCATTAATAATGTATTCACATTATCTTCTTATTCGATATTATTGATATTTTCTCTTTTATTTTTCCTCACTTGTATTCCATTTATCATTAGGAATCCTTGGGATACAAAATTCCACAAAGGATAACCTCTTTTCACTTATTTTCCACATTTTATCACTATTTTCAATTTATTTCTTAATAAAGAAATACTTAATTAATCTTTTCTTTTCTTATTGCTTTCTTTTAGAAACCTTGGACTCCTTGGAACCCAAGGAACCCAAGAGGCACGAAATCCTCTTTGGATTTGCCTTCTAGAGGTTTCTACATATTTCTTTTCTTAAAAATTCAATCATCCATTTACTAATTGAATTTCCTTGTTATTTCCTTGTTATTGGGCCCAATAGCCAATAAAGCCCACAACACAGACATCAAGGCTATTGTAAACAAAATCCATGTATTTAAAACAAATTATACCATTCTTTGTTCAATTATCTTTAATATGATAAATTGCATTTCTCACCAAATGATCCCAAAAATTGGGGTTGTAACATCCTTCCCCTCTTATAGGAATTTTGTCCTCAAAATTCTATCAAGCAAACAAACAATTCAGGATAAGACTTTTCCATGTCCATCATTGGCCCCTATGTGGCTTTACCGTACTCATGGCGCATCCAAAGAACCTTTATCATCACATATTCCTTTCTCTGAGTTCTTTCATCCTGGCGTCTATAAACTACACAGGCGACTCAGGCCATATCAGCCTCCCTTGGGGCTTACTAGGTTCATTGCTCAGCGCATGGCCGGGGCACCTCACATAGTTCTCTAAATTGGACACATGGAAAACATCCCACATTACTTTATCCTGAGGGGTAGGGTCAAAACCTAACCATGTCCACCCATCCATCTCTAATGGACCCATGTATCGGGGACTCAGCTTTCTCAGCTGCAGCTCAGAGGGGTCGGATTCTCATTATGTTCTCCCACAGTGCACTGTATGTCAGTCTACCTTGTATCTTCTCACTACTTTCGTCGTCTCTAGGCCCTTTTCAGCCATTGCATGATCAAGTGACTTCATCTACACACACTGTGGTCCTTTCCTTAACCATCACATGGCCCCTTTCACCAACATCACCTTGTTGAAGTGGTGACTGACACAACCTCCCTTATAGAGCTTTTTTAAATCCCAATACTGGCTATGGTGGTCATCATCACATCTCTCATAGGACAAGAACTATCTCTAGCTATCACCCTGAACGAGCACATATGCTCTCATCAGACCCTTTAGTCTGGATCATACTAACCATTAGTTTGGGGTGATAAACTGTACTAACATTAAGTTCTTTATGTACCTACTTCCACCTTTTGGACGGGAACCTTAGGTCAAACTCAACAACCTTTGAACTTGCTTCATAGTTGAACCATCTCTCTCTCATGGGTAGTTCAACCAGATCTGTCCCTTATCAGAACTCTTTCTTTCTCATGTCATCTAGGTAAGGCGAACTACCATAACCCATATTGCATCTCGACCTTCGTTGATCCAGAGGAGACTTACAACATCCATTGTGATGAACTCCCTTTCTCTATCGGGGACTTTTATCCTTTATATCAATGCACGGGGTTACTGGTGTTCGTCCTTTACCCTTGGCTTGCATGGCCATAAACCACATGCAACTTCATCGTAAGCATCCAAAGTGCTATTGCCATTTACCATGGTGTATGGTGATCTTCAATCATGATTTCATGTATGTCATGATTCTCCAAGATCGATTCCTCCGAAACCCTAAACCACTCTAGTCGGGGTTTCATTACCTTCTTTTCCAAAGAGGTGTATTTGAGGCTCTACCACCATCCTTTCATCGTATCAAGGACTAGACTGGCTAACCAAACAACTCTTAACCTTTCAACGTATCTTGTTACATTTGAGTGTTATCCAAACACCTCACCTTTCCAAACTTAGGGTTAGCCAAACAATCCCTTCAAGCTTCTAGTCAAACAAGTCAGATTTATCTCGACCAGAGCATCCATTACCAAACATTGAAGACATACACTCCCATGTATTTCACTTATCATCTCTATGTCTATCTTCATTACGAACAATCTTTGATTTCATCATCATGGTGATCAACTCAACATGGTAAACTTGTAAGTTCTTTATAGATCATGATAAAAACACCTTCATACGGTGACTACCTCATTCCTCTTAGTGTTTGCAAACCATGTATCATTCACTTTACCTGGGTAGGTTATCTTCTTTATCCCCATTTCTCGTGGCAACATTCCAACCTACATCATCTCTCATCCTCGATGTATGGCATGCGTAATGTCCTATCTCTCACCCCCATAACAAGAGGAAATAAGCATTTGGCTGCAATCCAAATACAGACTTCTTCCTGTTCCAAGAGTAGAGATGGTACATCCCACCTTACCAATACACCTTTACATCTAAGTTGCAACATTCCATATATGTCTCTACATCACAGACATCATGATAACAAACTAGTCTTGAACCTACTGAGATATATATCCTTGGTCATCTCCTCTAGGTCTATAGGGTACCGACTCTTTTGGGGTCATCCCTCTTCCCTCATGCATCAAGAGAGTGCCCTACTCATCTGCCCTTTGGGTCCCATGAGTTCATGAAGGTGATCAGTCTCCTAACCCATGGCCCTCAGACAATGATAGTTGTTACCTCCCGACCCTATGGTCATGTGCTACTGGGGAATTAGGCAACTCCTACTTTCGTCGGTCTTATCCCTATCTGACCCTAGGATAGACTTAGGATTCTTCATTATAGTACATGTTCACTCAGAACCTTACTCAGGTCTTCATCATCTCTCTTTCTGCATTCATGGGCTGGCCTTCATCCTTTCATTGGGATCATGGCAACCTGCCTACCTTGGTCAAGCCCCATACCGATTACCTCCATGGTAACTCATTCATATGCAATTAGAGATGGGTATCTATGGGTCTACAAGTTCATTCTCATACCATGTACTTTACACTTAGCTTCTCAAGATCCTATGAGACCTCTTTAGGTTACCTTAAACCAACAAAACTGATATACACCCTACCAAAGGGGTCCCTCTCCCAGGATGGGAGGAAAACTATCTCTTGACAACAAGGTCACAAAAGCTCTTAGGTCTAGGGTTTACATCCACATGAGCTAACTTCACCCTAGCAAGCTATTAAGGCACAAGCAGATCACCTACTGGACCATGCTAGGTCGTACTTGTCCTCTTTCCTTCAGGATGGATCAAGATCATACCTTCCTTTATCATCAACCTAGCTGTGAGGGGTTCATCAAACATACCTATAATTTAAGGGACTTCCTTTTTCCTCTAAACATGAGGCGTACCATGCTCGAACCTAATTCTCATCATGAGCATTAGGTATACCACTTCCCTTCTTAGGTCAGGAACCCTAGGTTCACTTGTAGGTGTCCAACCGCATGCTCTATCTCTTAACTACGAACCAAGCATGAAAAAGGCATGACATGCACTCCTTGTCATCCTTCAACTCGAGAAACACTTAGAGTTGGGTCCTCCTTAAGGACAACCAACAAGGTACGAGGCCTCAGGACCTGTTCACTAAACCTTTCTAAGTCTAAGGAACTCTTCTTCCTACCTCAGAAGGTAAACACCTATACCGTAGGCACATATGTACCAGAAGCTTCATCTTCTCTCTCTAGGGTTTGGTCCCTCTAAAGGCAACCAAGGTATCATCAACTTTTAGGGATCGATCATGAGGCAACCACTATCATCCATTGTTCATGGTTTTAGGCTTCCAACCTTCTTGTTGGGTTTCCTGCTCTCTCTAGAGCTCACCATTAGAGGTCCTCTCTTCATGAAGGATCAACCTCAAAAGCATGCTCTACCTAGGTTCAAACCTATGGTTGCTCAAGAACATCCATAACCCTTTATGCTCCATCATAATTCCTTATCCAGGGTTTCATCCTACTGTCAGCACTATGACGTGCCCTAGGTGCCAGCTATACCCTACTTGCACAAGCCCATAGGGTTTCTAAGGTCCTTCACCAACATCATCATCTAGGGTGCTATCATTTACCCTAACATGCACGACCCTTTCCAGGGTTGGGTTGCCAAAGGTGCTAGGTCACCCATGGATCCTATGGCATCCCAAAGGCATGTCCTTTCAAACACCTGGTCCAACTCATCTATCTCTAACCTTCACTTAGGGTTAGGGTTAGCATCATCCTCAGAGGATGTGTCAGGTCTCTACTTGCAATTGAGAACTCTATCTCCAGACTAACTTATCCTCCTGACAAGAAGGTCTAGCCTCAGGTCTCTTCTGAGGACATGACAACTTATGTCATATGACCTAAGCATGTATATATCCTTTAATTTATGCTTAATCTATTAAGCTTATGTCCATGACATCTTATTTACATGCTTTTCATTGATTTGATGGAGGATTCCTTAGACCTTATTAACCTTACTCATACCTCAAGAGGGTGAGGAGAAGAAGGAAAACCCTAATTCTTAAGGTCCTTAACAGAATTTGTGATGAGAAGGGATGAATAAGATGAGAAAGTCCTAAAGGTATCTTATTTCGATTCATACCCTAAGACTTTGGCCAGGCAGTCACACAGATCCGGGAGTCCTCGTACTCTAACTAGCAGTGCGGAGGAAAATATTTCCAACCCCCGGTCGTGATCCTTTTCTAGACACCTCTGTCTTTTGGATAATCCTCTAATAACTCCCTTGGGTTCTATGGAGTTTGTAAAATTTAATAATTATTAATGGTTAACTGAGGAACCTAGGCTCTGATACCAAATGTTATGACCCCACGTCCCGATAACCACCAATCAAGGGAGATCGAGAGGTTGAAGCTCCACCCATGACTTTCGGATCAAAGGTTCGGCAATTAACCAAGAATAATTATCAAATTTTAACATACTAAACTGAAAAGCTGTAAGAAAATAAACTTTGCATACATTTTGAAATTTTTGGATTTCTAACCTCTATCCAATTAAAGATTCTATGCTAAATAATCCTCCTTGTATTTTTCTTCATGTATTTCACAATGTGACGATTTATTGTTTGTCCTTTTTGGCTTGATCCTAAAACACCGACAAACAAAACGTCGGTCAGCCGAAGCTGGTATGTGGGTGAAACAATAAACATGCAACTATGATAACAATGTAATCATTCAATTAATCATTTAACAACCAAGATTACATTTTAAATATAACTCTACGGTCTAAGAGTACCCTATCCTCTGTGTTGTCCCCATTAAACCCCTCATGATCCACCTATAAGTGAACCAGTTTCTAGAGTTGAGTCACATGGCACTACTCGTAAGTAGACCACTCCTTAACTCGGGGTATGCTAAAGAGTCTCATGGCACTACACGTAGGTAGCCCAGTTTCTAACTCACGGTAACCTAGACCTTGCTCTAGGATTACCCCTTTTTTAGCCCTTTCAAAGTAACAGAGGTGGACCCGGATCTAGCCAGTTATATATGAACATTTATAGTGATAATCATAGTCACTTTATAGTTGCATGAAATAAATAAACATCCAACACTTTAGTTGCATTCAGTGCGATTAAACATCCGGGAATTCATCGGGAAACTAAGGCGGTTATTCATAATCGTAACCACATACCTGATTTGATGAGTCATGCAGATTATTGAACATATACTTCATGTATATACAATCAAGCCAATCAAGATATCCAAGCAAGTAATTCAATCATCACATAGTTCCTAAAATAAATATGTACTCTATTTATTACACACTTCATCAAGAAACTACTTTATTGACTTGGATTCTCTTTCTAAGGTTTCTAATCTGCATTAAGGTTTCATTAATATTCATTAGGGTTTCTTAGATCAATTTCTCAAACTTTATCCCTTTTAGGTTAACAAACCCTAAAATACTCTTTTCCATTTATATGAACCTTAATTGCTCAACTATCCGTTTTTAATAGTCTCAAATTGACTTAGGATCATCACATCCCTATTTATTCATGGATTTGAACAATTAAACCAATTAAAAGACATATTCTCTTAAATTAGGGTTTTTAAGCTCATTAATGCATAATCATGCACGAAAACCTTAAATTAAGCCAATTATATAAAAAGATCATCTTTTTAGATCCTATTTCCTCGTTTATCAACAAAAGGTTAATATTGGCTTAAATTATCCATTAAACAACATTAAAACCATCTATCATCAAATCTAAGGGTTTTTCATTAATTAAATCATTAAAGATGATAACTTTATGTACTTTTCAGTTTTTAATCATATTTATGTACATAATCTTCAAATTAAACTAATTACGTACAAAGATCATCCTTTTTGATCTTAATGTACCTTTTTATGTTTAACAGGTTAATATCAACTCTTATGATCCATTAAACCCTATTAAACACATTAATCATATCAGATTAGGGTTTCTTAATCTTTAATTCATAAAAGATGATGATTTACACTACACTTCGAACTATGATCAGATTCAGTCTATAAAACTATTTTTATTGGATTCCTCATAAATTTCTGGTCAATTTTCATATATTAAGTTTATCTATCGGAGCTTCCTAGCAATTTCTAGGATTTTTACAACTTAATCACTTAATTGACCAATTGAGAACTGACACGTCAACGTTATTAACTTACCCAACTTGGCGCAGAAACGGGGAAAAGGACTTGGCCACCCTTGGGTCATGTACATCAGAATAGGGGTAGAAAGGTCATTTGACTCTTTCCCCCTTCTTCTTCCTCGCGACCCGCTTTTGCCGCAGCGGCGTCCGACGCGCGCGCAGTCCATCTTCCTCTGATGTTGGTGACGTGAGGCAAGCTTGGGGGAGGGTATCTGCACCTCCGCAGACCCTTGCCGGAGCTAGCATGACCCTCAACAGAGGGGTTCCTCAATTGGCGACGGGTGAGACAGTCTCTGCTGTCTCGATGGTTGCAGCAAGCCCAAAGCTCTAGGGCAAGGCTTCGGCGGCACTACTGGAGCATGGGTAGTCGAACGGGTTCGTCTTGTGATTGCGCACCTCCTGGCTACATCCTCCGGTGACCTTAGTCATCAAACGCGGCCTCCATGCCATCAGAAATGGCTGAAGAAGGAGGAGGGTGCCGAGGTCTGCTAGGGTGGTATTTGCATTGATTATGGGAGCAAGTTGGGCAACGCAACCCTCCTTTTATAGTCGGGGCGCTCGACTTTTTCCCCACACTTCTCCCACACGAACAGGAGACCACAGGTCTTCGATTTCCATTAGGAAACAAGAAGGATAGTTTCCTTCTTCTATTATTTGATAAAACCCCATAATAGGAAAATAAATATATTTTTCCTCAAAGTTCCTTTTCATACCAAAAGAAATTGGAGAAGTCGAATTATGGTGTTTCCCTTTATTGTAATGAAAGTTAACTCGGATTACCCCCATATCTTTATAATTCTCAATTTCCAAAATAACACTTAACATTTATTAGATAAATTACTTAAGCCATAAGGTATCTTGGAAACATCTGGATTTTCTCCCACGATCTTAAATTGGAATTATCTCTGATCCAGAATTATCTTGATCATTAATCTTGTGTACGAAATTCCGTTTCTTTCCTAGTTTGATTCTCAAGGACTTATATGTAAACTTTTAATTAAAAGTCACATATTCTTTTCTTCTTTTATCCTTTTAATTCCAAACTTTAAGAGAAAGTCCATAATGTCTTAAACTTATTATGTGTCAAATTTGGAACTCCATCTCAAGGGCTATCTATTACTAAAGCATATTTTCTTTCTCCTATTCTTTCATTTTCTTTATTAAGATATCTCTTTGTAACAATACCTCACGATTCATTAATAATGTATTCACAGTATCTTCTTATTCGATATTATTGGTATTTTCTCTTTTGTTTTTCCTCACCGGTATTCCTTTTATCATTAGGAATCCTTGGGATACAAAATTCCACAAAGGATAACCTCTTTTCACTTATTTTCCACATTTTATCACTATTTTCAATTTATTTCTTAATAAAGAAATACTTAATTAATCTTTTCTTTTCTTATTGCTTTCTTTTAGAAACCTTGGACTCATTGGAACCCAAGGAACCCAAGAGGCACGAAATCCTCTTTGGATTTGCCTTCTAGAGGTTTCTACATATTTCTTTTCTTAAAAATTCAATCATCCGTTTACTAATTGAATTTTCTTGTTATTTCCTTGTTATTGGGCCCAATAGCCAATAAAGCCCACAACACAGACATCAAGGCTATTGTAAACAAAATCCATGTATTCAAAACAAATTATACCATTCTTTGTTCAATTATCTTTAATATGAGAAATTGCATTTCTCACCAAATGATCCCAAAAATTGGGGTTGTAACACATAAGTTCATTAATTGTTCTTCTTCTTGACAAATGACACATGATCCCCCGAAGGGGAAGTGTTTGGTCTGATAAAGCCCTTCTCTAAAAGCTCCTACAATTTCTTCTTCAACTCTTCAATCTCAATAGGTTTCATCCTATACGACGTATGTGCTATCGACTATGTACCAGGAAACATATTGATCACAAAATCAACCTTTCTAGGACGACAAACTATGGGAAACTCATCAGGAAACATGTCTTCAAAATCACAAACAACATGCACCTCTTGTATATCGAGACTCCTCACCTTGGTATCCACCACATGTGCTAGACAAGCCTCACAACCTTGCCTCATCAGCCTCTCTATCGTTACTGGTGACACTAAACACGTCGGGAGAATCTTCTGATCCCCTTGAAAGACCCACAAAAAATCCCCATTATAGAACGTAGCCACCTTAAAACTACAATATAAGACCACCTGGTACTTCACCAGGGTATCCATTCTAAGGATCACATCGAATCTATGCATGTCAAGTGGTATAAGGTCCACTTGAATGTTGCCTCCTAAGAAGAAAAGAACACAGGATGGACACACCTCCCGCAACTCAACAGAACCAACCAAAAGGGTTTCTAAGCGAAGACTATCACATCTATGACTAACATGCAAGGAACAATTAGTTATCACTTCTTTAGTGATAAAAGAGTGTGTTGCACTTGGGTCAATCATAACATGTAAAAAGAAGATGCAGACAAATCAAAATGAAATAACTCCATATGACCTGTCATGACCCATAGATCGACCACTCCCTTTGGATGACTCATGTCATAGAATCAAGCCATATCCTATTTTCACCCCCTTCCTCTACTAGCCTACCCTGATGAACCAGTTTGTGATGCCTCACTGCATCCTTTGCCACCACCACTACTATATTACTATCATTGGGAACCCTATTGACTCTTCCTTGGTTGTTGCATCACATGATCATCCTGCATTGGGTAAAACAACCTCGTATGTCCAGTCTATCTAAATTTAGCAAGTCTTGTCTTCATACCATGGTCTAGGTGGCCCTGCCACTAAAACTGATGGTGTACTACAAGATCCTACTAGCGAAAAAATGTGACCTCGACCCTTGCTTGGTGACCATTGTGATGGCAGTCTAGGCCTTTGTCGTGATTAAGGTGACAAAAATCTAGGCTTCTTGAAGCCTCCAGAAGACTACCCTTGAAATTGTGCCATTCTCTTCTTGGTGTTAGCCTTGCACTTCTCAACAGCTGAATGCTCAATCTATCTCATGGATTCCACAAACGTCGCAAACCATTCTCTATTCTCCAAAGTTGACACTGTCGTCATCAACTCTGAGCTCAACCCCTTTACAAAATGTTTGATCCTCTCCTTATCTATTGCAATCATGTGTAGGAAAAACCTCAAAAGTTCTATGTGCTTGGCCTCATACTCGTTGATCGTCATAGATCCCTACCATATCTTCTCAAATTGTGAGTTCTTCTTGTCAGGATACGTCTCTAGGAAGTATCATCTCACAAACTCTTGTCAAAACTCCTCCCAATTGATCACCACTCCAGGCCTCTTCTCCACCTCAATGGACAAGCAAAGGCTAGCACTACCCTTCAACAGGTAAACTTTGTGCTTCACCTTAACCTATTTAGGGATATTGAGGATCATAAAGGCCTTCTCTAGTTCTATCAACCACATAGCAACATCTTTTGGGTCTGCCATACTCACAGCCTCTCGAAGGTCTTCTTAGAACCTTGCGATTTTGAATTGGTAATAGCTTCCCTTTTTTGAGGTATGTACACTCTATCCACCATATGCAAAATTGTGGCCATGAACTATCCAAACATGGACTGAAAAGTGGTATTGACCACGGTTGAGGCACTTTAGGAACTCAATATATTCTTTCCTACCTCTTGGAACCACCTCCTAGTGCAACAAAACTACTCTCAGCATGTTCTTTGTATTCTCTAGACATATCTTCTTATTCTTATTTGTAGGTGAAAGATAGAATTAGATATGTTGGATAACACAAGAACAAACACAAACCCCAGTCCTATGTCCCTATAGACACGGTGAACCTAAAGCTCTCAATACCAACCAAGTGAGACACTACAATTACACCAAAGAAAGATTACTCAAAACAAAACATGAAATTATCAACTAACATCCACATTACCAGAAAATAGGGTAAATTAAAACCGGTTACATGTTATCATATCAAGCAAAAACATATACATCCGAGTTCACAAAATGTATCATATGTATCGCATATCATGCCACAGTAGTATTACATATTGTATAGTGGCCATCATGCCACAACCTAAAACCTATTACTAGGATAACTTGTCCAAACACACACACACACCCATATATATATATATATATATATATATATATATATATATATATATATATATATATATATATATATATATAGATATATATATATAGGGTGTTCATTCGTTGCCCACGCGGGTAGCATGGATTTTCGCTACCCTGCAGCCAAAAAAGTAACTCTTCTAGCTAAGAAAGTAACTCAGCTGTAAAAAAAGTAACTATGGTGTCAAAAAAGTAACTCTGCTGGACAAAAAAGTAACTCTGTACAAAATATACAGCAGATATATATAAGGACGGGTTTTTTGATTTTGGAGGGGCAAATGATATTATTTTTGGCTCAAATTTTTTGGAGAGTTAGACAAAACAGTCCTCTACAATTTCGAAAAAAACAATTTGAAAAAAAGTGATCGGAAGGGTGGGCGGGTAGCTACCCGTGCGGGAAATAAAGATGGGCCCATATATATATATATATATATATATATATATATATATATGTAAAACCATGTCACATTGCCATACTTACAAAAACCTCATATCTATGTACAACATCTACAAATCATCCCAAGGATCTGAGAGTATAGGGACGATATATAGGACTCTACCACAAAACACTGGCAGCATATCCAACCTTAAATGACTATTGATCTCCTTGCTACTCATCCTCAACCACATGATTTCTACCGCGTCATGCATGACCACCTAAATCATGTAGAAACCCATATGGTGAGACCAACGTCCCAAAAAGAGATATAATTCTCCCCAACAACTATTGTAAACACAGATAGATATATTGCAGGTTAAGAACTAAGAGAAGATTCAGCTAAATGAATAATAAAAAATAATAACACAGATTAAGTAGTAAAAGAATCTACAACTTATGAGTAAAACATTATATACTTTTAGAAGGAATATGAAGAACATAAATAACTATCAACTAAACAATATAAGAAAAAAATATGGGAATCAACTAAGGTGATTTGTATTTAGCCCTAAGCATATATACTACACGGTTGTGTTACATCTTTTATTATTCCTTGAGAATTTGAATCGTACCACCCAAATCCAACTGACCACTCCGAATTTTGAATCGGTTCAAGACAAGATCTATGAAAGAGCCAAAATCCACAATCTCACCTGCACCTCCCAATTCGTACAAGACACACCACAGAGACATAAATAGTGAACTACCACCAACGACATATAGTCAAGATAAAAACACCTAGCCCACCTTAGTACAGGGAACAATGCTAGATACTAGGATATGGAACCCTACCACTAAGGTACAACAAAGTTGTCCTCTAAAATCACATCACATAATATAATCACCAAGACACACCCACAAATGTTCTCAAAACATTTGGGATCTAGATGACAAGGATATTCTGCAAGCACCCCACATACTCAATAGTATGCGCTCTGAGTTTCTCGTGGGAAGACTCGTTTCACCATCTAGCAAGCTCTGACATTGGAATGGATCTACTCTGATATTGGAATGGATCTATGGCACAAGGAAATTGCATGATTAGGGGTTCACTTCATTAGTTATGCCAATTGTGTATCTTTTATAGTGCATCAATCAAGTTACAACATACAAATCCTAAACAAATTCTTCAAAGATAAGAGTGGATTGCAATGTCAAAAGTTATACAACATCTTAAGAATAAGGCTATTGACATCACCACATGATTTGTCTCACTTCTATACACGAGTCTATGACCATTATCACATCACCATAGGATAAAAAATCCCACATCACATCACTAGAGGATATCACCTCAAAATAGGCACTAAGCCATCACTAAGGTCACTAGACCATTCTCATAGTTCATGCAAGAGAGCATTATTATTATATCACCGTACCTCATCAAGGCTCATAATTTCCACATATGTGTGACACATATGACACAACATTAATAATTAGTCATGATGCTCATTCAACCTGCAAATTAGGTTACAACAAGTAGAGAGAAGAAGACTTCATTACATTCTAGTCACTTAAGCAAGATATGAATTACATCATGTAATCAAGGATTAGGGTTAGGGTTTCACATAGTTAGCGAATTAGGGTTTCCATAATAACACCTACCATCATTCCCTATTGACTACCACCATCCACATTCTTGCAAGACATAAACCAACATCATCATCATAAACAAGCACACACAAAAACATCAACATGTAGAGACCATGTAAGGGGTGAACACCTTTAGCAAGCACAACACTTTACTATATGTAGAGACCATCACCATGTAGTGGCCAAACCAGGGTTAAGGGAGGGTAGCAACCATCACTAGATGAAACCATTGTGACTTGTTAGGGTTAGACTTTCCTTGCGACCAACCAAGTTGAACTATAGTGACCGCAAGAGAGACTAGGTTTAGTGTTTGTTGCGACCAAACCACCATAGTCTAGTGACCATCCATCAAACCATGATCATTTCAAACACAAAAAGAAAATTATGACAACCAAAACATATTAGGGTTAAAGTTTGTTGTGACCAAACCACACTAGTGACTCTAGGTCAGAAGATCATTGTGACCATTAACCATGGAAAAAAACCATAACGACCACAAACTCTATAAAAGTGGTGCAACATCAAGAAGAAAAATAGAACCATGATAATGAGGAGAAACCAAATGTTGAACATGTGCATGCAAAACCAACATATCCACCATCAATAAGATTTAGAGTACAAGAATTAGGGTTAAGAGAAAGAGTTAAACTATGCAAATATCACCACATAATCTTAAATCCTAAATCAAGTATCATCACCATAATTATTAAATTCACATTTAAAGGGTAAGATGACATGCATGCAAGATTTTGTGTAAGAATAGAAGAGGGGGAAGTTATATAACCCACCATGAGGTGAATATCAACTCCAAAGCCACGAAGCTCCAAGAATGAGAAGGAAACACCAAGCTTGGATCATCTCCATGACCAAGCAAGATCACCTCAAGAGGAGAAGAAAAAACCCAGGTCAAAGAAATCTCAAAGTAGAGAGAGTGCAAACCATAGGAAGAAAAAGAAAGGGGAAAGAGGAGGTATTCATCTCACTCATATACTATCATGGAGAACCATGGATTCGACCTCTGTTGGAGAAACTTTCCTCAAGAAAACAACCATCGAAAACCATGGTTCGTCCAAGAGAAGAAAGAGAGGGGTAGGGTTCAAGAAAAATGAGTTCAAGAAGGATAACCACTTACCAAGCACAAAGATCACCAAAAGGTTCAAAAAAGGAAAATGATCCAACCCTATATCACCACATGCAAGGGGAAAATGACAACTATCTTAAAGCTCAACACCTTCACTTGCAACACTAAGAACAAAGCCAAACTCCACGAAAGAAGTGAGAAAGAAGAGAGAGCCAAAGAGGTTACTTGAATGGAAAAGAAGGGATATAAGTACCCCAGGGAGGGAGAGAGGTGAGTGATATGAGGTGTTAAGATACTAGAACCTCAAAGGACACTTTTCCTTTAAAAACCTCAGACATGCAAGCACTCAAGAAATGCATATACCAAATATCGTTAAAACCAAGATCATGTAGGAACCACTTGGTCCACCACCCTTTCATTCGAAACAAAACCAAAGGATATCATGGTAGAAATAGCTACCCATGACACCCAAAGCAAAGGGTCGCAACACATCAACATAAGCCAAATCTAAAGCTCAAAACTTAGCGACCAAGATCAAGGACAAGGCATGTTGGTTACTGCAAAAACATAGCCAAGAAGGAATTACTGTCACAACACTCTCAAGGAACACAACACGTCGACCGCTACAAAAAAAGGATCAACAACATGGTCGACAAGACCATCAACTCATGCATCTATGCAAACCAAGAAACCCTAGCATTAATACATGATGCCACATCATCAAGAAAAGTCCAACAAGGCACCCCTATGCACCATTCTCTCTCTCAGGATGCTAAAACATAGAGGTTCAACCAACATGTGACAAATTGCAAGATAAACCCTCAACATGGGTAAATTGGAACTTGGTCCAAAACAACACATATAACATAACTAGCTCAAGTATCATGCAAAAAAGACCAAACTGATAACATAAACACATCAAAGTTATTAAGGTGCATCACACAATTAGATTAAGGTTTAAGAATCTTATTAAGTAAAGTAAGCAAGATCAAGCACTAAACTAGTTCAGGAGTCTTACATATAGGTAGTAGGGAAGCATCTTATATATAGGTGGTAGGATGCACTAGGTTATGTGGGGGTCAAAGTGGAAATTCAATGTGAAAAAGTTAGGTTTTTTAGTGGAAACACAACTGTGATTGATAGAAAGGCTATGGAGGGTAGGTTGTAGCACAATCGTGTTGAGGAGGAATGTCCATGTTGGTGGAGGTGAAATGTCAAGTTGGAAGTGGGGAAATGGAGGCTAGTAGAATGACCAAGAAAGGCCAGTGCTGGGTAGCATGACTGTGGTGGGTGATATATGGAACATTCATGCTTGGTTGCATGACCGTGGTGGGATACATGAAGGGGACATTATATTCAACACACCCATTGTGACCCTTGGCAACATGGACGTGGTAGTTTCCAAAACCGTTCTAGGATCTCCTTGGCATGATCGTGCTGACTAGCATGGCTGCGGTGCTGAGCTTTTTTTAGGTTCTCTTAAACTTGTGTGTCTACTATGATTTTGTCTTTGATAGCATGGTCGATCCATGTCACCACGGTTTTTTTAGGGCTTTTCTTGAACATTTAGCTTCAAACTTTGATATCTAAGGACCCCTTTTCTTTACTCAAATCTTGGCCCCTAGGGGTAGGTTGGGGGAACTCTAGGACCTTATTTGGACTCCTCCATGGGTGGAGGAACCATAGAACATCTTCCTTCTCTCCCGTTCATCCAAGGCATGCTCCAAGTACCTAAAAAGCATGTAAAGAGTGTCCATAAGTGCATTTGATAAAAACTATTTTTTAAGGGAAATAGATTGAAGTCTAGCATGTCTAGACGTGATTGAAATGTAATAATACACAAGATAAATCCCTAAAATAGGGAAGCATCAATGGACAAAGGTAACCTTATCCTTGCATGGAGAAGTGGACAAATATCATGTCAAAGTATTAAACAACTCACCCTTTGTGTGGGAAGGGATTGTTCATTTATCATTGCAGATTGTTAGATCTAATAGTATGATGAGAGGACCATTCCCCTATATTATGGGATATGGAAGGATATCTTAAATCTTATCTAATGATATCTCTAGTAGCATCATGATGAAGCATGTGAGTCATGGTTGTTGATTGTAGAGGGTAAGTTAGGATGGTGTCTAGGGACAGGTGACCCACTTGAGGACAGAGTTCGTGACTGGGGATCAATGTGTGAGGTTTTATCTCTCCTTAGGGTTATAAGAGAAACTATGACAAGAAAAAGACATATATACATGGACAAGGTGACCCACTCGGGGCTACAGAATGTGGGTGGATATGGGTGTGTAAGACTCCTCTCTCGTCAGGGGAGATTTCATGATAGGAATACTCACAAGGTAAAGGGGTATCAAGGGATAAGGTGATCCACTTTAGGCAAGAATTGTGGTTGGATATAGTTGGGTCAGATTCCTCTCTCCTTGGGGAAGGTCTTATGAGAGAAATAGTCACATCGTAAAGGGGATATAGAAGGATATAGTAACCCACATGGGCCATAGACTATAGCTAAATATGGTTGTGTGAGATTCATCTCTCCTTAGGGGATTTTCTTTTAGAGAAATACTCACAAGGAGTAGGGGATATCCGAGGACGAGGTGACCCTCTTAGGGACAGAGACTATGTATGGATATGGTTGTGTAAGATTCCTATCTCCTCATGGCATATCTTATGAGATAAATATTCACAAGGT
This sequence comes from Alisma plantago-aquatica, assembly GCA_963693085.1. Classification (NCBI taxonomy): domain Eukaryota; kingdom Viridiplantae; phylum Streptophyta; class Magnoliopsida; order Alismatales; family Alismataceae; genus Alisma; species Alisma plantago-aquatica. The sequence goes on from OY856410.1 coordinate 1,470,053,145, forward strand.
AAAGGGGATATCCAAGGATAAAGTTACCTATTCAGGGCCAGAGACTATGGTTGGATATGGGTGTGTGATATTCCTCAGGGGATATTTTATGAGAGAAATAATCTCATGGTAAAGGGGATATTTATGGACAAGGTGACCCACATGGGCCAAAGACTATGTCTGGATATGGGTATGTGTGATTCCTCTCTCCTCAGGGAAGATTTTGTGAGAGAAATAATCTTAAGTAAAAGGGAAGTTCAGGGATAAGGTGACTCACATAGGGCTAGAGATTGTGGTTGGATATAGGTGTGTAATATTCTTCTTTCCTAGGGGAATCTTTTATGAGAGAAATACTCATACAAAAATTGGGTGTGTTGGTCTTGTTTTTGGTCATGGTCTGTGACCGTAAGATATGAAGGTGAACGTACAGTTATAGCCCAATTTAAGGTCATTATCCTAGACCATAGAGATGTAAGCGTGAAATCTAGGGCGATGGCCCAATTTTAGGCCGTAGTCGAAGACCATGGTGTTGTGAGGATGAAAGCAAGGTGATGGCACATTTTAGGTTGTAGTCCAGGACCATATAGACATGATGGGATTCAAGTAGGGTGATGGCCTAGTTTGAAGTCATGGTCTAGGATCATGGTTAGGGTAGGAAAATATGGACGCACCAATTGCTACTAGATGACATTTCATTCAAGTAAAAAAAATACTTTAAATCAAATGGAATTGGTATGCTCAGGGCACGAGTCGATATTTTAGTCAAGATTTGGTAGTCATATCCAAGAGCTAATGAATGAGTATCCTTTTAGTGTAATTTTGAAGCTTTATCTTGAAAGGATCAAGAAGAATAGATGCCCTTTGAGGAAGTATGTTCTTGAGTAAACATGGGCACTAGTAGCTCAAGGCCAGAGTGAGTGATTCAAAGCTAGATGTGAATTTATGGTTAGAGCGTATAGCTTCTAGGTAAGATTAGTCATCCTTTTCGCACAAGGCTGAGGGGGTATGCAGACACAATCCTTAGAATTTTAAAATATTCTATAGAAGTTCCTCAAAAAGGATGGCCCTTTTGCTCATGCATGATTGTGGATGAAGATTGAAGAGCTTCTAGAGTACTTGAATAGCATTTCAGCAACCTTTTAGCGGATGTCAAAGGTTTTAGGTAAGAGTGGTGGCTCATGACAAGAGACCACAATCGGGTAGCCTTTTGGCATGGATCAAGTTGGACTATCTTTTGTAAGTTAGTCAAAGTTTAAGAATATTTTCCGTTCATTTATTTGAGTTTTATGAACCTAACTTTTTTGAAAGACATTTCAACTTTGTTGAGTTTTGAAAGCATGTGTCAGCTTTGTTGAGTTTTGAAACCAATTTTCAACTTTTCAAAAGAGGTTTAACTTCATTGATTATGAAAACATGTTTTAATTTTGAAAGGTGGTTCAAATTTTGTTGATTTTCCTTGGCAAGTTTTAAGACTGTTATTTTTTTCAAAAAATATTGTTTTCTTGAAAAAAAAAATTTGCTTTTTGGAAAAGATTTGTTATTATATCTAAAAATTGTTCTTTTTTTCTAAGAATTGTTTGCTTTATTTTGGAAGATTTCCTTTTCATTTTTGAAAAGGAATTTTCTTTTTCTCTTTTAAAAAGACTTTTTTTTAAAGATATTTTTGTTGAAAAGAATGTTTTTTAAGAGAGTTCATTTTCCCTTTTTTCTAGATTTAAAAATAATGTTGATTTTATTAAAATTGTTTGATTTTTTTAGAAATTTATTCTTTTTTACAAAGGCAAAAAAATGTTTTTTAGGAAAGATTGTTGAATGAAGATTATTAGCTGAGAGAGATCATTGAAAGATTGTCAAGTTTGAAAGAATCATAGATCAAATATTGTTGATGATTGAGATCATTTGGAATCTTTTGGGATCCCTTTAGATCAATGGAGTTTGTTCTTTTGAGGTTGTTTTAGATCATGTGAGATCATGATATTGTTTATTGGATGTTATTGTTTTGATAAGGTTGTTTAAACATGAGGGATTTACCAAATGAAGAATGATGTGACGTGATAATTAGAATCTTAAATCATACATTTTAGAACAATCTTAGAATAAACAAAGCACACAATAATATTGAAGTTGTAAAACAAGAAGGCACAACATGCATATGTAGACGATATACCCCCCTTTCAAACAATGAGTTTAGATGTGATGTTACGTCCTCACTCAAGTATGGCATGTATAGGAGGGGTTGATCCTTATCTTGTCTACGGTATGACGATACTCATCATTGGGGTAGCTCGGGCGCTTCATATATTGTTACTACTCGCAAAACACCTCGTGAATACTACATCTATTGTCATCCAAGAGTGCAAGGAGATAGGGTATTTTCAAGGCCTTTGGATATCCATCTTAACACTACATCACTACTTTTACTAGCAAGCCCAAGTCACTTTCAAGGATCCAACGTGAGTATTGGTACCTTTTCCATGACACAAGGGTATGTAGGTGTGTATTGTGCATGTATATGATTTTAGAATCTTATGAAGAAAGATCAAAATAATAAAGTATGAAAGATAAATTATAAGCATATGAGTAAAAATTCATGCATTTATAAAGAAAGAGAAAAGAACTTGCTTGTCAAGAAAACCTCGCTCATCCTTTTCTCTCTTTTCTTGATATAATTTTTTTATTATGTTTTAATAATATAAATAAAAATAAATAAAATAGAGAACTTGAGAAAAAATAATAGGAAAATAGGTGGGAGGCAAAGGAAAACTCTTATTGGGAAGTGAAAGTCAATCCTAGAAGGAAAGTAGATGCTAACCATAATAGTGGTGACCATTAAAACTATGGAAGTTATCATAGTGCCAAAAATAAAAATGGTATGAAGATCAAAATGTAGAAAAAACTTCCTTTTTGATGACAGAATAGAAGATTCCATCGGCTTTACCAAGATCTGGGAAAACAAAAGGTGGAAACTAAGATGAAAAACCCTTCCTTTTCTGTCAGTGTAATAGAGTATTCTGCCAATTTTTTTTGCGGCAGATTCAACCCAATTTGTTGTTGAACTTTTTTTCCTAGGAAAACTTCAGATCTTGATGAAAACTGAAAAAATAGATGAAAAGCAGGCCAAAAGACAAAAACCTCGATTGAATGACAAAACATTAGAATACAAAAAGGAAAACACAACTTGGATCATCTGGTTCTCCCTAAATGAATCACCAAACTGTAGTACCCGACCCAAAAAATCCAATGGAACCTATGGTCATGAAAATATAAAAGTAGAAAAAAATGTTAAATCCCTAAAACTCAGGGTTGCCACTCATTTATATTCATAAAATAAGGAAAAACAAAGATGGACATTTAAATCGGTGTAAAAACACGTAAAACTTCAATTTTGACTTCGACCAGGACAGATAAGAAAGATATACATTAATTTAGAGATTGTATTAAGTGATCCTGTAATGAGTGGGAAATGTGTTAGCACCCCCAATTGGTCAGATGACATTATTGCAACCTTTTTATTTGATGCAAATGATGGGAAAATGATAAAAAAGTGATTTTTATGTTGGTAGGATTTTGGGCGAAAGACGGTTGTGGCTTACCTATTATAACCCTAAAGGCCATATTTTTTCTATTTGTTGTGGTTCCAATCATCTCAGGAACTCCCATGACAGATATTCATCATTGGCAGTTAGGAATGATGTGTAGTAAAAGAGAGACATGTGATTGAGGTTTGATAGAGCAAGATCGTAGATCATTGAAAGGATGTACATATAGGAACAATTATGGATATAAAAGATAAAAGAAAAATTAGCAATTATTGTTGAGAAACCTACCGACATTAGTAGAGAAGTTGGTGTCAGAGGAGGGATCATCTAATCACAAGTAGAAATTAAAAGAGGGAGATATTTGTTTCTCTGGATTCAAGAGTGATAAAAGGGGCCTCAAAGGATGTGGAATCTATTTATAGGTAGATTTTAGGGTTTTGGGATTTCCAATTGGATGATTTTGGAAGTGGAGGATCACATCGATGTGCCACGAGGTAGGGCCCATGGATCGAAGCAACCCACCATGTGTCACTAAATGATTGCTTTGATCCATATAGTGGCTCCAGTTGGATAAAGCCAAAATTTTGGATATTTTAGGAATGTTCTAGAGAAAAAAAGATGGATTTTGAATAAAATTCAGATAAAATAATGAAGGATATAGAACGACATATTGAGGATTATCCTTCATGACTATTCAAAATATATGTAATTTTGTGAGGAAAAAAAGAAATTGAATCTTCTATGGAAAAAAGGGAATATTTAGTTTAGGATAATTCAAGTAGAAAATTTATAAAAAAGTTGGGAAAAAAGTGACAATAATACACAAATTGCACTTATTTCTAGATAATAAATTTTATTTGCATAAAGCCCAATGTTGGGTTAAGGTGGGTGAAAATGGATGGATAATATAGTTAGAAAAATATGCAAAAATGTGAAAAAATGTGAAGAAAGGTTAAAATGCATAAAATGTGAAAAATAGAATGAAATTCATCATTATGTAGAGAATAAACATTTTAACATTAATTTCATATATGTGATCAAATATGGGGTGCATGTTAGATAGGGTAAGAGTAAGCATATGTTTTACCCACCACCCATTATTGTCTACCAATTGTACCTTCATCTAAAGAGGTTAGGGTAAAGGGGAGAAGATTTATTCAATTGCTTCACCCCTTTACCCATTAGTATAAGGTTAAATTAAAAAAATTATATCCTAACACATGTGATAGCGCATACTAAAACTCCAATAAGTCACACAATTACTTTCTTAAATTGTATTATTATGTGATTCCATAAAAAATATTGAAGAACTTGTAGAATGTCATAATTATATAATCTTATAATAGAGAGAAAAAAGACTTTGTTAATAAGAAATAATATATTATAAAGGCTAAGTCTTGTTTGTAATATTAATTATTGGGGTAAAATATTAGCATATCAAGTGTAACCAGAAACATAACTATTTATATCTAAAATTGGTTCTCAAGGTGTCATGTGGTTGATGTAATTGTTGTGATATCCAATTATTAATGAAAATGTCATATATCTATCTTCATGTTTCTTTACCCATTTCACCTATTACCGTACCAGTTACCTGCAAGTAAATGGGAGCATATAAGTGTAGGGTAAAGGCATTTAGGGAAATGGTAATCATACTACCTGTTAGAACTGTGAATGTGGGTAAGTGTAACAAACTGAATATTAGATTTATTTACAATTCAACCACTTTTCAAGATTTTATTTCCTTCATATTCTTTTTGGACTTTTCCCTAAATTTTCCTATCTTTTCTATCTCTTTGTCCTTAATGTTGAAATCAACAATATATAATGATGTAAATTATGTTAACCCGCATTCATTTCAATGAATGGGTTTTTGCACAAATATCTCGAATAGCCTGTTAATTAGAGTATAATAATGCAAAATAACCATTAATGAGAGATAATTAGTGGATTATATTAATTTAGAGATTTTATATCTAAATTTATTAAGAAAAGTACTAATACATTTATTAGGCACTCAGCATACAATCAAATATAAAGTACGTTCAGAAGGAGAAAATTAATGTAAAGTTATACTCCTCACACTTTAATTAGAAAACCCATGAATTTTCATGTCAATTGGTATTTCTCTACCATCTTAATTAATTAAATACGCAACTCTAATGTATATAAATGCCTATTGCATGAAAAAAAGGGAAACCTCCTTAACTTCTAATTTACCTGCCCCCTTAAATTAATTGGAAAATGAATATTAGTTATTTTCCCAATTGAATTAGTAATTAGAATCCAAATTACCTTATGTTTTTAATGTGCCATTTGACTAAGTAATTAATAATTTTCCTAAATACATTTTGCCCTCAACATAACACAACGCTGTGTTACTTTCTCCCCCCATCTCTAACGTGACATCATGTTATTCCTCTATGAAACAGGCGACACTCACCTCCTCCTATATCTTCGGCACCCTCCTTCCTTTACCAATCAATAGCTGAAGCCCTAGCCACCAATGCTTCCCTACCCTATGGCCATCTGACAACCACCTACATGATGCCTCCTTCTCTTCTCCTCCAACTACAATGCCATGAACCATCTAGCAGTGCCAATAACATTACAGTATGTCAGGCACCCCAGGTAGCATTGTCAAGCATCAGGCTCATCCACAACACCCTGACACCCCCGACCTCTTCTTCCTCCTTTCTTCTTTGTCAGACTTGCAACTCCAGTCAATAACCTATTGACCTAGAGGTTATACATTGTACATATTTTGATAATGACTTAACCATTCCATTCATATGTATCTAATATGTGTATTTAAGATTGCTTCCTGGTGTTAGGTACATGAAAAGGATAAAAAATGAAAAGCCCTAATTTTGCATAAGTTCAAGTCAAAAGAGCTACAAGTGTGCATTTTTAGAAATCTATGTAAATGAACTTAGAACATTTTTGTAATCACTTGTAATGATGAATTGACTTGTAACTAAGATGAGAAAATTTATTGGGACACTAAAAACCATGTTTTGAACACTTTAGATGCACTTTAGATAAGTGATCACAGACAGCCAATCGGTCGAGTTGTAAACTCGACCGATCCTTCTAGATCAGTTTTCGGAATATAGCATCAGTCGAGTTTTGTTTTCACATAACTCGACTGATCGAGTACCTAACGAAATCGATCTTCAATGATCGGTCGAGTTTCCCTAGGATAAACTTGACCGATAGTTTGAATATCGGCTTTTGTCTTTTACTCTATTGATCGAGTTACCTTTATTGAAACTCGACCGATTGCACTATACAGAATTTCCAGAAAAAGTGATTGTGACCGTTGGTGTGTGTTTTGAGCAAAAATAGAGTCGTTGCTTTGAGAAAAAATGGCTATATTTCGTATTTAAGTGTCCCACAACATAAAGGGGCACCCTCATCTATAAATAGGACCTCTTGGAGTTCATTCCAAGGTTTCTCATTCACTACATGCTTGGTCCTAGCCTAGTTGAGAGTGTTCTAACCCTTTGAGCCCCTTTCTCTCTCTACCTTCAAGTCAAATTCGTGAGTATGAGTGAGATAGGTTCCTTTGTAAGAGAGTTGCTCCTTGTAATGATGTAAAGCTCTCCTTCATCATCTTCCTACTCTCTTTCCTATTGAAGAAAAGGTTGAAGATCTTCTCCGAGTGAAGGAAAAGGAGTTGCTATTCTTAAAGGTTGAAGAAGGCAAGGTGTTCTAGATCTCCAAGTTAAAGAGACAGGCAAGGCAAGCGCTCAAGAAGGATAGGTAATCCCTTGAAGGCTGAAGACTTGAAGAAGAAGTGGGTAAGTCTATGTTGATGGATGAAGACTCCATGGTTCAAGTGGGTAAGCTCCTTCTATAGGTTGAAGATCCTTGCTTGAGGTACTAAGCCCTTGGATGTTGTGGATTTGTCTTGTAATCTTATGATGGAATATAAGAGTACTAAGATTGCAATTCCTAGAGATTAACCACCTCTACGTAGTGGACTAACATTGCTCCTAGTTAGGATGTGGAACCACTCTAAACCACCTTGTCTAAGTGCTTGCTCTTCCTTGTCTCTTATCCTTGTTGTGGATGCTATTTAGGATCTCAAATTGTATGAATGTTTAAGATTCTACACTTGATATAATTTGGTGGTCTAATTTGTCTTATGAGATTTTTGAAGCTCTACTAACCCCCCTCCCTCTAGAGCCCTTGATCCAACATGTGGTATTAGAGAAGGTCTTCTCCAAGCTACTTCCACAAGTAGGATAATATGGGTGATTTGACTCTTGGATCTCTCAACTTGGAGGGGAGCTTCTCCATGTGACCTCCGATCTATGATGGTACCAACTTCCTCTATTAGAAGAGAAGAATGCAGTTCTATCTCCAAGGTGTGAGCTATGAGATGTGGATGGTGGTGAACCTCAAGTATGAAGATCCAAAAGGGGAAATCTCCACATGGACAGAAGCCCAAATGAAGCAAGCTCAACTTAATGCCAATGCAGTGAGCATCATCTATGCAACCCTCACCTCATCTGAGTTCAATCGGATCTCCTCTTGGGATACCGCACATGAAATTTGGAACAAGCTATGTGTCACCTATGAAGGAACGGACCAAGTGAAGGAAGCTACGATCTACATGCTTGGTGGTTTACTTGAGAACTTCAAGATGGGTAAGAATGAAAGAGTGGTGGATATGTACTCAAGGCCCAATGTGATCATCAATGGATTGGAAGCCCTTGGTAGCATGATGGACAAAGGTACTATCAACTCCAAGATCTTGAGATCTCTTCCTAAGAGATGGGAGCCCAAAGCTACATCCATTAAAGAGGTGTACAAGCTAAGTGAACTGTCAACTGAGGAGATGGTTGGTAATCTTCAAACCCATGAACCAAGGCTTGACAAGCAATAAGAAGAAGAAAAGTGAGAAGGGAATGAGTCCAAGAAGATCAAGGACACAACCTTCAAAGCTCAAATTAAAGAGATGGTTCGACAATAACAACTTGCCCTCAAGTCCCCTACTCCTTCCTCAAGTGAATATGAAGGCCCCAATGAGCATGAAGTGAACTACTCTAAGGGCAAACACTTCAAAGGGAAACCTTCTTCATCAACTCCTAGATGCTATGAGTGTGGCCAAAAGGGCCATTTCAACAGTGACTGCCTCAAGGCTAATAAGAGCCATCACAAGATCAGCCACAAGAAAGACAAGGAGTACAAGAGAGAAGGTAAATATAAGAGAAAGGAGAAGAAAGAAAGAAGAAGCAAAGATACAACTCATGAAGCTTGGGAGGAGTCTTCCTTAAGCTCTTCCAGCTCTGAAGATGGAGAATGCCACCTTTCTCTCATGGCCTCTACAAGTGAAGATGTAGGTGTGAGGTAAGTGAGGTAAGTGAGCTAAGTGAAGTCAATTTGCATGAGTTATCTAAGGAAACTCTCATTGATATTCTTAATGATTGTCGGTCATCTTTTACAAAATGCAAATCTAAAAGAAAAAGACTAGGCAAGATAGTAGATGATCTTTATGCTAAAATTGAGATTCTTGATAAAATTGAAAAACTGCTCCTTGATAGCATAGATTCTTTGCAAGGGCAATTTCTTGACCTTGAGCTTCAAAAATATGGAGTAGAGGTTGAGAATGGTGTCTATCTTAAGACGATTGCAGATCTTAAGAAAGATAACCAAAGATGCCAAGATGAGATAGATGTTCTTAAAACTTAAAATGTAGAACTAAATCTCATTGATGAAGCTAGAAAGAAAGAAATTCATGTTTATCAAAAGGAAATTTTGTTGCTTAAATCTAAAAATACTAAGTTGCTTGCTCAAGTTAATGATCTATCATCTAGACCTATTTTGCAAAGTAATGAGGTAGCTAGCACTACTTTAGAACGTGATTCTTTTCATACTAAAGCCCTCTGTTTAGAGTCCATTACATGTTAGAGATGATCTTGCTAGTTTATCTTCTACTGTCATTAACCTTAGTGATGATAATGCTAAGTTAAGAGCCTTTTTGCAAAAGTTTCTTGCGGGAAAGAAACCCCTTAATAATGTCCTAGAACACTATACCAAACACATTAGTACTAGTAGTTTAGGATATTATGGGACTGCTCCCAAGGGTATGAACAAGAACAAAGGTAAGGGTAAGAAGAAGAGTGTGGAACCTCCTATCTTCCATGGAGAGACCTCCATCTCTTAAAACCCTATGGTATGTTCTCATTGTAAATGTGATGATCATTACTCTACTTATTTTCCTTACAAGCCAAAGGGGACCAACCCAAAGATGAAATGGGTCCCCAAGCTAATCACGGATCCCAAGGTTTGAGTTGGGTACCGACATCATTCTTGATAGTGGCCACTCAAAACATATGACAGGTGAAATCATCCATTTCAACAAATTCATGAAAAAGAAAGGAGGATCGGTAACCTTCCCTATTCTTCTTGTTTATCATTCTTTGAAATTCTTATTCTCTTGATACCCGCTTGGGTTGTACTTATATATTCTATGGTAAGCCTTGTTTATTTGACAACCATTATCCTTCATATTGACCAATTCATATAAAATATGCACATACCAAAATTGATTCTGATATTTTCTACTTTTTGTCCTCATGCTGGGGTATGCTTCCAACCCCATGTGTAGCACTTGGAAAACTGGACTTGGTGACATGGACCTGCCAGGTGGAGCCATTGGAAAGATAAACGGGAGATAGATGGACATCCCTCTACTTAGATCCTTATGTTGTAATTTTTATGTAAGCCCTTTATGGGAGATGATGTTGTACTTCTGTACAAATGAATATAGTCATAATATTTTATTCCACTACTATACTTTGGTCTTTTTATTTACCATCATTTGAGAAATAAAAAAATATACACCTATTCCAACATGCCATTCTAGTGTGTTTGGAATAGATGGTTCATTCCTCAAATTAAGTAGGGAGTGGATCCCCTTTTGGGTCCCACATCGTACAAGACGGTATTAGAGTTGTAGTCACCAAATATCTAATATTTCAATTTTGTCTCCCTAAATAGTACCTTTGTCTTACATAGTCACCCTTTAAGTGACATGTTTAACCTAGAATTGGCCTATGATATTCATGACGTGAAGGAAGATTTATAATTATGAAATACACATAAGAATCATGATTAGTAAACCCTAATGTGATGGGACTTTAGCTGGTCATGCCCTATGATGAAGGTTAGTTATGGCTTGTATCGTTGTGTGTTATGATGTATGACTTGGGATGGAGTTAGCTTATGAGGAAGGAGATATTTAATAGAAAAAGTATATGACTTGGTTCTTAGATTGAATTTGACCTCATCTTTTGTTTATGTCACATTATTTTTCAAAAAGAAAAAATATTTTCAATTATACTACTATATGCACAAAAAATTCCTCTGATTTTATTGAAGTTTCCAAAACTTTTTCACAATGAAATGATATATGAAGCCTTGTCAGAAAAACCCTAGAATTATTTAGACTAGAACTCATGAACCCTAGTTCTGAGTGGTAGCAGTGACTAGGATAGTAAGTCTTGTGTTAAAGTATTAGATGACATACCCTTATATACCCAATGACATTTTTATTCTCATGTGAGCCGTAGGTTGTTCAATTAGAAACACCAGGACTTAAAAGTCAACTCTTAGTGAGTATGCTAAGTTAGTTGGATGCATTATCTATGAACAACATACAAACAAAAAATAATCACAACTAAAAGATGTATAAGTAGCCCTAGTACTTTGATGTTGTTTAGCTTGGCTTATTAGGTCCAACTAATTAATGTGTGGAGAGTATTGGTATATAATATATGTATGATAAGATTTTGAGTACAAAATATTTTAAGGGATGAAGTGTTGTAACATATCCAAATCTAGAATCTTATCATATTCCTTGATTATAAGGCTAATGTTGTTTTATTCGACTTGACCAATCAAGGATAAAATTTTACTCTACAAGAATAATGTTTATACATATGGCACTATATGTGGAAATAGGTTCTATAATCATCATCACAAATAATAATGTTCATATTAACACAATAAGTCAATTATTTGCTAACATATAGGTAAATTCATTAAATATATCACCTACGTTCCTTTTGCTAACTAAAATGCAAATAGTTGCTAAAATATGTTTATTAAGACGTATAATGTTCTTTTGGATAACACTTGTTTTTCCAATGATCATAAATACAAATAATGTGTTATCATATAAAATAAATATTCATTTAATTGACTAAATTGTTAAATAAAAAATAAAATATGATAATTCATGCATGATAATATAAAAACATTTGGTTGGAAAACGAATTGAAGACTATATGAATAAAAAAATTGAATATTAATATAATATTTTGATAAATATAATGGGAATGAGACAAAAATACAATTGGTGCAATAATTCATCAAATGAAATCTCAAAAACAAAATATTTTAGCAAAAACATATTCCTTGGTACCAATTAACATGGGTGACAAGTTTCACATTATTTGAGTAATAATCGTAATTTCATTTTGGGAAGGAAAATATAAGTTAATATCTTAAATGATAAATACTAAATTAGTGACTCCAAAAGAAGAAAATAATAACAATTTCGGATTCTAAAACCTCAATTTAGCCTAGGTTCCATATTTGATATTAGTTCAATATTTTTTCAACGCTTAAACTAAATTAGGAAAGGAAGTTATATTTTAAATGATTAACGTTTCAATAATTTTATTAACATAGATGGCATTTCCTAAAGTCACGACCATTTATTTGTGACACTTGCTTTCCTTCTATTTTTGGGACCTGAAATCTCCCAGGACCATTAGATGTTGATCAAGCAACTATTCGATTTTCTCCTACCAAGAGTTTTATCCATTCCTTTCCTTCTCTCGACGAACTAGAAACCAGTTCTTGTCCCAATATTGTTTTGAGGATTTCTCACAAAACTCCTCACATTACTTTCCATTTTCTTCTCCCACTAGTTTGTCACCCGATTGCGCACTGACTAACCTCAACTTGCTAGGGTTTTTATATCCCGAATCACCTAGCCAAAAGTTCCTAAATGGTTCCCATGTTCTCTATCTATTCCTCTCTACTTTTTCTAATTCTCACCCCCAAGGATTCAGACACCGAGTTAACCCTTACCTTATCTAGGTCACACCCCTTTTTATAATTTCCTGATGTTTGGTCTGACTTTGTTGATCCAAATCCCATTCTCACTGCTCGCCTTATAGGTGCAGACATCCCATGACACCATCAATGACATCGAGATGGTCTGAGTCACCACCAACCACTCAGTTACACTCAATAGGTTCTCCTTTCGAGTCACTATCATCATTGATTCATGCATTCATCTATCTTTCCCCTGTTAACTCTGACCTCACCTCCTACTAGTTTCAAGAAAAGGATTATGGTGTTTGTCTTGATTATACATGATTCTAAGAGTTGTGGTACCCTTAAACTCATTTGGGGTTCCTCCATATTGTACGGAGGTGCCTGACTAAGTTCCCCATCACTAACCAGAGCTTCAAGTGTCGTCCATTACGTGAGCAAGAAGCAAAGGCAATCTCCTTGATGTTGTTGACCTTCCTACCCCCTTTTCACTCTGTGTTTGTTTTTCTCGAATAAGGGAATTTTGGTCTTTTACTCTAAATTTGTTGTGCACTTGGCCAGTCCAATTGGCCAGTTTTGATTGGTCCATGATAGCGTAACTGATTGTGGATTTCTAGGAAAATGGTGATTTTTTTTCAATTTCCTAATTGGTCACAATTATATACTTAATAGTAATTAATCTATAGGCTAGAAAAATAAAATACAATATGTTTTGGGCTCATAAAATTATATCTACGCAATCATATTGATTTCATCACCTAAATAAAGCACAATAAATACATGAATTTTTGGATTTATCAAATTATCTAGATATTTCTAAATTGATATCTAAGAATATATAAGTTAAAAAAATAAAGTAAAATATGCAATGGACTCGAAATGTTATAATCTATAAGATGGCATGGTTTATATAATCAACTTACTAATAAAAAAGTGACTATAGGGTATATACAGTTAATGTAAACCTAATCCTAATTATACATATATGTTTAATAGGAGTTTTGGTGACCCAGACATGGACCTAGGACTGACTTTGGACTTATATAGACTCAACCTGAGGTATATTGCATTCCCTATTATTCTTTGAGAAAACACCCTAGTTTTACTCTCGCTCTTGACAAATTAGCCTACATAGTCTCTCTCTTCTGAGAATTGATTCCATGTGATATGTTCTACTTGATTCTTATCTTGTGATCATCCTACTTGGGAGGATATATATTTTTTATTCTAAAACTCATACCTTCCATCAGATGAAACCCTAATTATGGATATGTACTATTTTTCCCACTTTTGTGGTGAATGATTTATTTTGTCATTTTATGTGATGGTAATCTTTTTTATTTCTATTTATTTTACTGAATCTTTAGTTGCCTCAATGCATGCTTTGGGATTCAGTAGCCCTAGAGTAATGTAATACTTTTTTTATTTGGGTTTTATTCCCCTATGTGATATTATAGGCACTGAGGTTTTAGTCCTCCAACCATGCATTGAGGTTTTAATCCTCCTTCACTTCTATATATTTGGGATGGAGGATCATATGCCCCATACTCCATCTTGTATGCCAAGGGAGTTTGGTTGTGTGCCATTCTCTATTAAGTTTTAAGGTTGTGATCCTTAGCCACCACTAGTTTTATATTATGATAGTGTTGTGCTTATGTCACATGCATGGAGGTAGATATTATTGTGATGAGTTTTGTGCCTGGAAATTGATGTGGTCTTGTGTGGCACAATTTTTATCGTTGTTTAATGGCAAGTATTCTTCTTCTTTTCATAAAAAAAAGTATTCTTCTTCCTAGCCGACCAAAAAAAAGTATTTTTCTTCTTTATCATCTTTTGAAATTCTTATTCTTTTCATACCCGCTTGGGTGATACTTACCTCTTCTATGGGAAGCCTTATTTATTTGACATCCATTATCCTTCATATTTCTCAATTCATATTAAATATGCACATACCAACATTTATGTTGATATTTTCTACCTTTTATCCTCTTGTTGGTGTATGCTTCCAACCCCAGGTGTAGGACTTGAAAGACTAGACTTGGTGGCATGGACCTTCTAGATGGATCCCTTGGGAAGACGACTTGAAATAGATGGACATCCCTCTACTTAGATCTTTATGTTGTGATTTTCATCTAAACCCTTTATGAGAGATGATGTTGTACTTTTGTAAAATTGTATATAGTCATAAAATTATATTCCGTTGCTATACTTTGGTCTTTGTCTTTACCATCATTTGAGAAATAAATAAAATTATTCACATATTCCAACATACCTTTTTAGTGTGATTGGAATAGTTGGTTTATTCCTCAAATTAAATATGTAGTGGATCCCCTCTCAGATCCCCATTCTTACAAGATGGTATCATAGTTATTGTGGCAACACATCCCACTATCACATAGACAGCGAGGTGTTACGCAGAAAATGTGCGGAAAACACCATAAACCACGAATTACCAAAATACGAGTAAATTAAAACCGATTGTGGAAAATGAATAAACTGAGAAACTATTACATTTAAGTCCTCATCCTGTAGGGGAAACATGTTATATAAACATCTACAAGCCTTGATATGTGTTCGCAGCTTAGAGGAACAACTGTCCCGTCATCACATGAGTTCATCACCTGTTTATATTTACATAAAAACCCACATCCGGCTAGCAGCAGGATATACAAAACATCAACAACTATGCATCGTGAAACAACGTCAAAACACCTCCAAGGACCTGAGAGTACAGGGATGACTCTAAGACTCTACTACAAAACGACCAAAACAGCAGCAAGTCCATTTCTTGCCTTCTATTACTCGTCTTGCTGCTCGGCCGCAACTCCACGACCACCACCACGTCTAGCTCGAACACCTAAAAACTAGCAAGGTGAGACAATTGAACATTATCCCAGTGAGAAACATAACTCCCTGCCAAAACTATAAAACCAAGAGGATAAAGCAACAACAGAAGATAAACAGCAAAACGTAGAATAATAACAGTCTATACAAGAAAGCTATTCGTACCATCAAGCTTACCAGGCTGTATGGAAGACATATATCCTATTATTTCTCTATGGAACATGATTAACAAGATAAGAATTATAAGGACTTACCACATAACATGAGGAACATATTAGTAATTGCAAGGTATAACAAGATTAACTACACAAATAAGGCCTCAATCAATGTTCTGTGTTTTGCCTTAAGCAGTATATACTATACGGTTGGATTACGTATTCTTATGCCCTGAGGAAGTGAGCCGTACCGCTCAAATCCAACTTTCAGTTGCGAAACCCAAGCCGATGCCATACAAGGTCAATGGAAGAGTCGGACTCCACAACCTCCCACCTCGTGGTCAGTGCACGAGTACAACACAAGCATGATCGCAGTCTCATGCTGAAATGGCCTCAGCCATAGGGTCAGGCTACCCTCTGCCTAGCCCGCCTCGGTACAGGTATCAACGCTAGTGAAACTGAGCCCCGGGCCTGATCATCGTGCTCTAAGCCATGAACGCATTCATGCTCACATATCACATACCCTGAGCCATGGGCATGTTCACCATGCTCTTCACATACTGAGCTACGGGCCTGAATCTGCACTCTGGAGTCTACAACCGAAGTTGCACTCTTACCTCCTCACTTTAGGCTAGGAGAAACCTCGCATACTCAACAATATGCGCTCCGGGTAACCCGCAGGAGAACCCATTTCACCATCACCAGCTCCCGACGATGATGGATCTATGGCCAGGGAAACTACATGATATATTCCACTGTGATTAATTAATATCTTTTATGTGGATTGCAAGATTCAACCAAGTTATATAACATGTAAACTATAATAGTATAAACAGTATGAAACTCAACAATATGCTTTCATTGTAGTCAACATCATCTTGATCCATCACAAGGATCCCACATTACATGTTATCACTGGGCCTCTTGCCAATCATCCCGATCCATCACTAGGATTATCACATTACCATGTGATCTCAATCCCTTATCACATAGTGCCACTGTCTCTCAAGGCTTACATCATCAACATGGGATAGCAATCCCAAGAACTTTAGTTAAATACATCATACAAGTTATCTCATTATCAAGAGTCACCATCACAGTAGAGTTACTCAACATATATACCTCATAGCCCTTTGTCTAGCTATACATCTGTATGAGACCTGCATGGTTAGTATACATAATCATTATGAATAGCTTAGAATTTGATTTTATCGACATAGGGTGACGTTGGTGCTTTATCAATCATGCCTCAACATATAGACATAGGCCACATTATTTAAGCAGAGCATTTATGTGATTACCATTTCCTTAGCACTTATACAGATGATTCAGGATGATCACATGCATATGTAAAGTCATGTTACATGGACAAGCTTTACCATAATGATTACCATCCAGCATATTAAGTGCCATCATCATGTCTAAACGTGATATATATATATATATATATATATATACACACACAAGTTCTAACATAGATGTGGTCCACTATATCATGCACATCTAGGGTTACTTATCAAAACTAAAACGTGATGCAAGAACAACATATCGGTTTCTATAAGGACAGGACCCTCACTAAAAGCACCCACTACCCTCACCATAATGATATCGGGCAGGGCACCGTCATCTATCACCCAACTCATAACGGTCAGCACACCAGTGGCCTACGGCCAATACAACGGTGTAACATGCAACGTTGCGTCAGGCGTGTCGTGCACTCACCAATGTTGTGCATTGTGGTATCGTGCAACGCTATGTCAACACCAAGGGTAACAACAACCAAGCGTGCAGCTAAACAAAGAAGAAGATCGTGCGACGGGGTGTAGAGCAACGCCCATCAGGTGCAAGGTTATCGGACGACACACACATAGGACTAGTGTGACGCCCATCACAGAACTAACTAGCAACTTCCACCACAAAGAACAACGACACCAAGCTACATCTAGGTCATGTGTATGTATGTGTGTATGTGTCGGGCAGAGTACTCTACAAGAGGCAACATCTGAAGGTGTAGCTCAAAACAGTCGGCCAAGGGACCTATCGTTCAACCAACCAACTCATGGCCTATCGGCCGCCACAAAACAGGGTGATAGTGTGACACCCGTCACAAGGTTAGAGACCAGGGTATCGTCCACCACAACTAGTCATCCAAAGCTCAAGGTCAAGAGGGATATCAGGAAACACCTCTATTAACACCTTAACAGCCACGAAACAACTCCACAAGATCGTCATCAACCTCAAGCACAAGGGCACCAAACCCTAATGGATCAAGAAGGTGGCTCACCTCTCAACAACTAAGAGAGAGGGGTCTTGCACATCATCTATCACCAAATGGGAAACACAAGGAACAACCTTAGCAAGGCTCACAACTACCACCAAGCTCACCCTTTAAGTCCATGGTGAGAGGAGGGTGTTGCTCAAGCTACTAGAACACAAGCTCACCTCTCAACTCAAGCGAGAGAGGAGTATTGCCCATGTTACTAGAACTCAAGCTCACTCCTCAAGACTAAGGAGAGAAAGGAGTATTTCTCACCAAGAAACCCTAGATCATAGGTTCGTCCAAGAAGGTGCAACTAAGCAAGGAAAACAAACTAAAAACAACATAGCCGATCATAAACAACAAGAATAAGAACATAGAATATGGTAATATAGTTAGGGTTAGGAGTTATGCAACCCGCCTTAAGAAAGCTCCAAGCTCCTAGCTCCGAGCACCACCAAGGAAGAAGGAGACTCCAAGGAGGATTGGCCATGAAGCTTGCAAGAGAAGAGAGTGTGTCGTGCACCAAGGAGAAGGAGTCTAAGGAACTAAAGGGATCCTTAGCAAGGTAAAGGAAACACATATACATAAGGGAATGGAGGAGAAACCAAATCAAAGCAAAGCAAGGTGTCACGCACCTAGGGACACTTGTCCATGAGAAAAACCACCACTCTAGCATGTCTTAAACACATGTACAAGGCCATTGCCACATGCAAGCATCAAGCACCAAGTGTCCACTAGTGGTGACACAAACGAGGTTAAAAATGGTCAAAGGTCCAAGGGCGACACAAACCCACACTGGGCGACACACCACCGTGGGCGACACACAGCCCTGGGCGACACAACCAAGCTGACAGATGCACTCCCGTCCGACACAAGGGTCCAACAAGATACAGGCAAGGCTCAACAAATCCCAACAAGATTAACCAAGCCCAAAGGAACTCAAGCAACGAGCCCAAACCTTCCTCTCAACACCAGAGTAAGCAAGGAGAGGGAGTAACACCTCATAAGGTGGCAAACTTGCCTACAAACCCTAATCTTGGGTATATTGCAAGCAGCACCTCCAACTCTCAACAAAGCACAACCAAACCCTAATCACCACTAAAGGTGATTAGCAAGCAACTAAGCATCAGGGTTAAGCAAAGCAAACATGGTAAACCCTAAACGGAGGTCAGGGTCCTTACAAGATATCCCCCTAGAAAGGGATTTTGTCCCCGAAATCTGAAGAGAAAAGTGAGGGATACTTCCTCCTCATCTCTTCCTCAAGCTCCCACATGGCTTCCTCAATGCCACGATGATGCCAAAGAACCTTCACAAGAACCAAGTCATTCCTCTTCAGCTTCTTAACTCTTATGTCAAGGATCGCCACAGGACCTTCCTCGTAGGTCACATCTTCATCAAGCTAAACTTCAACTGGCTGTATCACTGTTCCATAATCTGGGTGACTTTTCTTCAGCATACTGACATGGAACACTGGATGTAACTTGTGCAACTATGGCGGCATCTCTAACTTATAAGCTACCTTGCCCATACGTGCTATGACTGGGTATGGCCCCATAAACCTGGGTGCTAGCTTACCCTTCCGGCCAAATCTTAGCACACCTTTCCACAGCGAGACTTTAATATATACTCTGTCTCCCACCTGGAATTACAAAGGTCGTCGGTGATTGTCTGCGTAAGACTTCTGCCTGTCCTGTGCCGCTTTCAACTATTGTTGTATCACTTTGATCTTTGCTGTTGTTTGCTGCACTAACTCAGGACCCAAAAGTTGATATTCGCCAGACTCATACCAACAAAAAGGAGATCTGCACTTCCTGCCATATAAGGCCTCATAAGGAGCCATGTCAATGCTCCGCTGATAACTGTTGTTGTAGGCAAACTCTATCAAACTGAGATGCATGTTCCAATTGCCTAAGAACTACAAAACACAAGCTCGAAGGAGATCCTCCAAAGTCTGAATAGTCCTCTGAGACTATCCATCTGTCTATGGGTGGAAGGCGGTACTGAACCTCAATTGCGTTCCCAACGCTTTGTGCAACTGTTCCCAGAAACGAATTGTGAACTGAGGACCTCTGTCAGAAACTATCGTCACTGGCACACCATGCAAATGTACTATCTCATCCATGTATACTCGAGCGAGTTTCTCGGCTGTATACGTTGTCTTTACTGGTATGAAATGGGCAGACTTCGTCAATCTGTCCACTATCACCCAAATGGAATTATGATTCCTAGTTGTCCTGGGTAGACCAACTACGAAATCCATGGTTATATGATCCCATTTCCACTGTGGTATCGACAGGGGTTGCAAAGTACCTGCCGACTTCTGATGTTCAGCCTTGACTTGCTGACAAACCACACATCTAGCCATGAACTCAGCTACATCTCTCTTCAAACCAGGCCACCAGTACAAGTCCTTCAGACTATGATACATCTTGGTGACACCTGAATGCATAGCATACATCGATGTGTGTGCTTCCTTGAGCACTAAATTCCTCAGATCATCAACATCGGGGACCACCATCCTGTCACGATAGCAAACTAGTCCATCCTTGGACTCATGGAACGCATCACGCTTTTTGCTGCCGAACTCTGATCGGATCAACTGTATCGCGTCATCTGTTTGATGTGCATCTTTGATCTGCTATCTTAGTGTAGGCTTGACTTGCATCTGAGCTAAAAGTCCAGCTAGCAAGGAAACTTCCATCTGCACATTCATCTTTCGCAAGGAAACAAACATATCTCATCTATGGCATACCAGGGAACTCAATTGTGCCTTCTTTGAAGAAAGAAAAGAAGACTTTCGGCTAAGCGCATCAGCCACCACATTCACCTTACCAGGATGGTACTCGATGGTGCAGTCGTAGTCATTGATTAACTCCATCCATCGACGCTGTCGCATGTTTAACTCATGTTGCGAAAAGATGTACTTTAGAATCTTATGATCCGTAAAGATTTGACACACCTCCCCATACAAATAGTGTCTCCAAATCTTTAACGCATGAACCACAGCTGCCAACTCCAAATCATGAGTCGGATAGTTCTCCTCATGTTTCTTAAGCTGTCGCGAAGCAAACAAAACCACATGATCCTCCTACATCAGCACACAACCTAAGTCTTTCTTGGAAGCATCGCAGAAAACAACATAGCCCTTCCCAGGCTCTGGTAGGATTAACACTGGAGCACTAGTCAGCTTCTCCTTCAAACTTTGGAAAGCTCACTAGCAAAGATCATCCCAGACAAAAGGTACATCCTTTCTAGTCAACTTCGTCATCGGCAACACAATCGCACTGAAGTCCTTGATAAACCTCCGGTAGTATCCTGCTAAACCTAGGAAACTACGAACTTCCGTCGGCATCTTCGACTGCTCCCAATCTTTAACGGACTCCACCTTCTTTGGGTCCACTATGAATCCTTCAGCAGATATCACATGACCCAAGAAAGTCACTTCTTCCAACCAGAACTCACACTTATTGAACTTGGCATATAACTGATGTTGGGGAAGAAGAGTCAACGCTAGACGAAGATGTCGCTCATGCTATTGCTTGTCCCGACTATAGATCAAGATGTCATCTATAAAGACTACGGCAAACTGATCTAGGAACGGATGGAACACTCTGTTCATCAAATCCATGAAAGCAGCAGGTGCATTAGTTAGCCTGAATGGCATAACCACAAACTCGAAGTGACCATACCTCATCCGAAAAGCTGACTTTGGTATGTCATCCGCCTTAATCCTCTACTGATGATATCCAGACCGTAGATTGATCTTTGAAAACACTGTAGCACCACGCAACTGATCGAACAGATCGTCTATCCTCGGTAACGGGTACTTGTTCTTGATCATGACCTTGTTTAATTGTTGGTAATCTATACACAACCGCATCGATCCGTCCTTTGTTTTGACAAACAACACTGGAGCACCCCAAGGCGACGTACTTGGTCGGATGAAACCTTTCTCCGACAACTCATGCAACTGCTTCTTAAGCTCTGCCATCTCCACTGGAGCCATCCTATACGGTGTCTGTGCAACTGGTTGTGTTCCTGGAACCAGATTGATCTCGAAATCAATTTCTCAGGGTGGAGGAACAGCGGGGAACTCATCAGGAAACACATCCACAAACTCTCAAACAAACGACACCTCTTCAAGACTAGGACCTTTCTCCTTGGTAGCCACAACGGTATCCACAACGTGAGCTAAGAACGCCTCACATCCTTGTCGTAGCAACTTCTCTGCCACAATAGCTGATACCAAATGCGTCGGAAGAATCTTCCTATCTCCCTAGAAGATCCACTTCCTGCCGCCATCATCAAACACAGCTTTCTTGGAACCACAGTTCAAAACAACCCTATACTTCTCTAAGGTATCCATCCCAATGATAACATTGAAACTATGCATATCAAGTGGTATAAGATCCACTTGGATGCTGTGTCCCGAAAAAGACAAGACACAAGATGGACACTCTTCTCGAATCATCGAGGAACCATCAAGAGTGGTTTCTAACAACAAGCTATCCTTCTTACAGCTAATAGGTAAACGATAGTTCTCAAGCATACTATAGGCGATAAAAGAGTGTGTTGCACTTGAGTCAACCAGAATAGATATAAAGCAAGAAGAAGACATATCAGAATGAAATAACTCCATCTAACCTGTCACCACTCGCGGGTTGACTATCGCCTCCGGCTGACTCATAGCATAGAATCGAGCCGTTGCTTGCTGTCCACGTCCTCTGCTTCCTTGAGCAGACGATCCCGCTTGCGATGTTTGACCAAATCCTCGCCCTTTGCTACCACTGGGCTGCTGTCTATCTGAACCTTGATGATTCTGCCTCGGCTATTGCGTCACTTCAACATCTCTGCTTGGGCAATTCGACCTCCAATGCCCAATTTGGCCACACAGATGGCATGACTGGTCTCGCTGTTGTGGCCTACACGGCCCTGTCACTACCACAGAAGTTGTACTATGTACCTTAGACAGCGAAGAAACATATCCTCTTCCCTTACCCGGAGACCACTGCGACGGTACACTGGAACCTCTCATCATAGAAGGTGCTGGAAACCTGGGCTTCTTGAAACCACCAAACCTCTGTCCCTGGAACTGAGCAGGCCTCTTATGCGACATAGATTCTCTTTTCTCCCTTATCGACCATTTGATCCTCCAGACAGACTCCAAAAATGTGGCAAACCGCTCTCTATTCTCTAACGCAGAAGCAGGTGTTGTCAGCTCAACACTCAGACCTTTCTCAAAGCGTCTGATCTGTTCTTCATCTGTCGCTGCCATGTGAGGACAAAACCTCAACAGGTCCATGAACTTGGCCTCGTACTCGGTGATGTTTATCGTTCCTTAGTGTAAACGTTCAAACTGACTGATCTTCTCATCCAGATATGTCTTCGGAAAGTATCTGCTGACGAACTCGCGTCGGAAAACTTCCCAACCGATCACCTCACCAGGCCGCTTCTCTTGTTCGATAGTCTACCAGTGACCAACACTACCCTTCAGAAGGTAGACAACATGCTTTACTTTGTCTGCTTCAGGGATGTCGAGGATCCGGAAAGCCTTCTCAAGACTTGTCAGCCACAGATCTGCATCCGCTGGATCAGCCGTTCCAGCATAATCCGAAGCTCCGACTCGGCAAAGCCACTCAATGGTCTTCCCAATAACCGATGTTTCACCATGGGGAGCTTGTGCTCTCGGCGGAGGCACTGACAATCGCTCAACCATGAGATTCATCGTAGCCATCATCTACCCCATCAGCTATTGATAGGCAAGGTGTTCAAGAATGGCTGGATCAGGTTGGGGGACCTCAGGCACCCGATCTCCATGTGCCTGCCCTACTGCTCCATCAATAGATGCAGCATCGCTGTTTTCAGCAGCATGTTCTTCATGGTTTCCAGACATTTTGACTTTTCTTCCGCTGAGAGCAGAAGCCAATCGTAAGAAAATCTGGAAAACTCACAAGAACATACACAACCTAGTCCTAAATCCCTGTAGACTCAGCGAACCTAGAGCTCTGATACCAAACTTGTGGTAACACATCCCACTATCACATAGACAGCGAGGTGTTACGCAGAAAATGTGCGGCAAACACCATAAACCACAAATTACCAAAATATGAGTAAATTAAAACCGATTGCGGAAAATGAATAAACTGAGAAACTATTACATTTAAGTCCTCATCCTGCAGGGGAAATAGGTTATATAAACATCTACAAGCCTTGATACGTGTTCACAGCTTAGAGGAACAGTTGTCTCGTCATCACATAGTTCATCACCTGTTTATATATACATAAAAGCCCACACCCGGCCAACAGCAGGATATACAAAACATCAACAGTTATGCATTGTGAAACAACGTCAAAACATATCCAAGGACCTGATAGTACTGGGATGACTATAAGACTCTACTACAAAATGACCAAAACAGCAGCAAGGCCATTTCTTGCCTTCTACTGCTCATCTTACTGCTCGGCCGCAACTCCGCGACCACCACCACGTCTAGCTCGAACACCTGAAAACCAGCAGGGTGAGACAATTGAACATTGTCGCAGCGAGAAACATAACTCCTCGCCAAAACTATAAAAACAAGAGGATAAAGCAACAACAGAAGATAAATAGTAAAACGTAGAATAATAACAGTCTATACAACAAAGCTATTCATACCATCAAGCTTTCCAGGCTGTATGGAAGACATATATCCAATTATTTCTCTATGGAACATGATTAACAAGATAAGAATTATAAGGAATTACCACATAACATGAGGAACATATAAGTAACTGCAAGGTATAACAAGATTAACTACACAAACATGGCCTCAATCAATGTTCTGTGTTTTGCCTTAAGCAGTATATACTATACGGCTGGATTACGTATTCTTATGCCCTGAGGAAGTGAGCCATACCGCTCAAATCCAACCTTCGGTTGCGAAACCCAATACGGTGCCATACAAGGTCAATGGAAGAGCCGGACTCCACGACCTCCCACCTCGTGGTCAGTGCACAAGTACAACACAAGCAGAACCGCAGTCTCATGCTGAATTGGCCTCAACCACAGGGTTAGGCTACCTCTGCCTAGCCCGCCTCGGTACAGGTATCAACGCTAGTGAAATTGAGCCACGGGCCTGATCACCGTTCTCTGAGCCATGAACGCATTCATGCTCACATATCACATATCCTGAGTCGTGGGCCTATTCACCATGCTCTTCACATACTGAGCTACGGGCCTGAATCCGCACTCTGGAGTCTACAACCAAAGTTGCACTCTTACCTCCTCACTTTAGGCTAGGAGAAACCTCTCATACTCAACAATATGCGCTCCGGGTTAACCCACAGGAGAACTCGTTTCACCATCACCAGCTCCTGACGATGATGGATCTATGGCCAGGGCAACTGCATGATATATTCCACTGTGATTAATTAATATCTTTTATGTGGATTGCAAGATTCAACCAAGTTATATAACATGTAAACTATAACAGTATAAACAGTATGAAACTCAAAAATATGCTTTCATTGTAGTCAACATCATCCTGATCCATCACAAGGATCCCACATTACATGTTATCACTGGGCCTCTTGCCAATCATCCCGATCCATCTCTAGGATTATCACATTGCCATGGGATCTCAATCCCTTATCACATAGTTCCACTGCCTCTCAAGGCTTACATCATCAACATGGGATAGCAATCCCAAGCACTTTAGTTAAATACATCATACATGTTATCTCATTATCAAGAGTCACCATCATAGCAGAGTTACTCAACATATATACCTCATAGCCCTTTGTCTGGCTATACATCTATATGAGACCTGCATGGTTAGTATACATAATCATTATGAATATCTTAGAAGTTCATTTTATCGACATAGGGTGACGTTGATGCTTTATCAATCATGCCTCAACATATAGACATAGGCCACATTATTTAAGCAGAGAATTTATGTGATTACCATTTCCTTAGCACTTATACAGATGATTCAGGATGATCACATGCATATGTAAAGTCATGTTACATGGACAAGCTTTACCATAATGATTACCATCCAGCATATTAAGGGCCATCATCATGTCTAAATGTGATATATATATATATACACAAGTTCTAACATAGATGTGGTCCACTATATCGTGCACATCCAGGGTTACTTATCCAAACTAAAACGTGATGCAAGAACAACATATCAGTTTCTATAAGGACATGACCCTCACTAAAAGCACCTACTACCCTCACCATAATGATATCAGGCAGGGCACCCTCATCTATCGCCGAACTCATAAAGGTCAGCACACGAGAGTCCAACGGCCAACACAAGGGTGTAACATGCAACGTTGCGTCAGGCGTGTCATGCACTCACCAGTGCTATGCACTGTGGTATCGTGCAATGCTGCGTCAGCACCAAGGGTAACAGCAACCAAGCGTGCAGCTAAACAAAGAAGCAGATCATACGACAGGGTGTAGAGAAACGCCCATCAGGTGCAAGGTTATCGACTGACACACACATAGGACTAGTGTGACACCCATCACAGAACTAACTAGCAACTTCCACCTCAAAGCACAATGACACCAAGCTACATCTAGGTCATGTGTGTGTGTATGTGTGTATGTGTCGGGTAGAGTACTCCACAAGAGGCAACGTCTGAAGGTGTAGCTCAAAACAGTCAGCCAAGGGACCTATTGTTCAACCAACCAACTCATGGCCTATCGGTCGCCACAAAACAGGGTGATAGTGTGACGCCCGTCACAAGGTCAGAGACGAGGGTATCGTCCACCACAACTAGTCATCCAAAGCTCAAGGTCAAGAGGGATATCGGGAAACACCTCTATTAACACCTTAACGGCCAAGAAACAACTCCACAAGATCTTCATCAACCTCAAGTACAAGGGCACCAAACCCTAATGGATGAAGAAGGTGGCTCACCTCTCAACAACTAAGAGAGAGGGGTCTTGCACATCATCTATCACCAAATGGGAAACACAAGGAACAACCTTAGCAAGGCTCACAACTACCACCAAGCTCACCCTTTAAGTCCATGGTGAGAGGAGGGTGTTGCTCAAGCTACTAGAACACAAGCTCACCTCTCAACTCAAGCGAGAGAGGAGTATTTCCCATGTTACTAGAACTCAAGCTCACTCCTCAAGACTAAGGAGAGAAAGGAGTATTTCTCACCA
Organism: Alisma plantago-aquatica; assembly: GCA_963693085.1. Classification (NCBI taxonomy): domain Eukaryota; kingdom Viridiplantae; phylum Streptophyta; class Magnoliopsida; order Alismatales; family Alismataceae; genus Alisma; species Alisma plantago-aquatica. The sequence goes on from OY856410.1 coordinate 1,470,080,166, forward strand.
AGAAACCCTAGATCATAGGTTCGTCCAAGAAGGTGCAACTAAGCAAGGAAAACAAACTAACAACAGCATAGCCGATCATAAACAACAAGAACAAGAACATAGAAGATGGTAATATAGTTAGGGTTAGGAGTTATGCAACCTGCCTTAAGCAAGCTCCAAGCTCCTAGCTCCAAGCACCCCCAAGGAAGAAGGAGACTCCAAGGAGGATCGGCCATGAAGCTTGCAAGAGAAGAGAGTGTGTCGTGCACCAAGGAGAAGGAGTCTAGGGAACTAAAGGTATCCTTAGCAAGGGAAAGGAAACACATATATAGAAGAATATGGAGGAGAAACCAAAGCAAAGCAAAGCAAGGTGTTGCCCACCTAGGGACACTTGTCCATGAGCAAAACCACCACTCTAGCATGTCTTAAACACATGTCCAAGGCCATTGCCACATGCAAGCATAAAGCACCAGGTGTCCACTAGTGGTGACACAAATGAGGTCAAAGATGGTCAAAGGTCCAAGGGCGACACAAACCCACACTGGGTGACACAACACCCTGGGCGACACAACCAAGCCGACACAAGCACTCCCGGCCGACACAAGGGTCCAACAAGATAAAGGCAAGGCTCAACAAAGCCCAACAAGCTCAACCAAGCCCAAAGGAACTCAAGCAACGAGCCCAAACCTTCCTCTCAACACCAGAGGAAGAAAGGAGAGGGAGGAACACCTCACAAGGTGGCAAACTTGCCCACAAACCCTAATCTTGGGTATATTGCAAGCAGCACCTCCAACTCTCAACAAAGCACAACCAAACCCTAATCACCACTAAAGGTGATTAGCAAGCAACTAAGCATCAGGGTGAAGCAAAGCAAATAGGGTAAACCCTAAATGGAGGTTAGGGTCCTTAGAGTTATAGTGGTCAAATTTTCTAACTATTCCATTTTTGTCTCCCTAAATAGAACCTTTGTCTTACATAGTCACCCTTTAACTGACATATTTAACCTCAAGTTGGCCAATGATATTCACGAGGTGAAGGAAGATTTCTAATTACGAAGTACACATGAGAATCATGATTAGTAAATGCTAATGTGATGAGAATTTAATTGTTCATGCCCTATGATGAAGGTTAGTTATGGCTTGTATCTTTGTGTGCTATGAGGTTTGTCTCAAGACAAAGTTAGCTTATTAGGAAGGTGATATTTAATGGAAGGGATTAGGAGTTGACTCTTATATTAAATTTGAGCTCATCTTTGATTCATGTCGCATGATTTTTCAGAAAGAAAATTTTATTTTCAATTATGATACTATATGTACAAATATTTTCTCAGATTTTATCCATGTTTCTTGAACTAAGAAACGATGAAGTGATGTATGAATCCTTGTAGAAAAACCCTAGAACTAGTTATAATAGAAATAAAAAACCCTAGTTCTTAGTGGAAGCAATGACTAGGATAGTTCTTGTACTAAAGGTTTAGATGACATACCGTTATATACCCAATGACTTTTTGATTCTCATGTGAACTGTAGGGTTGTTCGGTTAGAAACACCAAGACCTGAAACTCAACCCTTGGTCGGTATGTCATGTTAGTTGAATGTATGATCTATGATCACATTAAAATCCTAAAATATTCACAACTAAAAGATGCATAAGTAACCGTAGTACTTTGAGGTTGATTAGCTTAGTTTATTAGGTTGAACATTTTAAGGGGTGGAGAGTATTGGTAGATAATATATATATGATTAGATTTCAAGTACAAAATACTTTTAAGGGGTGGACTGTTGTATCAAACCAAAATTTATAATCATATCCTATTCCTTGATTATAAGGCTAGTGATGTTGATTTATTAGACTTGACTAAAGAAGGATAAAATTTTACTCTAAAAGAATAATTTTAATGCATACAAAATCACATGTGTCAATAGGTTCTATATTCAATATCACAAATAATAGTACTCATATTAACATAATAAGTTAATTTTGTGATAACATGTAAGCAAATTCATTATATGTGCCACCTACTTTCCTTTTTCTAACTAAAATGCAAATTGTTGGGAAATTGGGGCAACAGAAAAGGCAGTGGATACAAAAATTTTAATTCTTGATTCCCTGATTAGAAATATTCATCAACCATAATGTATCTCAAAAATAGGGTAGCAAGAGGTGTACCTGGTCCCAGAGCAAGCCCAAAAAATTCCCTTCCAACAATTTGTGCCTTTTTTCAAGTTGCACTTGGAACGAAGCAACAATGACTTCCTAGTTGATCAACATGGGAAAAGGTTGTTTGTGTCCTCCTAGTGGGTGGGTACATACTTATCACCTCTAGAGTAGTCCATGTGGACCACTGAGAACTCCATGTTGTACTACTAGAGCCACCTTGAAGAAGTTGTCCCTTCGAATGTCAGCGTACTAGCAATGACTTGCTCTCCTAATTATCACTCCATTGTTATCCCTCCCTTTACAAGTAGGACTTGCTTGGGCTTTCTTGGTTATCACAACAAGAGAGGACAACAATTTATTGAGCTTATTGTTGTGTCTGAGAAGGCTCCAATACCCATATATTTATTGAATGGGAGGGTCGGGGTTTGCAATCCATCTGGGAGTTGAAGAGATGAGTTTTTAGAAATTTTCCAAAAGTTGTAAACAGTGAACCAATTAGTTCAGTATTGAACTAGTATGTTCAAATGTGAACTGGTCAGTTAAACTCTTGAACCAATTGGATCATATTCTTTCCTATTTTCAAACACACTGACATTCAATATTCGACTAATGAACAATCATGACATCAACATAAATCCATGATTCAATTGAATTGATCAATTAATCCAGCAAACCAGATGATGAACTAGTAATTTCACTTTTAAACCGGTTGTTTTATAGCATGAAACAATTGTTTCATATCATGAAATACTCAACCAATATTTTTTGAATTGACTTGACACTTAAATCGATCAGTTTAACACTTGAACTGGTCGGTACACAATCCAGTCATCAATTTCAACCTCCATTGTTCAATTTTAGTAATCAAATTAAGCATCATTCATGACTAAACTCCTATCACAAGTGCATCCTACCTTTGTGACCCTATAAATTTCAAGTTACATTGGTAGTGAATGTTGATAACAAATTTGTGACATCACAAGATATGTGAGGTATCTAGAAACACATCATTGCTATCCAAATAATGAGATCAACATGAACCTACAATTTGTGACCAGTACTACATTGATTGTATACTTCCTTTATCTTTGATATCTTGATTAAACTCAAGGCATGGAATCGTCATCCTATCAATGTTCAATTCTTGTTCCGAACTCAAGCAGACTGTCTGATATGCATGACAATTCACATATCACATATAGAATCACATGAGTATCACCATACAATTCTCAGTCTTGCTTATCAAGTGTCTTGGTATCAAATTCTTGTAGGAGGACAACTCCCATCTACATCACTCACACTCAATCCCCATGTGTCACAATACACCTAAGCATCACCTTTATGGCAACCCTTATTGCAGTCATGTTGGATGATGTCTAAATACATTGAACAACATGTTATGAGTGTAGTGACTTCAGATATAAGAACCACAATCACCACTATCACTATGAGAGTTGATTCTGACTACCATTCTATGGTCTCCATGTATCACTCTCTAGGTGGGTCTATCTGATACATTATTCTTTAACATGTACATATGTGTTTAGCTTGATATCTCATATCATGATTAATGATGCCCTGTCATCAGTCAACACACACTCTAGTCTTGTATATTATTGTTGTCTATTTATCTTCCATGATATATATGAATAGGGACATAACAAGAATGTAAATACTCTTATCAAACATATGATCTCATTGTTCATGTCCTCAAACCGAAGACATGTGATTGAGTAACATCATTCTTTATGCAAGGAAATATGACATCAGGTAGGCAGAAGAAACAAAATAATGTATTGTCATATTCCCCATTAAACCAGTGGATCGTGTCAACAATTATATAATGGAAAGGATGATTTCAAGGATATACTTGGTCTAGGAGAAAGTCCAACGACAATCTCCTCAACATTTTAGTTGTGTAGTTGTCTTCAAGTTACACTCAGATGGGTCTACAATAGCTCCTGGTCTCAACCAGGGATAGTAGGATGACCTTGTCCTTCTAGTGGTAGGCAACGACCTCCACGCCTCTATGGAAGTACACATGGACCACCTAGAACTCCTATCGCTCTACCAAAATAGATAGGAAGGAGTTGTCCCTTTTGTTGGTGTACTAGTGACCAACTTGCTTTCCCACAATTCTTCTCCCTTGATGTCCCTCCCTTTATTTGTTAGAACTATATTGGGTTCTCTTCGTTACCACAACTAGAGAAGACAAACAATTTTTAGAGGAAATTGATGTGTCTGAGAAGCCCCCAGAGGGTTCCCAGTGTATGTGGGAGTGGAAACGACCAGAATATCATAAAAATTCACAACCGACGGCAAGTGAAACATTTGGTTCACTAAGCACACTTATCAGTTGGCATGAAAGTTGACGAGTTCACCAAGTAAACCGGTCATTTTCTCATGTTTCCCAATTACATATGCATTGGAAATTCTAATGCAATTAATGCATGAGATGATGTCAACACTAATCCTTGATGAAATAAAATTGCACCATGAACCAAGCATCTCTCTTTGGAAATGTCCATCTCACAATAAAAAACTAATCGATTCACCAAGTGAATCAGTCATTCACTCCCCATCCCAACAAGAATTTATCCAATGCAATATCCAATCAACCTGACACTCCAACCGGTCGATTCAACCCTTGAATTGGTAAGTTGAGAGTCCAGTCAATTGATTTGTTGCTTGAATTGAATACCTAAACACTTTAGCAATCAATTCAATTATAATTCATGATCAAAACTCCTATTCTAGGTGTATCTTATGTGTATGAATCTATAGGTCACATATTACATTGGCAGTGAATGTCCATAACAAACTATGACATCACAAGCAAAGAGAAATGCCTAGTCACATATCATTGATACCCAAATAAATGGAAAGTTGGAGAACAAGTTCCACCTACAATATTTGATTTGTTGTAATAATGTATGTATAGTTCCTTTGTCACCAATATCCAGATTGAACTTGTTTCATGGAATAGTCATCATCTTCAACATTCAATATCTTTTCCTTGAACTAGGACTGACTATCTAAGATATATGTAAGATCAATATCACATATTGACTCACATGTGCTTGGCCATGCATTTCTTATTATAACTTATCAAGTATCCTAGATATCATACTCCTATAGGAGGAGAAAATCCCATCGACATCACTCACAATCATCTACATGTGTCAAAGTGCACCCCATAATCACCTTTATGGAAAGCCCTCATTTAGGATCATGATGGTTGATATCAAAGTGTACCAAAAGACATGTGATTAGGTGTAGTGACTTTAGGTCTAAGAACCACAATCACCACCACACTATATCAGATGATTTTGACTACCAATTATGGTTTCCATGTATCACTCATATGGTGGGTATGTCTGATACACTGTTCTCTAACAAGTATCTATGTGCTTGGTTGGATGTTGCATATCATGACAGATGAGATTCTGTCATCAACAACCACACACTCTAGTTTTATGTGTTATTGCTATATATCAGCCTTCCAGAATAACATCTGACTAGGGCCATAACAAGAATCTATATACTCTTAATATCCGTATGACTTCATTGTTCAAGTCACGTACTTGAAGACATATGTCATCAAGTAATATCTTTCTCTGGATTATGTTACTTTGTTATCTCATAATTAAGTAAAACATTATAAATTTGAAGCTTGCCTTTATTATTAATCAAAATTTACAAGGTATATCATTACAATCGGATGTGATTAGATCATTGGTCATACATACCAACAAAATCCCACTTTCACTAAGTGTCAATCACTTATGAGTCTTGTTCCAAGTGATGTAACATGATCATCATGCTTATACTCTAAAAGTGCTTTTGTTAAGGGGTCAGAAACATTATTCTCAACTGGTACTCTACAAATCTTCACATCTCCTTGATGTACGATCTCTCATATGAGATGGAAACACCTTTGTATATGCTTGGATCGCTGATGTGATATGGATTCCTTAGCTTTAGATTAGCTCCACTATATTCACAATATAACTCAGTTGCATCACTAATGCTTGGAACTACCCCAAGTTCAGAAATGATCTTCTTGATCTAAACAACTTCCTTTGATGCATTCAATGTAGCAATATACCCAACCTCTATTGTAGAATCGATAATTATATCTTTCTTGGAACTCTTCCAACTCACAACTTCGTTTTTGAGGCAAAACAAAAATCTAGATTGTGATTGATAATCATCTTTGTTAGTTTGAAAGCTAGCATTAGTGTAGCCCTTTACCACCAACTCTTCCTCTCTGCCAAAGACAAGAAATTGATCATGAGTTCGTTTCAAGTACTTCTGTATGTTCTTGATGACTGTCCCATGAGAATCACTTGGATCTGACTGATATCTTCTCATAATGATCATGGCATATAAGACATTGGGACGGGTACACAACATTGCATACATGATTGATCAAATTGTTGATGCATATGGAGTCAAACTCATGTGTTCCCTTTCTTCACAAGAATTGTGACATTGAGCCTTACATATGGTAACTCCATGAACCATGGGCATGTTTCCTCTCTTTTGGATCTCCATGTTGATCCTCTTCAACACTTTGTCAATGTATGTGCTTTTACTTAGTCCAAGAAGCCTTCTGGATTTATCTATATAGATCTTAATCTCTAAGATGTGGGATTCTTCTCCCAAGTATTTAAAAACAATGTAATTCCCAACTATATTTTTAACTTATGTGAAGTAGGGATGTCATTCCCCATCAATAGCATGTCATTTACATACAATATGAAGAATACAATCATGTTTCCACTAACCTTCTTATACACACAAGGCTCATTTCATTTTGATTAAATGCAAACCCTTTGACTATCTTGTAAAAATGAAGATTCCATCTCAGAGATGCTTTCTTCAATCCATAGATTGACCTTTGTAGCTTACAAACTTTATTTACATCCTTTGTATTTATTAAAGGCTCATGTTGTCGTGTACACATCCTCAATAAGATTTCCTATTAAGGAATGTGGTTTTATCATCCATCTACCTAATCTCATGGTAGTGATAAGCTGCAATAGAAAGCATGATCCTGATGAACTTAACCATGGCAACTGGAGAAAAAGTTTCATCATAGTCAATACATTAAACTTGTCTAAAACCTTTTGCGACCAATATTCCCTTAAAGGTTTGTACTTTACCATCCATGTTGGTCTTCTTCTTGAAGACCCACTTTCACCCTATGGGTTTTATCTCTTCTGGTGGATCACCGAGTTCAATACCTTGTTGTCTACATGGATTCATCTTAAGTCTCATGCCCTCAAGCCATTTCCCATATTATGGTTCCTTAGTATCTTCTAGATAGGTTGTTGGCTCATCATCTATAACCCATTCACCGCCTTTCTGAGTCACAAGATATGCAAATCTTTTAGGTTCAAGGAATGTCCTACTAGATCTATGAGGTCCTTGTGTTACTTGAGGAATTTGAGATTCCACAACACTTTGTGATTTTCTTTGTTCCACTTATACATCTATCAATTCAATACTATCTTGTTGGTCTTGAACACCTTTGAGTTCCACTTTCCTCCCACTGCTTCCTTTGGAAATAAATTCCATTTCAAAGAATACAAAATCTCTGGCACTAAACACTTTGTTGTCATTTAGAGAATAAAAGTAATGTCCTTTAGTTTCCTTAGGATATCCAAAAACATAACATTTATCATATTTAGGGCCATGATATATTTTCTTTACATGAACTTCACATCCCCAAATCTTCATAAAAGACACATTGGGACACTTCCCATACCATATCTTATATGGTGACTTTTGAAACGATTTAGATGGTAACTGATTTAGTGTAAATGCAGCAGTTTCAAGAGCATAACCCTAGAAGCTTGTTGGAAGTTTAGATAAAGTCATCAATGATCACACCATATCTAGAAGTGTGTTATTTCTTATTTCTTATATGCCAATATATTACGGTATTTGAGGTGGAGTCCACAGTGATACTATACCACAGGCTGGAAGAAGGTCCTCAAACTCTTGGCTTAATTATTCTCCACCTCGATCAAAATGAAGTGCCTTAATACTTTTTCCAAGTTAGTTATGTACTTCATTCATAAAATCCTTGAACTTTTCAAGAGTTTTTGATTTATGTTTCATCAAGTAAACATAACCATACCTACCGAAATCATCAGTGAAGGTAATGAAGTGTTGACACCCACCTCTAGAAGTTGTTCTAAAAGGCCCACAAACATTATTATGTATGAGTCCCAATAGATCACTAGCCCTCCCATTGTTACCAAGAAAAGGAGTCTTGGTCATCTTGCCCAACAAACAAGATTCACATTTCTTTATAGATTCAAAATCAAAAGAGTCCAGATAACCATCATTATGGAGTCTAGATATGCAATTCTCATTTTTGTGCCCTAGATGACAATGCCAAAGATAAGATTTGTTTGAGTTGTTGAGTTTTAGTATTTTAGTATTTACATTATAAACATCTCTCTCTAGATCTATAAAATAAAGACCATAAGACATTGAAGCATTGCCATAAAAGATTCCACCTTTTGGTATAGACCATCGACCATTCTTAATATGAAATTCATATGCATCCTTGTCCATATAAGATACAAAAATGATGTTTCTATTTATGCTAGGTACATAATAGTAGTTCACTAACTCTATTACAAGCCTTGTGGGCAGAGATAAACTATAGGTTCCAACTGTAGTGGAAACAACTATTGCTCCATTTTGACTCACAGTTCAACCTCGCCCTTTCCTAAAGGTGTACTTATTTTTAGATACTACATATACGAGCATATGTAAGATCCACATCCAGTATCTAGTACCCAAGATGAATAAGTATATATATTTATCTCAATAAATTATATACCTAAAATGTAGATCACCATCCCCATCTTCTTACTGAATCCCTTCAAGTACAAAGGACATATTCCTCTTATAATTTTCTTTCTCCTTTTCTTAAGTGTTGAAGTTCTGGATTTTAGCTTACCCTTAGAACTCTTCATGGCCTTTTTTTCATCCTTGTACTCAACTCCACTGATCACCATAAACTATTTTTCCTTCTTTCTTGCTTCGACATTAATCAACATGTCAAGAAAGTCTGACAATGGTCTGGCCATGCTATTCAAGTAAAAGACTCAATAAAATAGCTATATGATTTAGGCAATGATTGCAGAATCATATACGTTGCCAACTCTTAGCTCAAGGAGAATCCTAGTTCTTCTAGATGTTCCACATGCCCATTCATATTGCGAACATGGGCCTACACTAATTTTCTCTCTATCATCTTACAATCAAAGAGCACCTTTGAGATATTGTACCTTTCTTGCTTTGTGTGCCATGGTTCATGTCGTTAGGATGTGTAACCATCTCATGTATCCCCATCTCATCACACTGCTCATGAAACTCATAGTTTAGGCATCTTAGCATAAGGTGATATATATCCAAGGCATCGTTGGCATTCTTCCAGTAAGCATTCACCTCAGACCTAGGCACATCACAAGTAATTATTTCTAGCATTGGTGTTTTTTGGACAAGAGATTGCAATCTTCAGTGAGAACCCTTCTCAAAGTACAAATCCAGTCATGTAAATTTGTCCATTTAAGTTTGTCCTTTCTAAGGACCAATCACAATGATGATTTGATTGTTGTTTGATTCTACAAGAGATTTTATGTTGCATTTTATCAAAACTCCTTTTTCTTTGATTTGATTTGATTTGATTCTTGTTTGAGGGAGTTTGTATTTATAAATACATATACATTATCCAATTACCACATATATAGTACGTATCATATACATGCTATATACCACAAAGAAAACATGCAATAAACATAAGTGATGGTTATGTCCATTCTATTATAATTTCTTGAATCCATAAGGAGTTACCACAACCTGTTGTTGATGTAAATTTGTGCTTGCTAATCTGGGTTGATAGATTCAACCCTTGAATTCATCAGCTAGCCTCCTGGCCGATTGGTTAGTCAGCTCCCCTATTTTCTAGTCTTTGGTCAACCATATACTAGGTTCTCCAGTTGATCGGTTGGGCCTCCAGTCAATCAGTTCAGTTCCTCAGATGGCTCATCCTCTTTATAGTAAAAAGAAAAAAAACTATCCTAATATTACATGATTATCAAGAAACCTCAAGTTACATTCGAGGAGAGCAAAGGTAGGGTAGAACTAAACTTTTACAATTGGAAGAGAAGGTAAAGTCTCTATATGCAAACCAAGATAAAACAAGAATGACTAACCACAGAACCATGCACAAATATATAGTGATATTGGACATAACAATGTTTCACATCCACCATCAAAACTCACTTTTAGGGTGACACATGTAAATTTTACATATACATATCATATATATATATATATTAATCTAGGATCATATGTGGTGTTTGATTGGACATTAATATTCACATCACATGCAATAAATAAATGATGAAAACCAAAAATCCAATCTTATCAATTATTCCAAAATATAGTAGATTGACGTGATTTTGATACTATTGTAGGGAAATATAACATTTGGTAGGCATTAGAAGGAGAAACATTTACTTCCATATTCAGCATAAAACTAGTGGATCATGTCAACATCTATATAATGAAAAGGATAGTTTCGAGGGTATACCTGGTCTTGGAGCAAGTCCAATGAAAATCTCTTCATCATTATAGTTGTGCACATGTCTTCTAGTTGCACTAGGATGGTGTCTGTAGTAGCTCCTAGTCTCCAGCATAGACAGCAGGTTGGCATTGTCCTCCTAGCGGCAAGAAACTACTTCCATACCTCTATGGAAGTTCACACATACCGCTTAGAACTCATGTTGCTCTAATAGAATAGATAGGAAGGAGTTGTCCTTCCATTTGGGTATTGGTCACCAACTTGCTCTATCACAATTGTTCTCCCTTGGAATCCCACCTTTTATCGGGTAGAACTTGCTCAGGTTCTCTTGGTTACCACAACTAGAGAAGACAAACAATTTCCAGAGGCCATTGATGTGTCTAAGACCCCCAATAACCCTCTATTTAAAGGTGGGTCAGGGTCAAGGTTCCCAGTCTGTGTGGGAGAGGAAAGCATCAATATCCCATGAATATTTCCAACCTACGAAAGGCGAAATGTTCGATTCACTAACTGAACTGATCAGTTGGCATGCAATTCGATCGACTCACCAAGTAAACCTATTATTTTGTCATGTTTCCCAATCACATATTTATTGGAAATTCTAATCCAATTAATGCACAACATGATGTCAACGCTAATACTTGATGAAATCAAATTGCACCATGAACAGTGCATCTCGCTTCGCTTGCAATCGTGAACTGATCAATTCACTAAGAGAACCAATTGTTTAACTCCCCAACTCAACTAGAATTTGGCCAATGCAATATCCTATCAACCTGACACTTCAACCGGTTGGTTCATCCCTTAAACCAATCATTTTAAAGTATAGTCAGTTCATTTATTACTTGACTGAATACCTAAACACTTTAGTAATCAACTCAAATATCATTCATGATCAAAATTCCTATTCTATGTGTATTCTATGTGTGTGACCCTAAAGGTCCCTTATTACATTGGTAGTGATCGTCCATAACCCATTATAACATCGCAAGCAAAGATCAGTGCCTAGACAGATATCATTGCTACCGAAGTAAATGGAAAGTGGGAGAATAACTTCAACCTACAATTTGGGATTTGGTGTAATAATCTTTGTATAGTTCCTTTGTTACGACCCCACCTCCTGATAACCCCCAATTAAGAGAGACCGAGAGCTTGAAGCCGCACCCATAACTTCCAGATCAAAGGTTCGACATTTAACCAAGAACAATTATTAAATTTCAACAATCTATACTAAAAATCTGTAATAAAATTTTGCATACCTTTTTAAAATTTTGGATTCCCAAACTTCTATCCATGTATGTATTCTACTCTAGCTGGTCCTCCTTGCATTTTACTTCATGTATTTCACAATATGATGATTTACTATTTTTCCATTTGGCTTGTACCTAAAATTTCGACAAACAAAACGTCAGTCAACCGAAGCTGGTATGTGGGGGAAATAATAATCGTGCAATTATTCATAACAATGTATTGCAACCAATTACCATTTAACAAACAAGTTTACGTTTTAAATATAACTCTGCGATCCATGAGTACCCTATCCTCTGTGCTATCCCTGCAGTGGACCTGGATACTACCTTCCTTATGGTATATCCCCATTAAACCCCTCATGGTCCCACCTATAAGTGAACCAGTTTCTAGGGTTGAGTCACATGGCACTACTCGTAAGTAGCCCACTCCTTAACTCATGGCAGGCTAATGGGTGTCATGGCACTACACTTGGTAGCCCAATTTCTAACCCACGATAACCTAGACCTTACTCTAGGTTACCCCTTTTTAGCCTTCCCAAGTCACAGAGGTGGACTCAGATCTAGCCAGTTATACATGTATATTCATAGTGATAGTCATAGTCACTCTATAATTGCATGAAATAAAAGCATCCAACAGTTATTTCAAGCCATGAGGGAAACATCGATAAAATCCTCGGAAAACTAGTCAGGATAATCATAAGTGTAACCACATACCTGATTTGATGATTTCACAAGCATTAAGCAAACCCAACCAAGAATGCAATCCAAGCAAGAAATTCAATCATCACATAATTCTTGAAAAGAATATGTACTTTATTTATTACACACTTGATCAAGAATCTACTTTATTAACTTGGATTCAATTTCTATGGTTTTTGTATTCTTTTTAGTGTTTCATTAATCTTCATTAGAGTTTCTTAGATCAATTCCTCAAACTTTATCCCTTTTAGGTCAACAAACCCTAAAATACTCTTTTCTACTCATATAAACCCTAATTGCTCAAATTATCCATTTTAATAGTCTTTTATACCCAAATTGACTTAGGATCATCATATCCCAATTTATTCATGAATTTGAACAATTGAAACAATTAAAAGACATATTCACCTAAATTAGGGTTTTCAAGCTCATTAATGCATATTCATGCATGAAACCCTAAATTAAGCCAATTATATAAAAAAAGATCATCTTTTTAGATTCTATCTTCACATTTATCAACAACAGTTTAATATTGGCTTGGATTATCCATTGAACAACATTAAACCCATCTATCATAAAATCTAATGGTTTTTCATTAATTAAATCATTAAAGATGATAGCTTTATGTACTTTTCATATTTCAAGCATATTTATGCACATAATCTCTAAATTAAACTAATTATGTGCAAAGATCATCCTTTTTGGTCTTAATGTATCTTTTTACAATTAACAGGTTATTATCAACTTTAATGATCCATTAAACCCTATTAAACAATTTATTCATTTCAAAATAGGGTTTCTTAATCTTTAATTCATTAAAGATGATAATTTACACTACTTGTCGAATAGCAAGAGGAATTAGCTTCTAACTATATTTTTATTGGATTCCTCTCATTTTTCTGAGCAAAATACATATATTATTTGTTATTATTGGAGTTATGAATAGCAAGATATGATTTTTGCAAAATAAGAATACCTTTGGCCAATCGGATTGCACCATGTGTGCGCTCCCATGCAACGCATCTCAGCTCAGTTGAAAACATTTCGATTTTACCGCTTTGCCCCCATGTAAATTGGTTGAGTCTTCAGCCTTTGGAGGGCATATCGGTCCAACGCGACCTTCATCTTCTTCCTCCTCGCGCAGCCGTGCTGCGCTGCCCTAGCCGTGAGGGAGCGACACTTCCTCCTTTTCCCTGGCCTCTCCGGCCAATAGAGACCCCTCCACTACCTCCGCAGAGCATCCGCGCCCCTGTATGTGCACTCCATGCTCGACCAGCTCTGCTGGTTTAGGTGTGTCGGGCCTGCTATCCATGGTCGAACTTGCAGCCGTGCTGTAGCTAGGGGGCGACACTTAGGGCATGGCAGCTCTGGCTAAACCTCGCTTTGGCATCGCCTCGTGACCATCTACCATCGCAACCCCGCCTGGGTTCCTCGTCGCTCCAAGGGTCGTGGTGTTCCTCTCAATAAGGGTTTACTTGCAAGGAATACTATGGGAGAGAGAAAAGGATCCTTAGGATTCACTGGAACTCGATCCAGGAGGTTTACCCCTTTTATAGGGGAGGATATCCTCGCCCTAAGATGCCCATCTAAGAGGAAACAAGTCCTCTCCTATTAGGAATCATATTCCTTCAATGAGAATCATTCTTTCTCTCTCGTTACTATCCCTTTGATACTTCTTATTTCTTGGATGATTAGGAATTCGAAATTCCTCTTAATTAATCTCTTTTATAATTGCCTTTAATAGAAATTACTTTCTTTTTAACAATACCTCATAATTCATTAATAATGTATCACTTTATCTTTTTATTTTGCAAATTTGATATTTTCTCTTTCTTTCCTCTTTATTGGGACTCCTTGGATCCCAAGAAACTCTATTATTTCGAAATCCTTTTTATTGGATATTCATTATGCTTCTAAATGCATATATATGCATTATTCTTCATTATTCCTCATTATCTTGTTTATTTCTTATTAAAATATTTCTTTTTGAGGATTTCTCTTTATTTCTCTTTTATTTTCCTCATTGATATTCCTTTTAACATTAGGAATCCATGGGATACGAATTTCCACAAAGGATAACTCAATTATACCTCTTTTCACTTGTTTTCCACATTTTATCATTATTTTCAATTTCTTTCTTAATAAAGAAATACTTAACCTGTCTTTTCTTTTCTTGTTTCACTCTTTATGAAACTTTGGACTCCTTGGAACCCAAGGAACCCAAGAGGCACGAAATCCCTCTTTGGATTTGCCTTCTAGAGGTTTCCATCTCATTCTTTTCTCAAATATTCAATTATTCATTAACTAAATGAATTTTCTTATTATTTGGGCCCAATAGCCAGTAAAGCCCACAACACAAATATCAAGGCCATTGTAAACAAAATCCATTTATTCCAAATACATTATATCATTATTTGTTCAAATATCCTTAATATGAGAAATTACATTTCTCACCAAATAATCCCAAAAATTGGGGTTGTGACATCCTTCCCCTCTTATAGGAATTTGTCCTCAAAATTCTATCAAGCAAACAAACAATTCGGGATAAGACTTTTCCATGTCCATCATTGGCCCCTATGTGGCTTTACCATACTCATGACACTTCCAAAGAACCTTTATCATCACCCATTCTTTTCTCTGAGTACTTTCATCCTGGCATCTATAAATTGCACAGGTGACTCAGGCCTTTCCAGCCTCTCTTGGGGCTCACTAGGTTCATTGCTCAGCACATGGTCGGGGTACCTCACATAGTACTCTAAATTGGACACATGGAACTCATCACACATTACTTTATCCTAAAGGGTAAGGTCAAACTTAACCTTCTACACCAAACCATGTCAAAAGAACCCATGCATCGGGGACTCAGCTCCCTTAGTTATAACTTAGAGGGGTCGGATTTTCATGTCACATGTTCTCCCACGGTGAATTGCGTGTCAGTCTACTTTGCATCTTCTCATGACTCTTGTCGTCTCTAGGCTCCTTTCAGCCATTGCACGATCAAAGCAACTTCATCTACACACACTGTTGTCCTTTTCTAACCATCACGTGATCCTTTCACCAACCTCACCTTACTGAAGTGGTGACCAACACAACCTCTCTTATTGAGCTTCTTTAAATCCCGATACTGACTAGGGTGGATATCTTCACATCTTTCATAGGACAAGAACTGTCTCTAGCTATCATCCTGAACAAACACATATGCTCTCATCAGACCCCTTTAGTCTGGATCATACTAACCATTAGTTAGGGGTGATAAACTGTACTAACATCGAGTTCTTCATGTACCTACTTCCACTTTTGGGAAGGGAACCTTTAGGCCAAACTCAAGAACCTTTGAACTCACTTCATAGTGTAGTTGAAACATCTCTCTCATATGTAGTTCAACCCGATCTATCTCTTGACATAACTCTTTCTTTCTCATGTCATCTAGGTGATGCGATCTACCATAACCCATATTTCATCTTGACCTTCCTTTGTCTAGGGAAGACTTATCACCACATCCATAGTGATGAACTCCCATTCCCTTTCAGGAACTCTTTATCCTCTATATCAATGCACTGGGTTACCGATGTTCCTCCTTCACCTTATGTTATGCATGGCAACATACCAAATGCGGCCTCATCTCCAGCATCCATAGTACTGCTATCACTCATTATCTAAGTAGTACTATGGTGTATGGTGATCTTAAAATCACGATCTCTTGTATATCATTATTCCTCAACATTAATACCTTAAAAACCCTAAACCATTCTAGTCGGGGTTTCATCACCTTCTTTTCCAAAGAAGGGCATCTAAGGTTCTACCACCATCCTTTAATTGCATCAAGGACTAGACTGGCTAACCAAACAACCATTAATATATCTCATTACATCTGAGTGTTATCCAAACACCTCTCCTTTCCAAACTTAGGGTTAGCCAAACAACCTCTTTTAGCCAAACTAGGCAGCTATATCTCAACCAGAACATCCATTACTACTTCACATCCTTAGGTATTAGGTAACATTGAAGACATACACTTTCATGTACTTCACTTATCCTCTCATCTCAAACTCTATGTCTATCTTCATTAAGAACACTCTCTGATTTCATCATCATGGTGATCAAACTCAATCTTGTATGAATCATATCTCATGATAAAAACATCTTCATAAGGTGACTAACTCTTTCCTCTTAATGTTTGCAAACCATCCAGGTATCGTTCACTTCACCAGGGTATGTTACGATCTCTGTCCTCATACCTCATAGCAACATTCTGACATCATTTTTATCCTTGGTGTATAACATGCGTGTTGTCCTATCTCTCACCCCCATAACAAGAGGAAATAAGCATTTGGCTGCAGTCCAAATACAGAATTCTTCCTATTCCAAGAGTAGAGATGGTACATCCCACCTTGCCAGTACACTTTTAAATCCAAGTTGAGACGTGCCACTTATGTCTCTACATCACAATCATCTCGATATCAAGCTTACTTCCATGGAAAACTAGTCTTGAACCTATTGAGGTTTACACACATCCCTTGGTCATCTCCTCTAGGTCTATAGGGTGCCGACACTTTTGTGGTCATCCCTCTTCCCTCATGCATCAAGAGAGTTCCCTACTCATCTTCCCTTTGGGTCCCATGAGTTCATGAAGGTGATCAATCTCCTAACCCATTGCCCTCAGACAATGATATTTGTTACCTCCCGACCCTATGGTCATGTGCAACTTAGGGAATTAGGTAACTCCTACTTCCATCGGTCTTATCCCTACCTGACCCTAGGATAGACTGAGGATTCTATTATAGTACATGTCCAACTTATAACATTACCCAAGCCTTCATCATCTCCATTTCTGCATTCAAGGGCTGACTTTCA
Organism: Alisma plantago-aquatica; assembly: GCA_963693085.1. Taxonomy (NCBI): domain Eukaryota; kingdom Viridiplantae; phylum Streptophyta; class Magnoliopsida; order Alismatales; family Alismataceae; genus Alisma; species Alisma plantago-aquatica. Next base: position 1,470,097,719 of record OY856410.1, read on the forward strand.
TCCTTTTGTAGGGGTCATGGTGACCTGCCTACCTTGGTCAGGCCCCTTACTGGTTACCTCCATGGTAACACATCCTCATGCACTTAGAGATGGATATCTATGGGTCTACAGGTTCATTCTCATACCATGTACTTTTCACTTAGCTTCTCAAGATCCTATGAGACCTTTTTAGGTTTCCTTAACACCCACAAAACTGGTATACACCCTACCAAAGGGTCCCTCTCCCAGGATGGGAGGAAACCATGACTCTTGACAACAAGGTCACAAACATCCTTAGGGTTTACATCCATATGATAATGCGTAACCCAGTAGCTACTAAGGCACATGCAAACCACCTATTAAACCATGCTAGGTCATACTTGTTCTCTTTCCTCAACACTGGATCAATATTATACCTTCCCATGTCATCAACTTAGCTGGGAGGGGTTCGTCCTAAACTTAAGGGGTTTCCCTTTCCTCTCAACATAAGAAGTACCATGATTGCTTCTATAGGAACTCAAATCTCATCATGAGCATTAGGTACACCACTTCCCCTCTTAGGCCTAGGAACCCTAGGTTCACTTGTAGGTGTCAAACTCCATGCTCTATCTCTTAACCACAAACCAAGCATGCAAAAGGCATGACATGCACTTCTTGTCATCCTTCAACTCGAGAAGCACTTAGAGTTGGGTCCTCCTTAAGGACAACCAACAAGGTACAAGGCATCATAACCTGTTACTTAAACCTCTTCAAGGTCCAAGGCACTTTTTATCTCATCTCAACAGGTAGACTCTTATACCATAGCCACATAGGTTCTAGAATTATCATCCTCTCTTTAGGGTTTGGTTCCACCAAAGATATTAATAGCCTTAACGGATCATGCATGAGGCAACCTCTATCATCCACTTAGGTCGCATCATCCTCAACTCCCTACTTTTCCTCATATCTCAGAGTCTAGGATTCCAACCTCCTTGCTTGGTTCCTGCTCTCTCTTTCTATAGCTAACCCTACAACCAACCCCACCATTAGAGGTCCTCTCTTCGTGAAGGGTCAACCTCAAAAGCATGCCCCTACCTGGATGAAGCCTATGTTCAACTCATGTATACTCATGGTTATCCATTACTGCTTAGGCTTATCACATAAGTTATCCATCAAACTCTCCCGACCAGGGTTTCAACCTATTTCTTGCACTACTGATACATTCTTGGTTGCTATTATGCCCATAAAAGCTCATGGGGTTTCCATAGGTTCTTGTCTAACCTCATCAATGAAGGATCTATCCCTCACTCAAACATGCACGACCCTTCTCAGGGTTGGGTCGCCAGAGGTACTAGGTCATCCAACCTCTCAGGACTCATACGTCATCCAAGGCATGTCAATCCAAACACCTGGTCTAACTCATCTTGCCATTTATCTCTCTAACCTTCACTTAGGGTTAGGGTTAACATCATCCTCAGAGGATGTGCTAGGTCTCTACATGCAATGGAGATATCTATCTCCAAGACTAACTTATCCTCCTGACAAGAAGGTCTAGCCTCAGGTCTCTTCTGAGGACATGACAACTTATGTCATACAACCTAAGCATGTATCTATTCTTTAGTTTGTGCTTAAACTATTAAGCTTATGTCCATGACATCTTATTTACATACTTTTCATTAATTTGGTGGAGGATTCCTTAGACCTTATTAACCTTACCCATACTTCAAGAGGGTGAGGAGGAGAGAGAAAACCCTAATCCTTAAGGTCCTTAACATAATTTGTGATGAGAAGGGATGAATAAGATGAGAAAGTCCTAAAGGTATCTTATTTCGATTCATACCCTAAGACTTTGGCCAGACAGTCACATGAATCTGGGAGTCCTCATATTCCGACTAGCGGTGCAGAGGAAAATATTGCCAGCCCCCAATCGTGATCCTTTTCTAGACACCTCCGTCCTTCGGATAATCCTCTAATAACTCCCTCAGGTTCTATGGAGTTTGTAAAATTTAATAATTATTAATGGTTAAGTGAGGAACCTACACTCTGATACCAAATGTTATGACCCCACCTCCCGATAACCCCCAATTAAGGGAGACCGAGAGGTCGAAACTGCACCCATAACTTTTGGATCAAAGGTTTGACATTTAACCAAGAACAATTATTAAATTTCAAAAATCTATACTGAAAAGCTGTAATAAAATTTTGCATACCTTTTTAAAATTTTGGATTTCTAAACTTCTAGCCATGTATGTATTCTACTATAACTGATCCTCCTTGCATTTTACTTCATGTATTTCACAATATGACGATTTACTGTTTGTCCATTTGGCTTGTACCTAAAACGCTGAAAAACAAAACGTCGGTCAGCCGAAGCTAGTATGTGGGGGAAACAATAATCGTGCAATTATTCATAACAATGTATTGCAACCAATTACCATTTAACAAACAAGTTTACATTTTAAATATAACTCTGCGATCCATGAGTACCCTATCCTCTGTGCTATCCCTGCAATGGACCTAGATACTACCTTCCTTATGGTAGATCCCCATTAAACCCCTCATGGTCACACCTATAAATGAACCAATTTCTAGGGTTGAGTTACATGGCACTACTCGTAAGTAGCCCACTCCTTAACTCATGGCAGGCTAATGGGTCTCATGGCACTACACTTGGTAGCCTAATTTCTAACCCACGATAACCTAGACCTTACTCTAGGTTACCCCTTTTTAGCCTTTACAAGTCACAGAGGTGGACTCGGATCTAGCCAGTTATACATGTATATTCATAGTGATAGTCATAGTCACTCTATAATTGCATGAAATAAAAGCATCCAACAGTTATTTCAAGCCATGAGGGAAACGTTGATAAAATCCTTGGAAAACTAGTCAGGATAATCATAAGCGTAACCACATACCTGATTTGATGATTTCACAAGCATTAATCAAACCCAACCAAGAATACAATCCAAGCAAGAAATTCAATCATCACATAATTCCTGAAAAGAATATGTACTCTATTTATTACACACTTTATCAAGAATCTACTTTATTGACTTGGATTCAATTTCTAGGGTTTTTGTATTCATTTTAGTGTTTCATTAATATTCATTAGGGTTTCTTAAATCAATTCCTCAAACTTTATCCCTTTTAGGTCAACAAACCCTAAAATACTCTTTTCTACTCATATAAACCCTAATTGCTCAAATTATCCATTTTAATAGCCTTTTATACCCAAATTAACTTAGGATCATCATATCCCTATTTATCCATGGATTTGAACAATTGAAACAATTAAAACACATATTCACCTAAATTAGGGTTTTCAAGCTCATTAATGCATATTCATGCACAAAACCCTAAATTAAGCCAATTATATAAAAAAAGATCATCTTTTTAGATTCTATCTTCACATTTATCAACAACAGGTTAATATTGGCTTAGATTATCCATTGAACAACATTAAACCCATCTATCATCAAATCTAATGGTTTTTCATTAATTAAATCATTAAAGATGATAGCTTTATGTACTTTTCAAATTTCAAGCATATTTATGCACATAATCTCTAAATTAAACTAATTACGTGCAAAGATCATCCTTTTCGATCTTAACATATCTTTTTACAATTTACAGGTTATTATCAACCTTAATGATCCATTAAACCCTATTAAACACTTTATTCATTTCAAAATAGTGTTTCTTAATCTTTAATTCATTAAAGATGATAATTTACACTACTTTTCGAATAGAAAGAGGAATTATCTTCTAACTATATTTTTATTGGATTTCAATCATTTTTCTGAGCAAAATACATATATTATTTGTTGTTATTGGAGTTACGAATAGCGAGATATGATTTTTGCAAAATAAGAATACCTTTGGCCAATCAGATTGCGCCACGTGTGCGCTCCCATGCAACGCATCTTAGCTCAGTTGAAAACATTTCGATTTTACTGCTTTTCCCCCGCGTAAGTTGGTTGAGTCTTCAGCCTTTGGAGGGTGTATCTGTCCAACGTGACCTTCATCTTCTTCCTCCTTGCGCAGCCATGCTGCGCTACCCTAGCCGCGAGGGAGCGACCCTTCCTCCTTTTCCCTGGCCTCGTCGGCCAACAGAGACCCCTCCACATCCTCTGTAGAGCCTCCGCGCCCCTGTATGTGCACTCCGCGCTCGACCAGCTCTGCTGGTTTAGGTGGGTCGGGCCTGCCATCCATGGCCGACCTTGGAGCCGTGCTGCATCTAGGGGGCGACATTTAGGGCATGGCGGCTATGTCTAAACCTCGCTTTGGCATCACCTCGTGACCATCTACCACCGCAACCCCGCTTGGGTTCCTCATCGCTCCAAGGGTCATGGTGTTCCTCTCAACTAGGGTTTACTTGCAAGGAATACGATGGGAGAGAGAAAAGGATCCTTGGGATTCACTAGAACTCGATCCATGAGGTTTACCCCTTTTATAGGGGAGGATATCCTCACCCTAAGATGCCCATCTAAGAGGAAACAAGTCCTCTCCTATTAGGAAACATATTCCTTCAATGAGAAGCATGCTTTCTCTCTCCTTACTATCCCTTTGATACCTCTTATTTCTTGGATGATTAGGAAGTCAAAATTCCTTTTAATTAGTCTCTTTTATAATTGCCTTCTAACCCATAGGCACGAAATTCTATTTCCTTTAATAGAAATTACTTTCTTTTTAACAATACCTCATAATTCATTAATAATGCATCACTTTATCCTTTTATTTTGCAAATTTGATATTTTCTCTTTCTTTCCTCTTTATTGGGACTCCATGGATCCCAAGAAACTCTATTATTTCAAAATCCTTTTTATGGGATATTCATTATCCTTCTAAATGCATCTAAATGCATTATTCTTCATTATTCCTCATTATCTTGTTTATTTCTTATTAAAATATTTCCTTTTGAGGATTTCTCTTTATTTCTCTTTTTTTCCCTCATTGATATTCCTTTTAAAATTAGGAATCCTTGGGATACGAATTTCCACAAAGGATAACTCAATTATACATCTTTTCACTTGTTTTCCACATTTTATCATTATTTTCAATTTCTTTCTTAATAAAGAAATACTTAATTGGTGTTTTCTTTTCTTGTTGCACTCTTTATGCAACTTTGAACTCCTTGGAACCCAAGAGGCACGAAATCCCTCTTTGGATTTGCCTTCTAGAGGTTTCCATCTCATTCTTTTCTCAAATATTCAATTATTCATTTACTAATTGAATTTTCTTATTATTTGGGCCCAATAGCCAGTAAAGTCCACAACACAAACATCAAGGCCATTGTAAACAAAATCCATTTATTCCAAATACATTATATCATTATTTGTTCAAATATCCTTTGTGATAACCTAGATTCTTGAGTTGTAATAACTAATACAATATTTGAGAGACAAGCATGCCTCGTAGATGAGAATTACCAAACTACGGAATTGGTAATCCTAATATGGATTCTTTCACCTAATTTAGGTTATGTGAGATATGATAGAGGACTATGATATGTAATCGTGTTCAATTGAGAACGAATAGCCTTTACTAATCAATTGTGTATTTTGGAGACCAAATATCCAATTGAGGACATGCGCGGACTAGAATGCAATATGAGTGGATCATGATGTATTATAAAGATCAAACAAAGTCATTGAAAATTGTTTAGATCTTTTGGAGGTCAATCGGTAATCACATCGACCATAGTACACCTAAATATAAAGATGTTTGGAGGAATTGATTGATGGTCAAACATTTGTCCTTGTGTCTCAATTTAGAAGGGATTCTTCATTAGGTTACTATGAAGATATTGGAAATTTCGAATCTAATTGAGTTCCCATTTAAATGTTAGTTAAGATGAAAGAATCCTATATATATACCGCTTGCTTTATTTAACGTTGAGAATTATAGTGGATTAACTATTTTCTTATTATGCGGCCACTCTGGTCTTGGATCTGTCATCTCTCTACTCCGAAATGGTAGGGGAAGGTGGCACGATCAGAACCCCTAAGGAAGTAGTCACTTGCGATGGATATGGGGGAGTTAGCTAGGTGGGCTGAGTCCGCCGCACTCATCGGATCCAAACAACCAGTCACAAGGGTTTCAGGGTAGAATACATAGAACGAGCAACCTCTCATCATACATTCATCTCTCCACTGTCGCACACAACAACAACCATGTGGACAATGAAGAAGCCCCGGCTGGGGGCGCACGCAGCTGAGTGACGAGGGAGAGGAGCTACCTGGTTCCTTGTACCTCTCCATTGCGTCTAGTAGGTGGTGACCAGAGGAAAGGAATGGAGTTAGAGAGGGCGGCTGCTGAAGCAGATTGCAGCAGTGGTGTAGGAACAACGGTGTGATCATGCGGACGGAGAAGCTAGCCATCGCGATAGCACCCTGAACGGGGTTGAGAACCCATGGACGACGCACGCAAGCGTCGGGCTCCGAGAAGCGATGACAAATGCCGGAGGAGCACCTCGTGGCTGCACCTTGGGAAGAAAGGGCTACGTTATGCTGATGAGGAGGAGAAGCCGGCGTCCTATCACCTACCTGAGACCGGAGACGCCACTCCACCCGGCCTGGTGGCGGTGCTGCCATCATCAGGAGACAGCAGAATCAGCGATGGGCGGTGTCGAGTAGGAGAGAGAGAGATAGACCAGAGTCCCAGGCGGAGGCTGTCGCAGATGGAGGGCAGAGGCCATGAGCAACTGGACAGCAAGGAGGAGACGTCATAGCCTACCTTTGGTCGGAGAGAAGAGACGTCTGCTTAGTAGGGATCAGACTCCACACACCAATCTCACGCCGGTGAAAGGCCAGTGGTAGTGGCACCTCAAAAGAGAAGGACAGAGTCCAATCGAGTGAACCGAACCCCATCGGATCTGGGCTCCGAGGCAGCGGCTCTCGCGTGCGCTGAGGGCAGACGGAGCGGGCGTCGGGGAAAGAAGATGACTTGCATGAGAGAGAGAGGGAGCTGGACCGGGTCCAGAAGCCGAACTAGAGAGAACCGGCCGACCCTCCTACCCCCAAGCCTTGAGCTGCGCCCAACATGGCCACGTGGCGACACACTATTGGCCTAAAGAGGTAATTATCCCAGAAAATATGTTATCTTCAATAATTCATAGAAAATAGCCTATTGATCAGAAAAATACAAATAAGGTACCTAATTTCTCAGAGAAATGTGTAGAACAATATGAAATCATAATAGCAGGCTTTTGATGCATGAATATTAGTGATATCTTGTTAGTTGTGAAATGCTTGTTTAATAGATAATAAATATCAAATGATGACAGGAAATTATGGAAAAATTCCAGTAAACCTGTAATTATGTTTATAATGCATGTGATGTCAGTTATAGTCATATTGATGCACAAAATCATGTAATTTGCTTAATATGGCTAAGTGGGGCTAATAACCCTAATTAATATGCAATAAATACATACATGCTCAATAATTGATTAAAGTTTACAGAGTAGCTGATATCAGTATATGGAACCTCAGTTTCAATTATGAGATCATGATGATGCATAGAATGCATGTTATATGAAGATCACCCTTACTACATGTGATGTAACCCTAATATGGTTAATGAAAGTGACATAATGTTAAATATGTCCACAAAATAATGTGACACATGAGTATATCCAGTTGATGAACTGTAAACTGGAAAATGACATCAGTAAGATAAATATAAGGTAAGAATACAAGTAATCATGAGAATTACATAATGATCTAAGTAAACCCTAAAATGAACATGACTAGGGTTAAGATGATCAGAATCTGATGCTAGTATATGATTTTGTTATTAACCAGGTCATGACCAGATTGTTTAGATGATCAAAATATCTATGAATCTCTGAACTCAGGTACGTGGGATTTATTAAGTATAAGACTAGTTTTTTGGTTGCTTATGATATGCAATATCTTGAATGCTCATATTTGGATATGATTGCTTGTTTGAACTAGTATGAGTTATACTTCGCCAAATCTAATAGAACATAAATGAGTATGATGGGTTGTAGCTACTAGAGCACATAGCCTGGTGTGGATGTATGTTGCCTAACATGGATGTATGATTCCTTGGCCCATGTTAGATGTATGATGATACTATATTTCCCACACTAGATGTAAGTCAAGTGCAAATATGTGTAGTACAACCGCATCAAAGTAAAAGCAATAAAAGGAATGTTTACCTGATTATCGCCTTAAATAATGTTTTCTTTTACTCTTTCTTTCTCAAGTTACTTCAATTATGCAAACAAATTAGTATGTATCTTTCTACCCACGTACACAACACCTTGTGTGTTGATTCGTTGTTTCATGTATGTTTTAGGTTCAGAGATAGCATGGAATAAAAGACAGGGAGTGAGCAGTTGTATAGGTTCTACCTATTGTCTAAGATCCTAGTTAGCATACAAGTTTACTCTTTTGTAAAAAAATTCTCTTTCAATATACAATTGTAAATCATGTTGTAATAATGTACATGTTGAATGTTGAGAATGTTATGGTTGTATGTTGATGTATGCGTATTATGCTTCAACATTGCTTTCTGATATGATTGGATGATGTCTTCAGATTCTGACATCTCATTCCCAATAGGGTTTGGAGAAGCCAAAATTTGGGGACGTCACAGTTGGTATCAAAGCATGAACATAGCTACGCCTGACAACTGCTCACCATGAAACAATAAACCTAAATCTCACCTTTCACTTTAAATACTAGAAACTTAGTAAGTTGTTCTATAGAAATAAGTTCTGACTTAGCCTTTAGGTTAGAACCTAGATGTTCGAGAACTAGGTTTAGACAAGCGTGTGAGACCCTTTCCATATGGATCTCATATGTATGGGGTAGTTACACTAGTCTACATCCTGTTCTCACCATTTCACTAGGTGACATGACACTGGACTATCTACTATGTGTGGGACACTCAGTTTTGCTGATTTGGTTTTGTTTTCCAATCGGCTCGAGCCTCGACAGTTTTCTCTGACGTCTTCTTTCTCGGAGAAAAACTATATAATATTTTATTTTATATATATGTAAATATAAAAATGTGTCCCTCACATTGTAGAGTAGTAAGTGTTCATGCAACATAAGTGAAAGGGAGTGACATCAGTCTAGAAGAGAGAGTAGCCTAGATTAGATGTCTAGAGCCTTATCAAGATATGTGATACATAGACTAGATGATAGAATGATAGTTGAAATAAGCATGTGAAATCTTATCTTAGTTTGATCTCTGATGGTATAAGTTTCCTTATTAAGATTTGAGTTGTATATGAGCTGAATCCACTCTTAAAGGATCTATGCTAAGTCGTGATGATGAAAGTACATTCCCTTTTCCTACTTAAGATAAGCTAAGTTAAGATAGAGATGAGTGTGCATGAGCCTCAAGCTCTTATACAAGGAGGATGTCTAGTGGTAGGATGAGATATGTGGTGAACTCTATAGAGAGTAAGACCCACAGGGAGAAGGTCATAGGACCTAGCCTCCAATATATGAGATATATGTTAAAAAAAATGTCCTACACTAGATTACTCTTGAGTTGAGTCCTTATGCATGATTCAAATTTATATGTGAGAATGGGGTAAAATAAAAGGATGGGTAGATGACCCATATGATAAAGTCAATCCTTAGGCTGAGTTAGGTCCTAGCTAGAGTGACATATTTTGTTAATCTCATCATTAGTTGCAAGTGAGGTAATATATGAACTCTAGTTATGAGAGTATGATGCTTTGTGCAAAAGATACTCAAAATACATGTTCTCCCTTCTTCTTCTCTTTCTTAATATATGATGATAGAAATCTCACTTGAGCTATATAGATGATTTATATAAGAGGAGTCACTCATATAAGCTTGACCTATTATATATTTCCCCCTATATCATACATGTAGCACTCAAGATTGAAATCATGATAAGTTTGACTTTAAAATATTCTCTTCCCCTTCATATGAAACATGAAAGATATGATGCTGAGATCATGGGATAAACTTAGTATATTCTCGTTTTCCCTTCACATAATACATGTAAGACATAAAAATTTGAACTCATGAACTTGATATAAAGATATTTTTGGATCATAGGATATATGATCAGAAATATAGTTCATAACTTTGATCCTTCTCAATGTATGCTTCTAAGTTGACTTTGAATATTACTCCATAGGGTGAAACCCTAATGGTAAAACATGTTATGTAAGCCCTTCTTAAGTAGAAAAAGAAAATTTCTAATATGAAAGATGAATTTAAATCTCCTCTAATCCTAAAATCATTGTAAGATGTTAATGATGTTAGATTTGAACGATCTGAATACCATGGCATATAAATGAATTCCTCTTGAACTTTAAAAGTATGAACAAAACTCATATCCTTAAGGGTGATGTAACCCTAAGATATGATAATGTCATGTTATTGCTAAGACTTTAAGTGATGCTTCCACATATATAAGGTGGGGTGGACACACCCAAGAATCTCTAGACCCTAAGCTGTCAGCTTAGAGTGCACGCAATTATGGTGGTCTTAGAACCTAAGCAATGATGATGTATAAGAAGTTGAACTCCTAAATAGCCTCTTAAGAATGAGATTAGTTGAATTTCGAGGATGAAATTCCATCTAAGGTGGGGTGAATGTGATAACCTAGATTTTTGAGTTTTAATAACTAATACAATATTTGAGAGACAAGCATGCCTTGTAGATGAGAATTACCAAACTACAGAATTGGTAATCCTAATATGGATTCTTTCACCTAATTTAGGTTATGTGAGATATGATAGAGGACTATGATATGTAATCGTGTTCAATTGAGAACGAATAGCCTTTACTAATCAATTGTGTATTTTGGAGACCAAATATCCAATTGAGGACATGCGCGGACTAGAATGCAATATGAGTGGATCATGATGTATTATAAGATCAAACAAAGTCATTGAAAATTGTTTAGATCTTTTGGAGGCCAATCGGTAATCACATCGACCATAGTACACCTAAATATAAAGATGTTTGGAGGAATTGATTGATGGTCAAACATTTGCCCTTGTGTCTAGATTTAGAAGGGATTCTTCATTAGGTTACTATGAAGATATTGGAAATTTTGAATCTAATTGAGTTCCCATTTAAATGTTAGTTAAGATGAAAGAATCCTATATATATACCGTTTGCTTTATTTAACGTTGAAAATTATAGTGGATTAACTATTTTCTTATTATGCGACCACTCTGGTCTTGGATCTGTCATCTCTCTACTCCGAAATGGTAGGGGAAGGTGGCACGATCAGAACCCCTAAGGAAGTAGTCACTTGCGATGGATATGGGGGAGTTAGCTAGGTGGGTTGAGTCTGCCACACTCATTGGATCCAAACAACCAGTCACAAGGGTCTTGGGGTAGAATACATAGAACGAGAAACCTCTCATCATACATTCATCTCTCCACTGTCACACACAGCAACAACCATGTGGACAAGGAAGAAGCCCCGGCTGGGGGCGCACGCAGCTCAGTGACGAGGGAGAGCAGCTACCTGGTTCCTTGTACCTCTCCATTGCGTCTAGCAGGTGGTGACCAGAGGAAAGGAATGGAGTTAGAGAGGGCGGCTGCTGAAGTAGATTGCAGCAGTGGTGTAGGCACAACGGTGTGATCATGCGGACGGAGAAGCTAGCCATCACGGCAGCACCCTGAACGGGGTTGAGAACCCATGGATGACGCATGCAAGCGTCGAGCTCCGAGCAGCGATGACAAACGCCGGAGGAGCACCTCGTGGCGGCGCCTTGGGAAGAAAGGGCTACGTTATGCTGATGAGGAGGAGAAGCCGACGTCCTATCACCTGCCTGAGACCAGAGATGCCACCCCACCCAGCCTGGCGGTGGTGCTGCCATCATCAGGAGATGGTGGAATCGACGATGGGTGGTGTCGAGTAGGAGAGAGAGAGAGACCAGAGTCCCAGACAGAGGCTTTCACAGATGGAGGGAAGAGGCCATGAGCAACTGGCCAGCAAGGAGGAGACCTCGTAGCCTACCTTTGGTCGGAGAGCAGTGGTGTCTGCTTAGGAGGGATCAGACTCCACACACCAATTTCACGCTAGTGAAAGGCCAGTGGTAGTGGCACCGCAAATGAGAAGGACAGAGTCCAGTCGAATGAACTGAACCCCGTCGGATCTGGGCTCCGAGGCGGCGGCTCTCGCGTGCGCTGAGGGCAGACAGAGCGGGCGTCGGGGAAAGAAGACGACCTGCGTGAGAGAGAGGGAGATGGACTGGGTCCAGAAGCCGAGAACCGGTCGGCCCTCCTACCCCCAAGCCTTGAGCCGTGCCCAACATGGCCACGTGGCAACACGCTATTGGCCTAAAGAGGTAATTATCCCAGAAAATATGTTATCTTCAATAATTCATAGAAAATAGCCTGTTGATCAGAAAAATACAAATAAGGTACCTAATTTCTCAGAGAAATGTGTAGAACAATATGAAATCATAATAGCAGGCTTGTGATGCATGAATATCAGTGATATCTTGTTAGTTGTGAAATGCTTGTTTAATAGATAATAAATATCAAATGATGACAAGAAATTATGGAAAAATTCCAGTAAACCTGTAATTATGTTTATAATGCATGTGATTAAGTTATAGTCATATTGATGCACAAAATCATGTAATTTGCTTAATATGGCTAAGTGGGGATAATAACCCTAATTAATATGCAATAAATACATACATGCTCAATATTTGATTTAAGTTTACAGAGTAGCTGATATCAGTATATGGAACCTCAGTTTCAATTATGAGATCATGATGATGCATAGAATGCATGTTATATGAAGAGCACCCTTAATACATGTGATGTAACCCTAATATGGTTAATGAAAGTGACATAATGTTAAATATGTCCACATAATAATGTAACACATGAGTATATCCAGTTGATGAACTGTAATCTGGAAAATGACATCAGTAAGATAAATATAAGGTAAGAATACAAGTAATCATGAGAATTACATAATGATCTAAGTAAACCCTAAAATGAACACGACTAGGGTTAAGATGATCAAAATCTGATGCTAGTATATGATTTTGTTATTAACCAGGTGATGACCAGATTGTTTCGATGATCAAGATATCTATGAATCTATGAACTCAGGTACATGGGATTTATTAAGTATAAGACTAGTTTTCTAGTTGCCTATGATATGCAATATCTTGAATGCTCTTATTTGGATATGATTGCTTGTTTGAACTAGTATGAGTTATACTTCGCCAAATCTAATAGAACATAAATGAGTATGATGGGTTGTAGCTACTAGAGCACATAGCCTGGTGTGGATGTATGTTTCCTAACATGGATGTATGTTTCCTTGGCCCATGTTAGATGTATGATGATACTATATTGCCCACACTAGATGTAAGTCAAGTGTAAGTATGTGTAGTACAACCGCATCAAAGTAAAAGAAATAAAAGGAATGTTTACCTGATTATCGCCTTAAATAATGTTTTCTTTTACTCCTTCTTTCTCAAGTTACTTCAATTATGCAAACATATTAGTATGTATCTTTCTACCCACGTACACAACACCTTGGGTGTTGATTCGTTGTTTCACGTATGTTTTAGGTTCAGAGGTAGCATGGAATAAAAGACAGGGAGTGAGCAGTTGTACAGGTTGTACCTATTGTCTAAGATCCTAGTTAGCATACATGTTTAGAATTTTGTAAAAAAAATTCTCTTTCAATATACAATTGTAAATCATGTTGTAATAATGTACATGTTGAATGTTGAGAATGTTATGGTTGTATGTTCATGTATGCGTATTATGCTTCCGCATCGCTTTCTGATATGATTGGATGATGTCTTCAGATTCTGACATCTCATTCCCAATAGGGTTTGGAGAAGCCAAAATCTGGGGACGTCGCATCCTTAATATGAGAAATTACATTTCTCACCAAATAATCCCAAAAATTGGGGTTGTAACATCCTTTGTCACTTATATTTAGATTTAACTCGAGGCATACATTGAACTCGGTCCATGGAATAGTCATCCTCTTAAAAATTTAACTTTTGTTCCTTGAACTAGAGCACACTATCAGAGATATCTATGCTCAATATCACATACTGACTCACATGTGCATGGCCATGCATTTCTCATTCTCTCTTATCAAGTGGCCATGATATCATACTCTTATAGGAGGGACAAGTCCCATCTACATCTCTCACAATCATCCCCATGTGTCGTAGTGCACCCAGTGATAACCTTTATGAAAACCCTTATTCAGTATCATAGTGTACGATGTCAACGCATACCAAACGAAATGTGATGAGTGTAGTGACTTCAGGTCTAACAACCACAATCACCACCAACACTATATGAGATGATTTAGAATAACAAATATTATTTCCATGTATCACTCTTATGGTGGGTCTTTCCAATACACTATTGTCTATCAAGTATCTATGTTCTTGGTTTGATATCACATATCATGACTAATGAGATTTTGTAATCAACCAACACACACTCTAGTCTTATGTGTTATTGTTATCTATCTGCCTTCCACAATAACATCCGCCTAGGGATATAACAAGAATGTATATAATCTTAACATCCATATGATCTCATTGTTCAAGTTACACACTTGAAGACATATGTCATCGAGTAATACCTTTCTCTATACATTAATTATGTTACTTCATTATATCATCACTGAATAAAAAAGAATAAATTGGAATCTTTCCTTTATTAATAATTAAATCATTTACAAGTTATTCCATTACAATCATCATATGATTGGCTCTCGATGCATATATACCAACAATTTAGACATCTACCACATATGTGTCATAATCTCATTATTGAGACAAACATAATAGTTGGAATTACTTTTATCATTATCAAATCAAGTATATGATTCCCAATCTCAATCATCATATGATTGTATCTATGGGTATACATACCAACAGACTCCCACATGCACTTAGAGCCAATCACCCATGAATCTTATGCCAATTGATCTTAGCATTTCCATCATGTTTCTACTATGCAAGAGCTTTTATAGAGGGTTAGAAACATTTTCTTATAGTAGATATTTTTCAAGTTTCACATCTCCTCATTGTAAAACTTCTCGTATGAGATGGAAGTGTCATAGTATGTTATTTGATATTCCTTGGATAACAAGTAGCTCCATTTTTATCATAGTATCTCTGCTATGTCATCAATGGTTGAAACCTCCCACAAGTTCATCCAAATGAATTTCTGCATCAATAAAACATCCTTTGTTGTTCTCACAATAGAAAGGTACTCAACTTATCTTGTAGAATTAAACAACTATTCCTTGCTTGGAACCCTTTCCATCATAAAATTCTCATTGTCAGATCAAACACAATTTTAATTTACGATCAATTTATTTGTCATTATGGAATCCCACATTGATGTAACCCTTTATACCCCAACTCTTTGTTTTTAACATAACTAAAGAATTGTTCCTTTTAGAGCTTCTCAAGCACTTAAGGATGTTCTTTATTGCAGTACAATGGATTTCCCTAGAATTTGATAGATATCCACTCATCATGTATAATGCATATGAGATTACAGGATGAGTACATAACATTGCATGATGGGTCCAATTGTTAATGCATATGGTATCTATCCATGTTCTTCCCATTCTTTACATGAATTGGGTTACTAGACTCTACATAGACTAATTTCACAAATTTTCTCTCACGGAGTCATGCATGCGGAACCCCTTCATCATCTTACCAATGTATGTTCTCCTACGTAGGTAAAGAAGCTTTCTAGATCTATCTCTATAGATCCCAATTCCTATCATTTAGGATGCTTCACCTAAACTTTGACAGGTTATAATATTTGTAGTATAAGGATGTTATTCCCCATCATTATGTGGAATATAAATATGCTCCCACAAATTCTTGCAATCACTAATTTCATATTCATCTTGGCTCAAGTCAAACTCTTTGACTATCTTGTGAAATAGAATATTCTAACTCTGAGATGCTTGTTTCAACCCACAGATTGACCTTTGTGGCTTATAGACTTTATTTGTAATATTCCATTTATAAAACCTTCTAGGTTGTGTCACGTGCACATCCTCTACATTATTCCTATTAAGGAATGTAGTTTCAACATCCATTTTGCTAAATCTCATATCCATATTAAATTGCAATGGTAAGCATGGTCCTAATGGATTCAACCATGCAACTGGTGAAAAGATTTCATTATGTTTAAAATCATACACATGTTTTAAACCTTTACAACCAATAATCCCTTATAGGTTTGTACACTACCATCCATGTTAATTTTTTCTCAAAGACCCAAATTCACCTTATGAGTCTGACCCCTTCAGGTGGATCCATCAAGATCATACCTTGTCGGTGTGCATGGATTCCATCTTGGATCTTCTGGACTAGAACCATTTCTTAGACTCTAGTCCCTCAATAGCTTCTTGGTAGGTTGTTGGCTCATGATCTATGACCAACTCATCACCTTCTTGAGTTATAAGATATTATAATCTTTTAAAATCAAGGTGCGTTCCACTAGATATACCTAGGGAACTTGAGACTCGACAACAATTTGTGATTCTCTTTATTCCTATTGTACCTCTTTAGGTTCAATATTTTCTTATTTTTGATCAACTTTTTGAGTTCTACCTTTTCTCCCACTAATTCATTTGGAACTAAGTTCCCCTTCAGTAATATATCCATCTTGTTCATCAAACAACTTTGTTGTTGGATTGGAAAATAAAAATAGTATTCAACAAAATAACATTCATGAGATTTGTAGACATAGATTTTCAAGAAACTAATATCTTGTGTAAGAGTTCAATCCCAATCTTTATAAAGACATATCAAGATACTTCCCATGAAATATCTCATATGGTTTCTAGTGAAGCATTTTAATGGTACAATGTTTTAGTGTAAAGCATTTGTCAAAAAGAAATTGGAAGATCAGCTAGATTCATTGATAATCACACCATGACTAAGAGGGCATGATTCCTTCTTTCTGATACACTATCATTGTGTTTTTGGTGGACTCATCATGACACTATCATGGTCCCCCAGAAGGTCCTCAAACTCTTGGTTAAAGTATCTTCACATTGATCATATCGAAGTGGTTTAATTCTTTTACCAAGACGATTATGCACTTTATTCTGGATCTTCTTGAACACTTCAAGAGATTCAGACTTTGTATTTTAATAGATAAAAAATACCATATCTACTGATATCATTAGTAAATATATTGAGGTATCGCCTCTTGCATTTATTCTAAAAGGTCCAGATGGATCAATATGTATCAGACCTAATAGAATAGTCTCTCTCCCACTACATCAAGTGAAGATGCTTACGTCATATTTTCCAATAAAAATAATTTTCATGTCTCTATTAGTTCAATAACCAAAAGAGTCTAGATAACTATCATTATGTATTCTAGAAATGCATTTCTCATTTATGCACTTTAGATGACAATGCTATAGATATTCATTGTTTGAGTCATCAAATAAATCAATATTTGTGTCATCAACATCTGTCTCTATAAGTATATAGTATAGATTATCAGTCACAGGGCACTATCACATAGGATCTTATCTTTTAAAATGAAACATCAATTATATTTATAATATTCTTGTCCATACTCAATAGATTATGGCTTTCATTAATGATAAGTATATAATAGCAATTCACTAATTCTATTACATTCCCATTACATGAATGGCTATAGTGGAAGCAACACTTGCTCCATATTGTGCTAGCTCACTTCTTTCCAGATCCTAAAGTGGAGATCTCATTCTCTTTATTCCTCCTGAGTTCCCCTATATAAAGAGGACCATTCAATTTTGAGTGTCCATGTTGGTGACAGTGGTGGTACTTTCCTCCATTATTCACTCCTCCCTTAGCTTTTAGTGTAGAAGAATTCATTTTCTAGATAGCTTTAGAACTCTTCTTAGCTTTGCCTTTTCCCTTGGACTTCCCTCTGCCGATCATCATCATAGATTTGAGTTTTTCCTTCTTGAACTGTGCCTAAGTTGTCCTCAACATGCGAAGAAATTCTAATACTGTCTTGTGAAAATTATACATGTTGTAGTTCATGACAAACTGGATGTATGATTCTAGCAGTGATTGCAGAATGACATATGTGGCCAACTCTTGACCCAAGGCAAATCCCAGTCAAGCAAGGTTCTCAACATACCCAATTAACTTGATTGTGTGAGGACCTATTGGATTTCCTTCTACCATTTTGCACTTGAACAACACCTTTGTGACATCATATCTTTCTTGTCTTGCTCGATCTTGGTACATGTTCTTAAGATGTGTAACCATACCAATAAGATCCATGTTCAGATGTTTTCTCTGTAACTCATAGTTGATTGAGCACAACATCAGACACCTTACATTCACGACATCTTCAGAGTGTTTCCCTATAAGAATCCCTATCATCCTTAGGCACAGTGGGAGGAGGTTCATCTGACTCTGGTGTCAATAGGTAATAGAGCTTACGCTCCTGAGTGGGAATGATTCGCAACGTCCAAAACTAGTCATGGAAGTTGTTCCCATTCAACTTGTCCTTCTCAAGGACCGATCACAAAGAAAACATCTTTGTGTTTGACATTAGATTCTACAAGACAAAGTTTGTAGTTTTAGTCAAAACATTTTGATTAATTTGATTTGATAAGTTTGATGATATTAATTAGGTTTTTAATTAATTATCACTCCCACTATTTTGTTCAAATTAATACACCTCACATATCAATTCAGAAGATTGTAATGTACAATCTTCTATTGAGCCAAGACCCTAAACAATTGAATTATCACTCAGCCAACGCCAGCGTCCATAACAAAATATTAAGGTAGGCAACTTTTGCCAATATCATCTCATACAATTATTGGAAAGTAAGTAAACACAACTCTTTGCCATAGTCCATATGCATGCTTCTAGGCACTTAATTCCATTAAGGTTGCTTAGTTAAGCCTGACCGACAAGCCAACATGATGGTGATGCACCCTACTTGGCGGGTCCACATGCCTAACATCACATTTCCATGAGGAATTACTACCACATTACTATTGTAATTCCTTGGAATCACAAGAAATTACTAATATCTAAGGTCCACATTTTATGTAGCAATCTAGTGTTGGTGAAGATCCATGCTTGAACCAATCGATGTTGATCAATTCAACTCTTGAACCAATCAACTCACCTCTTGGTCAGTCGGTTGGTCTCTTAAAATGGTCGTCTGGTTCTCTAGTGAAATTGACGTCTAGACTCCTCCAGTTGATCATTTGGACCAACAATCAATCAGTTCACCTTCTCTTATCATGTGGCCTCTTTGGTTCTCCATTTGATCAGTTTGACTCAAGACCTATTTGATTCTTTTGGTGCAGAACTTCTTCTCACAATAAAACATAAATTAAAACTGTCCTATTTCATATTAAATTGTAAAAGGAAAAAACCTCAAGTTACATTCAAGGGGAAATTGGAAGAGGAGCATCAATTTCAATTTTG
Source organism: Alisma plantago-aquatica (assembly GCA_963693085.1). Classification (NCBI taxonomy): domain Eukaryota; kingdom Viridiplantae; phylum Streptophyta; class Magnoliopsida; order Alismatales; family Alismataceae; genus Alisma; species Alisma plantago-aquatica. The sequence goes on from OY856410.1 coordinate 1,470,117,146, forward strand.
GAATTAGGAGAGAGGCTCAATATGCAAAGTAAATAATAATAGGAAATAAACCAAACAACCAATCACACAATACACATGAATTTTAGGACATAACCATGCGTACATCCACCATCAAAACACTTTTAGGGCAACACATATTGATTGCATATATATCATATCATATATATATATTTATATTTATGGGATCGCATGTGATATTTAATCAGATATACACATTAATTATTTTTTATATTCACATCATATGTAATAACATAAATTCGATCATAATGATTTATATCTAGATACACCATATGATGTGGCTCTAATACCACTATTAGAAATCAAGGCAATTATACGATAGAGAAACACAATTTTTAATGCATGATTCCCTAATCACCAACATCTCGTAAACAACAATGTATCTAGGAAAGAGGATAGCAACAGATATACCTGGTCGTATAGAAAGTCCATCAACAATCCCCAGCATCAGTGTGCGACTTTCTTCAAGTTGCATCTGGATGACAACAACAATGGCTTCCTGGTTGATCACCATAGACAATATTTTCTATGTCCTCCTAGTGGGCGGCAACAACCTACTCACCTCTTGATTAATCCATGTGAACCACCAGGAACTCCAAATTTCTCTAATAGATTCAACATGAAACAGTTGTCCCTTCGAATGTTTGCATGCTAGTGTCGACTTGCTCTCCCAATTGTCTCTCCCTTTATGGGTAGCACTTGCTCAGGTTCACTTGGTTACCACACCTAGAGAGGACAACAATTGTCAGATATTATTTTTGTGTCTTTTAATCCCTCAATATTCTCTATTTATAGTAGGGTCATGATCAACACTTCTAGTCCATCTAGGAGTGAAAGAGACATGTTTTCATGATTTTTTCATAAGCTATGAATAGTGAACCAGTCAGTTCATTGTTGGACCGTTCGGTTCACATGTGAACCAGTCGGTTCATTGTTGGACCATTTGGTTCACATGTGAACCAGTCGGTTCAACCCTTAAACTAGTAGGCTCATATGCTTTCCTATTTTCAATCACACTAGCATTCAATATTTGATTAATACTTGATTCAATTAAATTGATCAATGAACTGGGCAACCCACATGATGAATCAGTCCTTTCACTTTTGAAACGGTCATTCATATCATGAAATGGTCGTTCATATGTGCAACTCAGGAAATATTCATCCGATCTTTTTTGAACTGACATGACACTTGAAGTGATCAGTTCAACACTTGAACCGATCGGTTCATAGTCTAGTCAGTCAATTTCATCCTCAGTTGTTTAGCTAAATACCAAAATACTTTAGTAATCAAATTAAACATCATTCATGAATAAACTCCTATTATAAGTGCATCCTATGTCTGTAACCCTATAGGTCCCAAATTACATTGGTCATTAATGTCCATAACTAATTTATGACATCATAAGAAATGAGTGGTATCTAGAAACACATCATTTCTACCTAAATAATTTAGAAAGTTTGAGAACAACTTCAACCTAAAATCCATGATCAGTGTTATAATAATCGTATAGTTGCTTTGTCTCTAATATCCAGATCAAACTCAAGGCATGAAATTATCATCCTCTCAACGTTCAATCCTCCTATCTTGAACTAGAGTAGACTATCTGAGATGTATGTGAGTTTACATATCACATATTGAATCACATGAGTATGGCCATTCATTTCTCAGTCTCACTTATCAAGTGGCCTGGATATCAAAATCATGTAAGAGGGACAAATCCCATCTGCATCACTCACACTCAATACCCATGTGTGGCAGTGCACCTAAGAACCACCTTTATGACAACCCTTATTCAAGGTCACATTGAACGATGCCTAAATACATTGACCAACATGTGATGAGTGTATTGACTTTAGGCCTAAGAATCACAATCACTGTATCACTGTGAGGTAGCTGATTTAGACTACCATTCCATGGTCTCCATGAATCACTCTCAAGGTGGGTTTGTCTGATAAACTATTCTCTAGCATGTACTTGTGTGCTTGACTTGATATCACATATCATGACTAATAAGACTATGTCATCAGTCACACACACTCTAGTCTCATGTATTAGTGTTGTCTATTTTTCTTCCACTGTAATATCCTTCTAGGGACATAACAAGAATGTATGTACTCTTATCATGCATATGATATCACTATTCATGTCCTCAACCTGAAGACATAGGTCATAGAGTAACATCATTCTTTAGATATTTACCATGTTTGTGTCATCATCTCATGATTGATACAAACATAATAAAATAATTACCTTTATCATTATCAAATCAAGTATATGATGCCTCATCACAATAATCATATAATTGGCTATGTGGGCATACATACCAACACAAATTGTGGCTAAAATATGTTTATTACGAGGTATAGTGTGCTTTGGGATAAAACTTGTTTTTCCCATGATCATAAATACAAATGTTTAATTATCTAAATAAATATTGATTTAATGGACTAAATATGTTAAACAAATAAAATATTGGAATTTGTGCATGATAATATAAAGAAATACTTTTGTGAAATGAACTGAAGACTATGTGATGCAATTAGTGAATGTTCATATAATGTTTCGATGAATATAATGGAAATGAGATAAAATTCCAAATGATGCTATAATTCATCAATGAAAATCTTAAAAGTGAAATACTTTAGCAAAAATGAATTTCGGGTCCCAATTAGCATTGGTACCAATTTTCACATTATTTTAATACTAATCCTAGTTTCAATTAGGAAAGGAAAATATAAGTTCAGAACCGATCCAATCTACCAGTGGCACTTTGAAAAGGTATACGCTCTTGCACTACAAGCATCCCATTTCCAACACTTTTTTTCTATCACATATTTCTTCTTCTGCCTCATCGTTTGCTATTGTCCTAGACACAAAATATGTCCCTAATGTCTAGCACATGCTCTGTGTTATTCTGGATGAAAATCTTCTATGATGGAAGAAATGTGGCTCTCTACTAGAACAATACATGAAATCTTGTTAACCCACCGATAGGGGAAAATATCATAGGCCTCCGATGGGTTTTCTCTATAAATCATAATTCATACAGATCAATTGAATGACACAAGGTGCGCTTGGTTGCCAAAGGATTTATCCAAACCGTTGGCATGGGATACTTTGAAATATTCTCTCCCGCGATAAGGATTGCCTCTTTTTGCATATTTATCTCCCATGTAGCTCACCTTGGCAAGCTTCACGGAGAATGCATTTCTTCACGAAGAACTCTTGGAAGAGGTCTACATGAAAACCACTCAGGTTTGTTGCTGAAGTGGCATATTCTTAGAAAGTATGTTGTATCTGATGATCTCTCTATGGCCTAAATAAGTCTCCACTCTCCTAGTTAAACAAGTTATGTGATGTCCTTATACAACATAACTTTCAAATATCATCCATGGACTACTCCTTATTCTTCTCCAAGTCCTCCAAAGGTTATGTTCTGGTAGTTGTCTATGTTGATGACATCATCATCATCGGTGATGATATGATGGGCATATACCAGCTCAAACAGTCTCTGTAGACATATTTCCACACAAAAGAGTTGGGTATCCAACGATACTTCCATGGGATCGAAGTCCTCTTCTTTGCCTTGGGGATCCGCCTATCACATATGCTATGTCTTGGACGTACTTCAAGAGGCTAACATGGAAGAATCCAAACTAGTATGTACCCTAATTGACTATTATATTAAGCTTTGACATGAAGGAGAACTTTTTTCTGATCTAGAGAATATCATCGTATAGCCTTAAAGTTGATTTACTTGACTATTACTCGACACTATATTACCTAAGTTGTTGGGGTAGTCAGCCAACACATGAGCGCACCACTCTAGGCCTACTGGTCCATCATTCAATGCATTCTTCTCTATCTCAAGAGTGCTCAGGATGAGGATTTCTGTAAAAACTTCCCAAGTCTAAGGTAATATCTAACTTAGATACATAAATGAAGATTGGGCTGGTAATTCCAAAGACTACCTGTCCACTTCTGGCTATTGTGTTAAGATTGACACTCACCCAGTTTCCTAGAGAAGTAAAAGTTAGGCTATGGCAGCTTGCTCTAGTACCAAGGTAGAATATTGGGCTATGGATCATGCATGTTGTAATCTACAGTGGCTATGGTCCATCTTGACTGAGTTTGGAGTTCTTTTTCAAAATTAATCTCTTTGTACTGTGAAAACCAGGCGGTTATACACATATATAATAATCCAATCTTCCACACGCTTGTAAAACACATTGAGGTTGACTATCATTTGTGTGGGATTTAGCCAAATCTAACCATAACATCACTCCTCACATTAGGATATGTGATAAATTTGCAAATATTCTTACTGAACCTCTCACTCTTGCTTTGTTCAAGTATATGGGCATCAAGTTGGGACTTCACAATGTTTAATCTCAAACTTGAGGGGCGTGTTGGTATTTTTTATTATTTGAGATTAGGTCTATTGTATTTTCTCTTATTTCTATTTATCCCATATACACCCTAGCTCCTATATACAATAGACCCAATACTCTTATACGACTTACTGAAAGTAATCTATTATATAAGAAGAATACCAACCACCATATATGAAATCGTGTTGTAGTCTGCTTTTATTCTAGAGTTGCTGATAAATGTCTATCACTTGTGTTTCTAGGTGCACTTAATATTTGGTTTTGCACATTGTCATTACATTTTTACTAGATATTTTACTTATTTTTGGTTTTTAGTAATTTCTAAAATTAATTTGTTTTTAATACATTTTTGTGTTTTATATGTAGGTTGATGCAATTTAAAAAGAGAAGTAATAATCTCTCCACAATAATCCCATGAATTGACATCATATAGCATATTGTCACTCCACATCTATGACTATTAGAGTAATGATCCTTTCTCCATCTAGAAAAATAGTACTTGTAGGAAATTTGAATTGCACATCAGGCTCACCTAGTTAGCTAGTTGGTCCACCTATTTCAAAGAGTAAGTTCCAACATTGTCAGTTCAGTGACTAGAAATCATACTTATTCATGAAAACTCTTATAGATATCACATGAGATATCAGAATTGTTTAATTCAAAAGGTTAAGGAAGTGAAATTCAAATACATACATAACATGTACATTCCCTGACCACTTCCAAACAATATTTTGATACTTAAGGCATGCAACTTATGAGTACTAAAAATCTACAACAACCAACTTGCAACCGTCAAATGATGTCTGATCAACTTGACACCCTGGGGCATGACATAAAAACACTAGAGGGTCATTCAACGAGGACATCTTATTCTATCAAAAACCATGGCAAATGTAGTCATTATTGGAAAGAGTCAGAGATGAGTGTTGATGGCTTGATTTCACAGCTTGCTCCACTAGAGGATGTAACCAGAGACTACAAGTACTGTGTCGAGGGTGGTTTTGCAAACCACATAGCCTCTCTTCTATGCTGCTACACTATTGATAACATCAAATTATGCAGATATTATATGCCTTATTTTATCCATATTTCCCCCCTATTTAGGTAAATTTATATTCAATTCACTCGTACCTTGCATATACTCTTTCTACCTTATTTTGATGATGATAATGACATCACATGCAAGTAAGCAAAGGACTAGAAACAATTATTAAAGGAAGAGATACCACTAGATGAAAATCGATGGTCCCTGTATAGCAATTAGTACCATATGTTACCCAACAAGACTCTGCCACCGACCGATGGCTTCGGCTACCCATCACTCGCAGGTGCCCCTACGACCATCAACCGGTGGTGCACCTACGCCTGTCAACTGATGGTGCCCCTACTACCATCACCCAAAGATGCCTGTACGACTATCATCGGATAGAGTGCCCACATCTGTCAACCGATGGCCTCACCTGCGAACATCAGTCGGTGATGCATCTACCTTCAACAATGGATGGTCTATCTGTGTCTGTCAACTGAATACGCACCTACTCCTGACACCTGATGGCAACTCTAACAAGCATTGTACTTGGGACCATTGAGCACATACCTCGAGGATGGTAACCGGGAGGCTTGGGACATAAGTAAAAGACCCCAAGTTGACACCTATAAATAGGTGACCAACTATAAAGTGTGGGTTGCGTACACATCATCTTTGTTCTCATTCTACAAACTAGTTGTGGAGCCATTGAAGGAAGGATCTGCCATCGACTGATCCCTTCCCACATCGATTGACAGGAAAAATAAATGAGAGTTCATCGATCCTACTCCAGCATCTCCACCCACTCGTCCCAACCCACATTCAGAGTCCCTCCTTCTACATAAGAAGGGAGAATAAAGAGGCGAGACTGCCAATACAACTGGGTTCATCCAAAGGCAACAGGACCTGGACATTGGTTGTGGCCACCGTATGGTCTCTATCTGTGCATCCCCTGGTCCCCTACTTCAACATTTGTTTTCTTCTTCCTCTATCTCTTCCTCCCTACAACACTCCATGTCTCCGTCCATCTATAAATCTAAAATTATACTCATGCTAATGATTGGCTAAACTCATTACTTGAGTTGGGAGTAGCTACTAAGGATTTCTTAACATGTATATACTTACATCCTTTTGAATATATATATTTTTAGGAATGGTTTATCCATACTCTTGTTCTTAAATGCTTCACTTTCATGATTAACTACCATCTTGTGATGTATGATTGCTAATGCCTCAAAAGAGTAGTATTAATCTTATTTAAGTGTTACAGGGTTGCATGAATGCATGAATATGTTGGAATGATAAATCTAATGATCATATAGTTTGCTTTGCAATTATTTGTTTGACATCTCAAGAGAGAGAGTGAGAGAGAGAGATAACCTTATAATGTAGATCTATCCTAAGCCTGAGAGAGGAGGGAATAGACATATATGATTATTGCTTGTAATCTTGCTAAGGCTATAAAAAGGGGTGTGAGTATTGCATGTTGGTGTGATATCTTAGTAGGTGAAACCCAATACAAGATCCCATCCCTACTTTGGTTAAATCTTTCTTGTTTGATCTTATTCTCTTGTTTTGTTTTCTAAACTTTGCTTTTATTTATTTGAGTAACATCGTTCCATAAGGAACACCAACTTAATATACCCCTTCACTTGATGTATTTGAGTCTAAGGATCTAATTTCCTAATGCTTAGCAATCTTTCCCTTATGGTTCGACCCCAATCTACTACATTAGATGTTGTATAATAGTTACAGGGGCTTGGGTGTCAGGTCATAAATCTAAGAGTCTGATTACTCTAGATCCACTCCATTTTGGATGTGCAATTTAAGCCGGTCAAATTTTTGGCGTCATTGATAGGGACAAGGCAAAACGGTTCTATTAAGAACATGAGTCCACTCACTATACACCCGTGTCTCAAGCTTAGCAATAAATTGCACTGCCCAAATACTCTAGATCTGTCATTTCTTGATTTCTTAGAATATTTTGTTATACACGTCTGGTTTTCTAACTTGACGATGTGAACTATTTAGGTAGCTTGAAGAGAGGAAGATTGTGATCGCATACTTCCTTTCCTTTCACATGAACATGCCACCATGTAGAGAAGGAGGACATTCTAGAGAAGATCAGAATGCTAGAGTGCTTCTAGAAACCAAAGAAGAATGCGCCAAATGTCACTCAGATTGCCACCATCATGAGGACGAAGAACATGAAGATCTACATGAAGATGATCGTCAGTAATGTGAAGAGGAGTGACACCACCATGAGAACCAACACCACTGCAATAGAATACAAGAAGGAATCATCATGATTGTGAATGTGAAAACTATAACAACAATGAGGAAGATGATGAAGATGATAAAATTCCTAGAGAATAGGCTTCAACTAGAGCTAACAAGTCAAGATGCCAGTCATCATACAACAGTTTGATGCAGATAATTTTGAGCAGAAACATGTAGTCATCTCAATGATCTAGAACAAGCCTTTCCAAGGGAATTCAAAGAATGAGAATCCGTACCATCATCTTGATGCCTTCAAGAAAATATGTGACACAATCAAGATGAGGGGATTGCCTCAAGAAGTTATATACTCTAAAGGATTCATCTTCTCTCTAGAGGACAAAGTACTGTCCTGGTATCTCAACCTACCTCACCAATCCATTGATGGATGGAGGCCCTAGTCGATGCTTTCGTCACTAAGTTTTATCCCACTGAGAATACTATCCAAAATAGACAAAATATCACTCCCTTCATGAATAAACTTGGAGAAAATCTTCACTAAGCATGGAAATGATACCAAGAGTATCAAAGGGATTGTCCTCATCACATCTACGATAAGGGTTTTCTCATCACAACATGTTAGAATGGGCTAACTCCCATGGAGTGGACTTCACTAAATTCTACTGTGGGGAGTGATTTTCTTGGAAAGAAGCCGATGAGAACTATGATGATCATCGATAAATGGCTGCATTGTAAGCAGGTATGGAATATGAGAGAAGCCATAGGGGATCTTCCAAGAAGGATAACTCTAAAGGACCCTCTATTGAGGGCAAGACTATGGAAATGATCACTGCTTAGATTCAAAAGATTGCCACATATGTCAAACAACTGGAAGAATTTGGAGGTAAGGGCAAGAAACCTATTGAGAAAGTTATGAAGTGTGTCACATTGGGTGAAGGAGGTCATGTAATTGATAATTGCATCTACACATGACCAGAAGACAATGAATAAAGTGAATGTGAATAAGGGACAGAAAACATATCTTATGTAAATTTTAAAACACCAAATCACCCTAGTTTCAATTATGGAAATAAAGATGCTGCCGAAAATTCTCATCAACTAAGCAATTCATCTAAGATACCTCTGGGATTTGGGAAGGGAGGTGAACTGACTCAGTATACTAAAACTACTAACTACGAGGAGAACAAAAAAAACTATCAAGTTCAATATCAAAACAAAATGCGAGTGGCCAAAATCAAGGAAAAAATCATAGTCAAAATTAGGCCAAGGATATCAACCAGTCCAACATGATTGCTTAGTTGTTCGATTTTCCAAAAAGGCAAGCTTCAGAGAATGACCAACTTACCCAAAGTGCCATCACCAACTCAAGGGTGTTAACCACTACGCAAAAAAAGATAAAGGATATTCAAACACATCAATGACATATTGACCAATAGCTATCCCAACTGGTAGAGCTCATAAAGAATCCTCAAGCTAAGATCCCATCAAACACAGAAACTACAAAGATGGCTACCCTTCGATCGGGAAGAGTCATATATAAACGACATGAAGAAATTCACCAAGAAGAACAAATTACCACCAAGAAACGAACTGAACTCCCTATAGTAGAGGAGGAATAGGAAAAGGAGGATCCCATGAAAGATGACAAGAGTAAAGAAAAGGGCAAGGGGAAGGAAAATGCAAAGACAAAGAAGCCAGACCCAACTGTAGAAGAATTCACTTGAAGAAATCCTTATTCTTCAAGAGTAATCCATTGCAGTGCCTAATGATTAATGCAAAGACAAAGAAGCCCTCTTGCATGATTAATGTGACAATGTATTACACTCTTCTTGTGTCTAAACCACAAAGTAGTGCCATTTGAATATCATAGTGCCTTGCCATAATAATAATAACACATATGGACACATATTTGCTGATCATCTTTTTAGCCTTGTTTAAGGCATAAAATGATGAGGATAATGATGAGTGCATATTCATTAGGAATTTCAATTACCATCTTGGGTCAAATTCGACTCAATACATTCAATTTCATTTACCAAATATAAATGTGTGCAAAATTACTTAACTGGTCCAACTATCATGATTTTAACTGAATTTATGTTAATTTGATGCAGGTCTTGGCAAGGTTGAACAATCGAACCATTTTGAGTGGGACCCACCTTGTTCATCCTGGGTTTCAACCATTCGGTCTCCCCAAACGGTTTCATCCATTCGGTCTCACCATTCGGTTTCATCCATTCGGTCTCACCATTCAGTTTCATCCATTCGGTCTCACGATTCGGTTTCATCCATTCAGTCTCACCATTCGGTTTTACCAAATGGTTTCATCCATTCGGTCTCACAATTCGGTTTCATCCATTCGGTCTCACCATTCAGTTTCATCCATTCGGTCTCACCATTCAGTTTCATCCATTCAGTTTCATCCATTCGGTCTCACCATTCGGTTTTGTCCATACGGTCTCAAGACCGAATGGATACACTCACCTCAATACCGTTTGAAGATCGGTCTAAAAGACCATTTGAGGAGTTCCGGTCTGCGAGATAGTTTGAGGAGTTATGGTCTGCGAGACTATTTAACGTAGCTACATGCAAACCGTTCAATATTTGAAACTGTTTGAGAAGACCGTTTGCTAAATTTGGTGTGCAATGCGGAGACCGAATGTAGAACCATGCACGTAGACCATTTGCTGCTCTAAGCTTCAAGACCATTTGCTATGCTCAAGAAAAGGAAATTGTTTGGATAGCTAGGCATGAAGATCATTTGAGCATGATGGGAGCAAACAAAATCAGCTATTCACGTGAAGTATGTTTGGGCAGCTGAACGCATTCATGAAAATGTATGGGAAAAGTCAAACCTATGAAGACCGAATGAGCTTGTTGCTGGACCGTTTGGATTAGCTAAGACGAAAGTGAATGGCCACAACATGTGCATGGGAGCTGATTGGAAAAGATCATGCAAACCGGATGGAAAAGGAAAGTCACGAAGACCGTTTGCTTTGCTAAGTAGTGCAAAGACTGTTTGGGAAATAAAGCTACAAGACCGTGAGCCAAAGCAAACTGCAGACCGTTTGCTGATTGCTACACGTGAAGACCATTTAATAAAGTAGTAAACAGTAGACTGTGAGGAGAAAAGATCCTGCAGACCAGTTGATAAAGTAGGTGCCGAGACCGAGAGAGCCGATTAAGAAAAGTAAACAAGACCGTTTGATAAATTGAATACAATGCCAAACCGATTAGAAAGTCTGCCAAAACCGAAACCGATTGGTAATTAAACAGTTTCCAAACCGTTTGCTGCTACCACGCAAGGCCATTCATAGGACTGTTTGAGAAAGATAAATATCAAAACTATTTGCAGAGAAAACGTTTGGGCACTTAAAGTACCAAGATCATTTGGTCATATGTTACCAAACCATTTGGACTCACACCAAAAGCATGAGGACTAGATCTGTGCCTATAAATAGGACCAGCATGGTCCCCATTTGGAGGTGGTTCTGAGACGCCGACAAGCTACCTATACACAGGTCCGATCCAGATCCAGTTCCATCCACACCAGTTTCACTCCACCTACTATCTGTGTTGCAATCAAGGAGATCGAGAAGAGAAGGAAGATGAAGTGAGAGAGACTATCCGGCCTATCTTGGCACCTCTCATTCGTGTCTAGATCTGCTTTGACACTACGTAGAAGACTGCATCATCTTCACTGAGTTGCGACTACCTTCTACACCATTCTCATGGTGGATTTCTCTCTCTTTCATACTCTTCTTATTTCTCGCATCATGAGCGAGTAGTCCACTTCTGCTGGGGTGCGGGGACTAGCCCTGCTTCCCATGCAATCATGTTCTTTTGTTAAACTTTTCATGGCAATGTATACAACTTTTCATTTCATTGTTAATCATTATGTTTGTAGTTAGATTAATTGCTTGCTTTCATCTTCATTCTTCCTATGTTGTGAGAACTTCTATATGTAGGATTGAATGTCATTTAACATGTTAACTCCCAAACTAGAAATAGAATGTGATTCCTTGAGGCTGTAAGTGTATGATCCGTGAGGGGACGAGCCATCTAGCCTTCAGTGATGCTTCTGTGCACCTAACATCTGTATAGGGGGGGGTTCACAGCCTTAGTTGGATTTTGTATCTTCTTGTTAATCGTCGATGTTTGCTCGTATATTAATTGCCTACTTGCTTATCGATTAATGCGGTTGACTCCCAAACTAGAAATATAATCGGATTTGTTCGAGGTCGTAAGTGTATGATCTGTGAGGGGATGAGCCATCTAGACTTTGATGACGCTTCTGTGTGCCTAACGCCTGTATAGGGGGCCTACAAACATCATTGGAATTTTGTATCTTCAGAGCCGTAAGTAAGTGATCCGGATGGTGACGAGACTTATGATTCCTAAGGTGATGCTTACGCGAATCTGACGCCTGTATGTGGGGTTTTACAGCAGCTCTTTTTGGATCATTATATATTGCCTGGTTTGGTTGCGATTGAACATGTTTGCATGTGTAATGGTGGTGAAACTCGATACCATCCCAGTGATTCCATATCATTGATCTAAATCCAACTTTATTCCAACCTTTACTTTCTTGTAATTAGTTTAATCAATCTCAAATCAACCAATCGTTCTAAATATTTGTTATGACCCACTTCTAAATTAATCAGTAAACATCTTGATTAGTTCTAAGCACTCTGTTAAACATTATGGTTAATCAAAATAAGCTAATATGTGAATCAAGGGTTGAGATTGAATCATCAGAAGAAACTAATGACAATTGCAGTATTAATGGTTGAGTTAAGTTAAATGCCAAGATGCAATTGGTGCTTTGACCAGTTGTGACAAGATATTAATTATGATTTTGATACCTCCAGTTGTAGAGATTCCTGTGCTTGAAAAGTTGCAAGAGAAATCACTCGAATCGGACATTCGAGGAAAACGTTACAGCCTTTTTGGTTTTCTTGGACCTAAGTTGCAAATTCTCCAAAACTTGTTGTATAATTTCATTTTTACCCTCTCTCTCTTATCCCTTCTTCAGTCGGCCGATAAAACAGTAACTGCTTGAGCGGCGCTCTGTGCTGCAGACGAGCGACCAGTCAAGGAGGAATAAGGGGCGAGCAACCTAGGGCTAGAGAGAGAGAGAGAACGAGAGAGCTCCGTCCATCTTCAATCTCCATCCTCCGCCCTTAATCCTCCTCTACTTCACCTCGTCCGGGCCCCAATAGGTTGGGCGGTTCCCCAAGCATGACATGCAGCTGCGTTCAATTGGCAGCAGTAATGGAAGCTTGGGCGGGGCTTTTTGGGGCCCAAGGCTCCGTGGAGCAGGTCGCCCTTCTTCTTCCTCTACCCTTGCCCTAGCAGCGCCACTCTTGCAGCTGCAGCCAGTAGCTCACCCTAGCCATGGCGGTCGGCCAAGCAGCAGCTGCTGCTGCGTGGGCCAGCAATCAGTGGCCATCTTGGGCGCAAGGAGCAGCTACAAGCCACCCTCGAATCCGGCCAAGGGTCTAGAACCCGTTTCTGCTGTCAATTAGCCCGCAAGAAATACCCAGTCAGGGTCCCCCTTCAACCTGTACGTGAGGATGATGCTGCTGCTTGCAGCAGTGATCCAAACCAGAGCTGCCTTGGGTGCAAGGAAGCACCAAGGAACAACACTTTGGGTTCGCCCATGAGGTCTATGCTTAAATCTGAAGCCTTACTTTAGATTCCGTTTTCAACTAGGTTCAATTTTGATCTGTACATGTGTATGGTATAGTTGGATTGTTGCAGGTTCAATTTGTGACTATACCAAGGTTGAAGACAACCCCCTGGACGCGTTCCTGGACGGTTCCAGATGAATTCGGGCATTCCGAATTAAGTGAGTAGGGTTTCATTTATTTATCATTAATAAACTCAGGCGTTTGAATATTTTCTGTTTTGTGTGCGAATTACGCTGATAACAGGCGTTATCAGGCGTCGGGCAGCGCTTGGCGTCGCCCGACCTTTTTAGTTCATAAAATGCTTCTAGACACTGTTATATGATTAAATTTAGCATTTGAACAGTATGGATTGAATCAGTAGATTTATATGGTTCATTGGAACCTAAATTGCTCATTTGAATGTTGAAATTAGAAATTCATGTCTAAAAATGGTATGATTTGGGTATGAACCCAGACAATGAAGATTTCTGATAAATTATCAGATGTATGATTTCAAAGTTGATATGAATAAATAAAATATGCATGAAAACCCTAATTGCATATATCTTTTGACGTTAATATGTGTAAATTGATATTTACATGAAATGGCACATTTCTCTGAAATATTACCAGAAATTCTCAAGTATTGTTATTAAATTGTATTGTGATATGTAATTAACTCTTAATGGAGTTAAGTGATGCACAAACCAAGATTAGGGTTAATGTGCACGTTTTTCTGAGAATTTCAGAGAATTGACAAATGTTACGTATGAATTCTCATATGTGAAGTAAATTACTCTTAGCAGTGCACTAAGATGTGCAATTGAATGAATTCAATATGCATGTGCCAAATTGACTTGAGTTTGGGATATTTATGAATTTTAAATCTGCTTGCATGCATGATATAAGGATAGGGTGTTGCCATGTGATAAGTGAATGAGGTAACTGAAACCCTAAGGATAGGGTGTTCAATGAATCATGTTATGGTAATATGAAAGGTCTCGATATGAGATGTGGTGATACTTAACTCTTGAATTGTATGATTCTAGTGCATTTAACTTTATATGCTTGTTCTCTCTGAGTTGATATCTACATACTGCAGGGCTTCTTATTTTCAATACATATCTCGTAAATTGCAGGTGATGAGATATGACATGCGCTAGAAAGGGATGTTACTGAGACATGATATATGTTGAATACATGAGTTATGATGTTTCTTATGATATGATATGGCAGGTCGTGTGAGCCTTGTGAGAAATGTTAAATGAGTTATGATTTCTGTTTAAAATGTACCTATAATGTTAATGTTAGACTTAGGTGCCCTGAACACCGTAGAACCCCTTTGAGAGGTCTGCTTCTTAGGGGTAAAACTCGTGTTGCAACAATAACTGTGCGGAGTCACGGTGGCATGAGGACAGAGAGGCAGTGTCCAACAATTATCCGTGCGGAGTCACAGTGGTAACCTAGTGAGACTCTCCGCCTGTGTACTCAGGTTAGAGGAGGAGTCTAGAGCACTCGAAGTTAGTACATTGAGGCCGGAGAGCCTGTGGTCCTGTAGCAGAACAGGGCTGGCAGTCAGACTTAGCATTTCCCGGGTGTGTCACTAAGTCTTGTATGGTGTGGCCGTAGTGCACTGCGAGTCTCTATGCAGAGTACACTGCATAGATCAGGGCATAAGCTAAAATATGATCATATAGGTTCACAGAGTTCCTTATAAATGAAAGAGTTAAGGAAGACTAGAGCATAGTCTTCTAGTAGTTATTCTTTGGATGCAATATTTACATTCTTTGTTATTTCAATTATATTGTTTTAGAACTGCTCAGTGTAGTATTTCTTGTATATTAATCTGAATAATAAACTTGACGAGTTGTTTAGTGATAGTTAAATGAAAAACTATTCACTGAGCGAGTAGGCTCATCCCTCTACTCAAACATTTTCAGGTCAACATCAGCAACAGGATTCGGAAAGATCTTTTCATCCTAACGCTTAATCTGTAGAAGGTCTATGTAGTTAGTTTAGTTAGATAGTGGTCTCTTAGTCCTTTCCCCTCGGTCCTTGGGACATGGTGTGGGTGAGAGAGAGTGTGTATGTGGAATGTGTATAAGAATGTAAATTAACTGTTATGTTTACTTTCTGTTAAACAATGTTACATGTTGTAAAGTCTGTTTACGTACTCTAGCCAGTTTAATTGAAATGCTTCCGCAATAGTTTATTATGTTTTAGTTTACAACAATAATCCGGATATCATTACGAGGTTTTAAAAAGAAAAAGTTCTCAGTGATTTGTTATGTGATAATCCCTCCGTCGTGCCCTAATCTCGTGATTAGTGGTTAGTATGAGATCGGGGTGTGACATCTTGGTATCCGAGCGAGGTTGAGTACATGATTATTCTAAGTCAAGGTCAGGGGACGATAAGAGACCAATAGGATTAGGACTTAAGTGTCTTCCTTCTAACTGTAATTTTCTAACAAGAAGTGTTCTGTTATACTATTGCAGATGGCACGAAGAGGACGTGGTCACGAGAACCAAGTAAAGAGCTTAGGTTGAGTCGTTGAGAATCATTAGGATTAAAAGATAAAGTTATAAGTGAGGCAAATAGGAAGTGATATGATTTTAGCTCTGGGAGGTCTGAGTGTTTAGATACCCTGGCCAGGTGTCTGAATACTTAGATTGACCAGTATCAAGCTACTCTGTCTATTCTTCTCTGGATGCCCTGGCTAGGTATGCAGAGGAAGGATGGGCTAGAGAGAAACCCTAGAAATCTTAGGGTTAAGAAACCGGAAATTAATGTAGGAGTAAAAGATTAAACATAGAATGTGATACAACTCTTGCTTTATATTGCTTATTTGATTGGAGATCACTAGAAATGCTCTTATATGTATGAATTTAGATTTTTAGTTTATAGAATATAAATGATTCTTTTATATTGTTGTGCGTCATAAATTGGTTTAATTATTATTTATATTCATTGTATTAAGTAGACCAGAAGTTATGTTTAAATGAGTTTGCCCTAAGTGGATATTCTTTCCACATGTTTGAGATCAATAGGAGTTGGTTAATCCTAAGTAGCTCTTGGCTTCAGGACTGAAGGTTCAGCCTGGTCCGGCTGACAAGATGTGTTACTGGGATCTAACAACTCCTATAAATAGTATAATAAGAATAGACTCTGGATAAATCTGACATATCATAGTAAAAATGTACATACACTAAGATGTTGAAACATATGGGAAAGATTAGAATAGCTAAGAATCTGTTGGAACTGATATCGGAGGCTCAACGTTGGAGTCTCGTATGAGCAATCCTTAATTGGAAATAAAGGAACACGATATAAGGTTCAGATTAAGTTTAATGATTAGTGTTATATGAACTCTAAATATGAGAATATGGAAAAGATATGAGAAAAGTATGTAAGGGATAAGATAGTAAGAATCAACTATGGAATGGATTATGTAATAAAGTAAAATATTTTTATGTACTTCAAAGCAAATGGAAAATAGAAGAAAAGAGTTAAGTATACAATAAGTATATATAAATAAAGATCCTTATGTAAATCATAAGACCAGGATAGGAAATTTAGTTGAATCAAGAGAAATGATAGAAATGATGACCTTGATTAAAGAATGAAGATTGCATGACATAATTGAGAGTATGGAATGTATATCTTTATTATAAAGTCGAATACATTCATTCATACTACCTTTGGATTCTAAGTCTCTATGGACTAACAAACTAGTTCCAAAAAAATAAAATAAAGAGTAAATGCGTAATTTTGAAAATGAATGCATCATATATGATACATAGCTACCATGGTAGAGACGTCTAAGTGAATGAAACAATGACACACAATATGATGATGAAACCCTAGCAAGGTAAATTGAGAATGTAACTTATCTGGATGTTCAAGTAAGAGGAAGGAAATTCCAGTGATAAGATAAGGAAGACTTGAGTAAAACTTATGAGATCCAAAGTTTGATTTCAAACTAAGGAAGCAAAATAACATCACAATAATGCTATGTTACTGATAAGGACCAAACCCTAGAATGTTTAGAGTTGAAGTAGTTCAAGGGATGTCGCTAGTGATTTGACCTTGAATACTAGCATCTCTATAAAACAAAATCATGAGATTTGCACTATGAAAAGTAAATTAGTATTGATAGTAATCTAGGGTTTAAAGGTAGTTAATCTGAAAGGTAGATAAACAATATGAAAATGATTCAGAGAAAAGAATAAGATATAAATTTGAAATGTAACAAATGTGTTTTGAACAAAAGAAGAAATATAAAATAAGTGAAGTGCGTTATGAAATAAATTCTTACAGTAATAACAAGAAGTAAGTAGCATAGAATGAGGAGTATTACCTGATACATGATTTGAAGTTAGCTGTTGTAGTTCATCCTTTTAAGGCACGACGTCACTATCTTTATGATATGACGATAGATTATCACCCAGGGAATACGAATGTGGTAGCGGATGCTTTGAGCATAAAGTTAAGTTCAACAGTTGATGCATTATGTATGGCATGTTGCAAGAAAGACATGCTAGTAGAAATGTGAAAGTTGAACTTAGACTTAGGGGTGACAAAGCAGAGTGGTTTGATTGCACAGATGCAAGTCAAGCCTACTTTTTACGATCAGATCAAGGAACTTCAGTAGGGTGACAGGGAGTTACAGTAGATCATGCATGACATGACAGGAGGAAGAAACCAAAGTTTAGGTTTTCAGATGATGGCGTGTTGTATTAGCATGACAGGTTGCGTGTACCTCGAGACAGTGATTTGAAAGAGTATATTCTTAAGAAAGCACATGCATCAATGTACATTATGCATCCTGGCAACACTAAGATGTGCAGGAATCTCAAAGAATTGTATGGGTGGTCTAGTATGAAGAAGGATGTAGCTGAGTACGTGGCTAGGTGTAGTGTGTGTCAGCAGGTTAAGGCTGAGCACCAGAAACCTACAACTACCTTGTAATCTTTTTCTATACCAGAATGGAAATGGGACCATATCACAATGGATTTTGAGATAGGGTTACCCAGGACACCTAGAGGTTATGACTCGATATGAATGATTGTGGATAGACTAATTTAGTCTTCTCGCTTTATTCATATTAAGTCAACCTTTGAGGTCCTGAAGCTGGCTAAGAGATACGTGGATGAAATAGTCAGGTTGCATGGTATCCCAGTTTCAATTATATCAGATACAAATCCTAAGTTTACATCCAGGTTTTTTGAAATCAGTTGCATCGTGCTTTGGGCACAAAGCTGAGGTTTAGTACAACTTGTTATCCGCAAACAGATGGTCAGTTAGGGAGGACCATTTAGACTCTTGAGGACATGTAGAGGGCAGTTGAAAGCTATAAAGGATAGGCAGAAGAGTTATGTGGAGAAGAGACGTTGACCTCTTGAGTTTGAGGTTGGTGATGAAGTGTATTTGAAGATTTCACCATGGAAAGGAGTATGAGGGTTGGTAAGTGAGGTAAACTGACTCCTAGTGTTATGGGCTCATATCCTACCATTGAGAGATTTGGACCTGTAGCCCATAAGTTGAATTTGCCATCCGAGTTGGCCAATTTATATGATGTGTTTCATGTATCGATGTTGAAGAAATGCTATCCCGGTATAGAGAAGATAATAGACCCAGAACCTTCCCAACTCAGACAGATATATCCTATGTTGAAGGACCTGTACAAATAGATGATCGGAGGATCAAGAAACTCAACAATTGTGAGATACCATTAGTAAAAGTTTTGTGGAAGAATCATAACCTAGAGGAAGTCGCGTGGGAGTTTTGGGTCAGATATGCGTAACAAGTTGTTTTTCCTCTTTTAGGAATTTCGGGGCGAAATTCTTATAAGGGAGGGAGATTGTTATGACCCACTTCTAAATTAATCAGTAAACATCTTGATTAGTGCTAAGCACTCTGTTAAACATCATGGTTAATCAAAATAAGCTAATATGTGAATCAAGGGTTGAGATTGAATCATCTGAAGAAACTAATGACAATTGTAGTATTAATGGTTGAGTTAAGTTAAATGCCAAGATGCAATTGGTGCTTTGACCAGTTGTGACAAGATATTAATTATGATTTTGATACCTCCAGTTGTAGAGATTCCTGTGCTTGAAAAGTTGCAAGAGAAATCACTCGAATCGGACATTCGAGGAAAACGTTACAGCCTTTTTGGTTTTCTTGGACCTAAGTTGCAAATTCTCCAAAACTTGTTGTATAATTTCATTTTTACCCTCTCTCTCTTATCCCTTCTTCAGTCGGCCGATAAAACAGAAACTGCTTGAGCGGCGCTCTGTGCTGCAGACGAGCGACCAGTCAAGGAGGAATAAGGGGCGAGCAACCTAGGGCTAGAGAGAGAGAGAGAGAACGAGAGAGCTCCGTCCATCTTCAATCTCCATCCTCCGCCCTTAATCCTCCTCTACTTCACCTCGTCCGGGCCCCAATAGGTTGGGCGGTTCCCCAAGCATGACCTGCAGCTGCGTTCGATTGGCAGCAGTAATGGAAGCTTGGGCGGGGCTTTTTGGGGCCCAAGGCTCCGTGGAGCAGGTCGCCCTTCTTCTTCCTCTACCCTTGTTCTAGCAGCGCCACTCTTGCAGCTGCAGCCAGTAGCTCACCCTAGCCATGGCGGTCGGCCAAGCAGCAGCTGCTGCTGCATGGGCCAGCAATCAGTGGCCATCTTGGGCGCAAGGAGCAGCTACAAGCCACCCTCGAATCCGGCCAAGGGTCTAGAACCCGTTTCTGCTGTCAATTAGCCCGCAAGAAATACCCAGTCAGGGTCCCCCTTCAACCTGTACGTGAGGATGATGCTACTGCTTGCAGCAGTGATCCAAACCAGAGCTGCCTTGGGTGCAAGGCAGCACCAAGGAACAACACTTTGGGTCCGCCCATGAGGTCTATGCTTAAATCTGAAGCATTACTTTAGATTCAGTTTTCAACTAGGTTCAATTTTGATCTGTACATGTGTATGGTATAGTTGGATTGTTGCAGGTTCAATTTGTGACTATACCAAGGTTGAAGACAACCCCCTGGACGCGTTCCTGGACGGATCCAGATGAATTCAGGCATTCCGAATTAAGTGAGTAGGGTTTCATTTACCTATCATTAATAAACTCAGGCGTTTGAATATTTTCTGTTTTGTGTGCGAATTACGCTGATAATAGGCGTTATCAGGCGTCGGGCAGCGCTTGGCGTCGCCCGACCTTTTTAGTTCATAAAATGCTTCTAGACATTGTTATATGATTAAATTTAGCATTTGAACAGTATGGATTGAATCAGTAGATTTATATGGTTCATTGGAACCTAAATTGCTCATTTGAATGTTGAAATTAGAAATTCATGTCTGAAAATGGTATGATTTGGGTATGAACCCAGACAATGAAGATTTCTGATAAATTATCAGATGTACGATTTCAAAGTTGATATGAATAAATAAAATATGCATGAAAACCCTAATTGCATATATCTTTTGACGTTACTATGTGTAAATTGATTTTTACATGAAATGGCACATTTCTCTGAAATATTACCAGAAATTCTCAAGTATTGTT
Source organism: Alisma plantago-aquatica (assembly GCA_963693085.1). Classification (NCBI taxonomy): domain Eukaryota; kingdom Viridiplantae; phylum Streptophyta; class Magnoliopsida; order Alismatales; family Alismataceae; genus Alisma; species Alisma plantago-aquatica. Next base: position 1,470,138,046 of record OY856410.1, read on the forward strand.
ATTAAATTGTATTGTGATATGTAATTAACTCTTTATGGAGTTAAGTGATGCACAAACCAAGATTAGGGTTAATGTGCATGTTTTTCTAAGAATTTCAGAGAATTGACAAATGTTACGTATGAATTCTCATATGTGAAGTAAATTACTCTTAGCAGTGCACTAAGATGTGCAATTGAATGAATTCAATATGCATGTGCCAAATTGACTTGAGTTTGGGATATTTATGAATTTTAAATCTGCCTGCATGTATGATATAAGGATAGGGTGTTGCCATGTGATAAGTGAATGAGGTAACTGAAACCCTAAGGATAGGGTGTTCAATGAATCATGTTATGGTAATATGAAAGGTCTCGATATGAGATGTGGTGATACTTAACTCTTGAATTGTATGATTCTAGTGCATTTAACTTTATATGCTTGTTCTCTCTGAGTTGATATCTACATACTGCAGGGCTTCTTATTTTCAATACATATCTCGTAAATAGCAGGTGATGAGATATGACATGCCCTAGAAAGGGATGTTATTGAGACATGATATATGTTGAATACATGAGTTATGATGTTTCTTATGATATGATATTGCAGGCCGTGTGAGCCTTGTGAGAAATGTTAAATGAGTTATGATTTCTGTTTAAAATGTAACTATAATGTTAATGTTAGACTTAGGTGCCCTGAACACCGTAGAACCCCTTTGAGAGGTCTGCTTCTTAGGGGTGAAACTCGTGTTGCAACAATAACTGTGCGGAGTCACGGTGGCACGAGGACAGAGAGGCAGTGTCCAACAATAATCCGTGTGGAGTCACGGTGGTAACCCAGTGAGACTCTCCGCCGGTGTACTCAGGTTAGAGGAGGAGTCTAGAGCACTCAGAGTTAGTGCATTGAGGCCGGAGAGCCTGTGGTCCTGTAGCAGAACAGGGATGGCAGTCAGACTTAGCATTTCCCGGGTGTGTCGCTAAGTCTTGTACGGTGTGGCCGTAGTGCACTGCGAGTCTCTATGCAGAGTACACTGCATAGATCAGGGCATAAGCTAAAATATGATCATATAGGTTCACAGAGTTCCTTATAAATGAAAGAGTTAAGGAAGACTAGAGCATAGTCTTCTAGTAGTTATTCTTTGGATGCAATATTTACATTCTTTGTTATTTCAATTATATTGTTTTAGAACTGCTCAGTGTAGTATTTCTTGTATATTAATCTGAATAATAAACTTGACGAGTTGTTTAGTGATAGTTAAATGAAAAACTATTCACTGAGCGAGTAGGCTCATCCCTCTACTCAAACATTTTCAGGTCAACATCAGCAACAGGATTCAGAAAGATCTTTTCATCCTAACGCTTAATCTATAGAAGGTATATGTAGTTAGTTTAGTTAGATAGTGGTCTCTTAGTCCTTTCCCCTCGGTCCTTGGGACATGGTGTAGGTGAGAGAGAGTGTGTATGTGGAATGTGTATAAGAATGTAAATTAACTGTTATGTTTACTTTCTGTTAAACAATGTTACATGTTGTAAACTCTGTTTACGTACTCTAGCCAGTTTAATTGAAATGCTTCCACAATAGTTTATTATGTTTTAGTTTACATCAATAATCCAGATATCATTACGAGGTTTTAAAAAGAAAAAGTTCTCAGTGATTTGTTATGTAATAATCCCTCCGTTGTGCCCTAATCTCGTGATTAGTGGTTAGTGTGAGATTGGGGTGTGACAATATTAGTCTTACTTGAACTAGAATTGAATGACAAGATTCATAAAAATGTTGTCCTTTGGGTTCGATCCTTAACTATACTGCGATAAGACTCGTACACTTGTGGGTGGTATTATTGCACATTGGTTTTGGTAAAAGCTCGGGGATTTCAACCCTGAGTGAGTTTGTTAGTGTGATAAAATCCCACGTCAAATTCTGGCACCGTTGTTGAGGACAATGAAATCAGTTAGTCAAATCTAGTTCTTTTGAGGCTAATCTAGGATTTTAATTTTCTTTTGATACAATCGATCATCTACTTGAATTGGACTCTACTCCGTGGTTCTCACTTTTGAAATCTTTCTAATTCAGGTACAACCCAAGCCATAGTGCATGCGTCGTTTGGACAGCCCCAGACTAACAGCGAGTTTTGATCCTGAGATAGATAGAACTTTTCATCATCATATCAGAGAGAATCAAGCAAGGATGGCTCAGGAAGAGGAAGTAGCTCGAAGGGTGGCTCAAGCCATCAATGTGCAGAGGGAGAGGCTCATGCAAGAAGCCAGAGTTGCAGTCCAAGAGGAAATTCTAGCAACACAAAAAGCAACACAAGCATCTGAACTACAAAAGGATCTTAGAGAGTTCTCAATCCTAAAAGCTTTGAATGTTCATCATCCAGTACAACCTCCTCCCATCAATGCTCCTAATTTCAAGATAAGATCGCATTGGATCACCCTGCTTCCGAAAAGCCCTTTCTATGGAAAACAAAGTGAAGATAGTCAAGAACATCTTCTAAGGTTTATTTATCTTTGTGCTATGACAAAGCAAAATGGAGTGTCTGATGATGCCATTAGACTCTGCCTCTTCAAGTATTCCCTTACTGATAGAGCTATAAGTTGGTACAATTTGTTGCAAAGTGAAATATCCATCACCACTTGGGAACAACTCCAAAATGTGTTTCTAGAAAAGTTCTACCCTCCATCTCTCACATATGAAATTAGAGGTCAAATAACAAATTTCACTCAAGTCCCTGGAGAAACCCTTGTTGAAGCCTGGGATAAATACAAAGAGCTTCTACGCAAGTGTCCACACCATGGAATTCCTAAGAATCAACTCATCAAAATTTTCTATAGGGGTGTGGACGACAATATCAAGAGATTCTTAGATTCCTCATTTGGAGGAAACTTCATGCGTCAAAGTTATGACAGTTCATGGAGAGTCGTTACCCTTGGAGTAGAAAATCAAGCCAATTGGGGAAGATCTGTAGGTAAAGGAGTATTGAAAGTAGCTATGGCCGAAGATACTCCCGAGTACAAGTCAATCGCTGAAACCTTAAAACTCTTAGTTGCCAAGAAAGACCATATTGAATCATCTCTTGCTGTTATTGGAAGAGAATGTTCACCCACTCGACAACAAGAACAAGTCAGGTCTGCCACATTATTTTGTGAAGCATGTAAGGGCATAGATCACTCCACTTTCGCATGCAATGTTCTCTATGATGTTGTTCTATACAATGTATGTGGCCAAGGAGATAATAATCAAATGGAGAACTTGAATGTTGTTAATACCATCCCTGGTCAAGGTTATTACAATCTGCATTAGAACAAGAATCATCCAAGATTTCAATATGGAAACTCCTCTGGAGCAGTAAACTCACATCAATTTGGTTCGAACAATCAGCCACGAGGCCCACCAAGATTCCAATACAATCAACAATAGAATTTTGGAAATCAAAGAAATTTCAAGGGAAACTTTCAGAATAGGAACTTCAATAATTATCAAAACAATTCCCAGTACTAGAGTATTAACCAAGTTCCTTATCAACAACAAGGAAAACAAGAAAGTCCTGTATCACATGTTGACAAGTTAACAACCATTGAAAAGATGTTGCAAACTCAGTAAACTATGATAGCTAACCAACAAGACCAGCAGAAGGCTATTGAATCTCAACTAGCTCAACTCGCAGCTAGCATAAAGCCACCTACTGGAGTTTTTGTTGGCCAACCCGAGAATAATCCTAAGCATCCTAAACAATTGAAGGCAGTCACCACTAGATCAAGGAGAGACTATTATGATCCTCCTATCAAGACACCTATGGTTGTTACGGATGACGATGAACCTGCGATTGTCCAAGACTCAACAACACTGGAGTCTCAACTGAAAGAACCAGTAATTGCTGATAAGACAGACAAGGAAAGTCCTGAGAAACCTATAGAAACTGAAACACCAGAACCTAATGTCCCTGTATACAAGACTCATATACCGTTCCCTACTCGTTTAAGGCAAACAAAGCTGGATACTCGGTTCAATAAGTTTAAAGAAGCTATGAAAAAACTTCATGTTGATATACCCTTTTTGGATGTGCTGGCTGAGATACCAGCTTGGACAAAGTACTTAAAGTCACTGCTCACCAGGAAATATATAACTGAAGAATATGAGACAGTCAAGTTAGCTAAAACCACTTCGGATATCATCCAGAGTAAGATTCCAAACAAAAAGAAAGATCCATGATCTTTTGGGATTTTCTCCCATATTGGTGATTCTTCATGCAAGAAAGGACTAGCAGATCTTGGTGCTAGCATCTCTATCATGCCACTCGGCCTTTGCAAAAGACTAGGGTTTGCTAAACTTCTTCTCATTGGCATGACCATACAACTCGCAGACAATTCGATAAAACACCCGTTAGGAATTATTGAGGATGTACCTGTCAAGGTAGGAAAAGATTCCTGTGTTCGGTGTGACTTTGTCATCAAGGACATAAAAGAGGATGCCAGATATCCTCTCATCTTTGGACGTCCATTCCTCTCTACCGCAAGAGTTCTAATTGACGTTGAAGCAGGAACCTTGCTGCTTAGATTAGGCAAGGAAACACTCAAATTTAAAGTTTTTGAAAGCATGAGAAGACCAAGTATGCAAGAAGAAGTCTATCTTATCGATTGCATAGATTAGATGTCACCTTTGACTCAAGAGAATCATGAATCTGATGATCCATTAGAAGTTTCTCTAACGGATCCATCAGTTGATGAACCTATTGACGAACAAGAAAAGGATCGCATTGAATCCCTCGACTCTGCCAAAGAAAATCCAGAAGCCAGGATTGAAGAACTCAAGGTTGTAGAAGCTACTGAAGAAACACACGAAAAACCAGAAGCCCCTTCCTGAGGGACTGAAGTATGTGTTTTTGGATGACCTCAAGATTTGTCCAATAATAATAAATTCCGATCTTATGACCGAACAAGAAGATAAACTCCTGAAGGAATTGAAGGAGAGGAAGAAAGAAATTGGCTACAAAATGAGTGACCTCACTGGGGTTAGTCAAGCGTTGTGTATGTACCAGATCCCCATGATGGAAGATCACAAGCCAACTATTGAACATCAACAGAAACTGAATCCAAATATGAAGGAGGTAGTCCGTAAAGAGGACATTAAACTACTCACCGCTGGAATTATCTATCTGATATCAGACTCACCATGGGTGAGCCCGGTGCATGTAGTCCTGAACTCATCCCCACCCAAACAGTCAAAGGGTGGAGGATGTGCATTGATTATAGAAAGCTGAACAAGGCAATTCGAAAAGATCATTTTCTAATGCCTTTCCTTGATCAAGTATTAGAGCGGCTGGCCCATCAAGAATACTTCTGTTATGTTAATGGTTACTCTGGATTCTACCAAATACCTATACACCCAAATGACCAGGAGAAAACCACCTTCACCTGCCAATTCGGAACATACACATTTATAAGAATGCCATTCAGACTCTGCAATGCATCTGCAACTTTCCAGCATTGCATGGCTGCTATATTTGTCAGTCTCACCGAAACCAATATTGAAGTTTTCATGGATGATCTTTCTGTATACGGAGATTCATTCGATTCATGTCTAAAAAACCTCTCCCTGGTCCTCAAACGACGTGAAGAAGCTCATCTTGTGCTCAACTGGGAGAAGTGTCATTTTATGGTAAAGGAAGGAATTGTCCTCGACGATAGGGTCAGCAATAGAGGAATTGAAGTAGATAAAGCCAAGATTGAAGTGATTTCAAAGCTCTCTGTCCCTATCAATGTAAAGGAAGTTTGAGCATTCCTTAGTCATGTAGGTTTCTATAGATGGTTTATAAAGGATTTCTCAAAGATAACCAAGCTGATGACAAATTTGTTACTAAAGGATGTTGAATTCAATTTTGACAAAGAATGTGTTAAAAGTTTCAACACACTAAAGCATGCTCTTACAACTACACCCATCATTAGAGATCCTGATTGGGACCACCCTTTTGAATTCATGTGTGATGCAAGAGATTATGTTGTAGGTGATGTCTTGGTTCAATGTATAGAAAAGAAACATTATGTGATCTATTATGCATCGAATACCCTCGATGAAGCTCAGAGGAATTATGCTACTACTGAGAAAGAACTTCTGGAAGTCGTGTTTGCTTTTGACAAGTTCAGATCCTACCTAATTGGTTCAAAGGTCATTGTCTAAACAGATCACACTGCCATTCGTTACCTTCTAGCAAAGAATGACACAAAACCTAGGTTAATAAGATGGATTCTCCTACTACAAGAATTTTATTTAGAGATCAGAGATAAAAAGGGTACAGAGAATGTTGTAGCAGACAACCTCAGTCGCATCTACACTCTGGATACTGAGAAGATTCCAATTAATGATTCCCTTTCGGATGATCAATTAATGAAGGTCTCAGAAGCTATACCATGGTACTTGGATTTTGTGAACTACCTTACTGGTGGGGTTATTCATCCTCAATGCACAGGAAATACAGTGAAGAAATTTATGCATGATGTGAAACAATACTAATGGGATGAGCTATACCTTTTCAAGCTATGTGTTGATGGTCTTTACAGATGATGTATCGCTGAGGATAAAGCTCAATCTATTCTAGAACACTGTCACTCTGGCCCAGTCGGGGGCCATATGAGTTCAAAGAAGACTGCCTTGAAGGTTTTGCAATGTGGATTCTTCTGGCCAACCATATCCAAAGATTCCTACGACTTTGTCCTATCATGTGACAAATGTCAAAGATCTGGCAATATAACAAAGAGAGATGAGATGCCACTGAATCTATGGCAAGAAGTAGAGATATTCGACGTTTCAGGAGTGGACTACATGGGTCCATTCCCATCTTCTCATGGATTTTCATACATCCTAGTGGCGGTGGACTATGTCTCAAAATGGGTTGAAGCCATACCAACTGTAACTAGTGATTCCAAACCCATCATCAAATTATTCAAAGATATTATTTTCCCCCATTTTGGAGTTCCACGAACTGTGATATCCGACGGAGGGTCTCATTTCCTTGAAAGAAGCTTCGAAGCATTACTGAGAAAGTATGGTGTAACACACAAAGTAGCCTCACCCTACCATCCACAAACAAGTGGATAGGTAGAGGTTTCTAACTGTGAACTCAAAGCTATCCTGGAAAAAACTATAGGGTGCAATCAGAAAGATTGGTCAGTGAAAATCAACGACGCATTATGGGACTATCGAACTACTTATAAAACTCCCCTCGGGACTACACCTTTTTTATTAATATATGGAAAGGCTTGCCACCTTCCAGTAGAACTGGAACACAAGGCATGGTGGGCAATAAAACAACTAAATTTTGATATGAAAAAAGCTGGCCAAGCCAGGATTCTGCAACTCCAAGAGCTAGACGAACTCAGGATGACAACTTATGATAATGCATGAATCTACAAAGAACACACCAAACATTAGCATGATGGTCATTCGAAAAGAAAAGATATACAAGTAGGAGACCAAGTTCTGCTATTCAACTCAAGGTTGAAGTTATTCCCAGGGAAACTCCGCTACCGCTGGTCTAGACCGTACATTGTCAAAAGTATCTCCCCACATGGTGCTTTCTCTTTATGGAGTTAAAAGTCAGGAGAATTTGTTGTGAATGGTCAATGCTTGAAAAGATATTTCACCACATCCGACATAAGCACCGATGCAATAATAGATCTCTTCAATCCAAAGGAACCACCGTGAAGTTGAAAATATCACGTCGAGCCATCGACGTAAAATAAAGGCACTTTTCGGGAGGCAACCCGATAAATAAAATTAGTTTTAACTTTGAATTAGAAATTTTACTCAATTTTGTTTTTTTTTAATTTAAATAATTTTGCACCAAATAAATGGTGAGATGCTATTTGAGTTCTGAATGATCTTTTTGTTTGTGATTTTTAGATGGAGGAAACAAGCTGATGGGAACGCAACCACATCAGTGGTCCAAACACTACTACAAAAAATTCTTTTTACAACAGTTCCTTTTCTCAATTTACAACAGGTGTTAACCGTTGTATTAGATCACGTGATCTTATGGGGGGGTGCTTTACACAACATGTGATCGCATGTTGTAATAGATGTATTTTATATAACAGTTGAAACATGTTGTCTTTTAAGGAATGACATGTTGTAATATGGGTATTTTACACAACATGTGGTGCACCTGTTGTAATATATATTATACAACAGTTGAACGACGTTGTCTTTCGCTAAACACACCCGTTGTAATAGGGGTATTTTTTACAACATGCGGTTCACGCATTATAATATATATTATACAACAGTCGAAGCATGTTGTCTTTCACTAAACACACCCATTGTAATAGGTAGGTCTATTACAACATGCAGTGCACCTGTTGTAATATACATGTTTATACAACAGTTGGAGTATGTTGTCTTTCCATACAGTTAACCATTGTAATAAGATTGTTTAGACAACATGGTGTGTGTCTGTTGTAATATACACAATTTATACAACAGGTTATGCATGTTGTAGTTCACTAGAAACACCTGTTGTAATAGGTGTATTTTTTCCTAACAAACCTGTTGTAATAGGTGTGGATAACACAACATGTGCTGTTTGTTGTAGAATCATACATTTTACAACATATTATTAACTGTTGTCTTTGATTAGAGTTTGAAAGGTCATATATCGAACCAATTGTATTGATCAAATTAACCATATTATTAATAAATTATAATAAATATGCAATTATACTTTTTCATTTCACAAACAAACACATAGTTGAACAAAATTTCCATCAAACCTTGAAAGAAACTCATATTAAATTTAATTAATATTAAATCATCCATACAACGATTCAATAATACAAAGTACTAAGTATCCACTCTAGAATCGAACTGAAAATAACTAAAAAAGTTTCACACATTGGTCTATGGTAAAGAACAAATGTCTCCCCCACATCTCACATAATCTTATGTGTGCTCAAGAACACATGTCGCCCACTCGTTTCAGACCTCATCGATATCTTCTTGGTTGAAGCAATGACCAATATACTTCGAATAATACTGCAATCATATGACAAATATATCAACATGTTGTGATATTTTCAATTTATTTAGAAATTTGAACAAACGAAAAGAATATAATGTTAAGTAGCTTACACATTCAGGAATATTTCTATTTCTTGCATCAAAGATGTCTTTCATATACTTCAACACATAATACCCGCAATCTGTATTGTTTGGATGCTTTGGACACTATACGAAATAAATATTAATTTGTTATCCAAATAATTTTGAGAACTTGTTAGCAAATAAGAGGATCAAAAATTCTATAAGAGTGAAAAAGTCATGGTTTATATGCCATATTGGATGATGCAAAACTTGCACTTGCAAGAGGAGGATTTTGTAAGAGTGAAGAATGCCACCCTTCCAAAAGGAACCTTTGTTTAACTGCATCCTCACATGAAAGATTTTTTAGATATATCAAACCAAAGCTATTTTGGAAACAACTCTCAGGAACTCGCTCATCCAAAAAGATGGGTCTGGATGCTAGTATTCAGAGAAGGGTACGATTATTGTCAACTCTTGCAGTGTTAAGATCATTCTTGATTTTTCCTTTTTATGGCTTTAATGCTGACTTTACCTTTTTGGTGGACCATTAGTTGTAGGGAACTTCGCACGAAGTCAAAGTTCACTCCAACAAGTTCAATCGCGAAATGAACATGCCTGCAGAGAAGGTACGTTGTGATCCTGAATTTCTGTTTCTAAAAACATTTTCTGTGTTTCTCGTCAAACAAAAGAGTTATCTCCACAAAGCAAGGATTTTGTGACCTTTTCTCTTTGATTTTGAGAATAGATTCTGTTAATTGAACCAACGGTTGAAGGTACAGTTATGTTACCCAGTCGGTGGTTTGGCCCGACTTCTCCTCCTTGGGAGACTCGGGTTCTAATCCTATGTAGTGCAATGTATTTACCAACCCTTGGGTCATCCGGGCTATCACCTGTTTGAGGGAGGGAGGAGACTAATGTCTCTTCTAACTCAAAAAGGAAAAAAAGAAGGTAAAATGTTGGTAGTAACTATTCGTCTTATTAAAATGAATCTTCTCAGGTCAGGTGCAACAGTGAAAGTTCGTTTTGGCCTCCTCATGAAGGGGATGTGGATTTAAATGTTAAGAACAGATGGTCTATCACATTAGGATCAACCTGTCCCACCCATTGCTTGACCTCCATCTGATTAGTGGAGCCTTGTCAGTTATCCCCTACTGTCATTTTCTTTATAGTGGCCGAAACAATCCCTGGCTATTGCAATTGTGGTCCTTCTAGCTCTACCCTGCTAGAGGTTATGTTGCTCGAGTTTGTTCTCTATTCATTATCCCTAGGTATTAACTTGTAATCATTTTATGCTTCTTCTTTATGATCATCTGAAGTAACAATGAGCAGGTAAAGAAATGCTTGTACATACATTCTAAAAGTATGATGTACAAATAGAGTGTGAGGCTATGTTGTTATGTTAGTGAACCTTTTCTTTGTCAACATGAACACGACAGTGAATAAAAAATTGTCCAAAGCATAAGAAGCAAGGCAAAAAAGTGACGGCTGTTAACACAGTCCTTCATAATTGTTGTAATGAATGTGTTGTAAGGGCAGTTTCCTTGTGATCTAAGTACTAGTTTGGCCCTTGGGTTTAGGAATACCAATAATTGTGGCACCAGGATTTGGATGGCGCAAAAAGTGGCAGTTGGCAAACCCCCCATTTTTGACGAGATTTAAAATCCATTAATATTCTGTATGATCTGCTATCTTATGGTACTAAAAAGTTCTATGTTTAGATCCTGTGCTACAATTTAATACACCAACTACTAAGATTGGAAATGTTGCCAGCCAAACTATGCCTAATTGTTTCCCTTACCCTCGAAGCCCATTTTGATGTTGTATTAGAGAAGGCTTTAATTAACTTGTTGTCTTCTGATTTCCTTAATAAGATAGTATGCAAGGATATTATGTCAATGCAATGTGTCGTTCATCCAGGTCATATGAATTGACTTCTTACATGTTGAAGAAATAGTTACAAATTTGAACTTAATCTTGTATAGTCATCTTGCAGTCCTAACTTTTTCTGGCTGGGTTATGTTGGTAGTGTTAAGGGGTTTGGCTGCTAACTGATTTAAATTTTTTTGGTAAAGGAGCAGAATTGTAATGTGGAACACCCATCAACCAGTGTTATTCTTTTGAATCTAAAGTGCAAATCAATTTGTTTTTTACGATGACAATAATGATATAAAAGGAAGCAGATTCCTTTTATTGGCAATGACCACAAAACTCTTCTGATACTACTGTCTGCTAATTTTTTTGAGTAGGTTTTAAGACGTTTAGCGCAAAACAGAGAGGCGGCTAGGAAATGTCGTCTCAAGAAAAAGGTAGCTGGGGTTTTCAAAAACCCATCATGCAGATTTAGTACGTAGAGTATTAATATATTTAGTTATGTTTCAGGCTTATGTTCAACAACTTGAATCTAGTCACATCAAGCTTGCAGAACTGGAGCTTGAACTTCAGAGTGCTAGACAGCAGGCAAGACAACTATTTGCTTGCTTACTTATGGCACAACATGCCTCAGTTAATGTGAATGTTGCTTTCAACAGAGTCTTCTTGCAAGTGGAGCCTTAGGATATCCTAATTCTTTTGCTAGAAGCCCTGGTAAAAAAACTTACTTGTCTTTACCAACTTTTTATCCTGAATAACATCATCTATCTTGAATCAAATAACAGTTAAGCAGTCACATTTAGTATCAAATTTTGTTCGTGTAATCAGGAATTGCTGCCTTTGAGATTGAGTATTCCCAATGGGTTATCAACCAACAACGCCAAACTTCTTTTCTTAGAGAGGCTTTGCAGCAACAAGCATCTGAAATAGAGCTAGGGCTTCTAGTTGAGGGTGCAATGAGTCATTACAAGAAACTTTTTGACCTAAAGGCAGCTGCAACAAAGTGTGATGTCTTCTATATTATATCAGGTACGTGGAAAACAGCGGCTGAAAGGTGTTTCCTGTGGATTGGGGGCTCTCGTCTGACAGAACTTCTAAATGTTAGATATATATAGCAGTGAAACATCTTATTTAATCTGAAATATTCCCCATAACGTCTGATATCACTTTTTTGTGCAGTTTCTTGTAAGTACTTTCATCATGCTAAGACTATCTTGAAAATTTCGCAGCTAGTGTGATGATATATAAGCCAGAGTTACTTCTGTGAAATTTTTTTTGATGCCAATAAATAAATTGCATGATAGGTTATGGCACTGTCATCCTTAGGATGTCTCTTGTTAAAGAAAATTGTGACTTTTCCTTGTATTATGATTTTTCTATAGAATAGTTAATTGGCATATTCTAATTTAAGAAAGTAGATAGGTAGATGGTGTGATTATAGTTGGTTCCAACAGTCACTTCACTCCACTTTTCCAGGCGTACATGTTGCATTATGTCGAGACTGCCGCATATCAAGCCATTATGACTGCTAAAAAAATTCTTTTGACACATTTTGACAAATTGTAACTATTGTTTGGTCGTGCTTCTCAAAACGCTTCTGACCTGGTTCTTTTGATCTATATATAAATGTTGTTGGTCTGTAACATCTGCAAGTTTCTAAGGTGAAAAGAAATACTAAATCTAACTGGGACGAAACGAACTAGCTGAGGGATAGATGTTGCTTCTTAAAACCATGTTATCGATGCCCAGTAATTAGTAGGATCTTGATGATATGATAAACCAATTGTAGCATTTAGTTTTTCGTCTGTTTGCAGCTCAGTTCTGTGCTAAGTCTGTAAAACATTGCATACTGAGACAACATTAATATAAGATATTATCAATTGCCATCCATCATACCATCTCACATGTCAGGATAGCATGAAACTCATTCCAGATTGTCTTCAGAGAACATCCAACATACATACATGCAGCTGAACATCTGAGCACACATTACGGAATGCACCAGTAATCAACTAAGTGAAAGAAACATTTAGGAAAATGGGAACATAATACATGCCTCAAAATCAAGCAGCGGTATATAGAAACTCTTGAAGCAGGAAAATACCCAATATTGTAAAAGAAGTTATGGCAATTATAGCAAGACAGAGTAAAATATAAAGCCAAATTCCAGGGAAAATAATCCCTAGAAGGTAAATATAGATATAGCACAATAGATCCAATAGATGGTAGGGGCACACTGAAATTAAGATCATGTGAACAAGGAACTATTAAGGCCAACCACTACAAGCTGAATATTCCCACAAAGCCGTAACACAAAGAAATATAAAACATTTCAATCTCCATATAGAAAAAGCCAGTAAAACTGAGCATTTCTGTGACTTACACCTAATGTTTCTAAATCAAAGTTGACTAATGAATATACATTTTTCCGTTGAATATATTTTTCACATGGGATTGCATTTCAAATAGTTATTTTATGTATACATTTACTATTTTGAAGAATATATGATTTTAACAGGGTCCTGAGCGGAACTTCTTCACCCTATCCTCTATGATGAGCAACAAGTAAAGTTATAGCAGTAATAGAGACTGCCTAAACAAGATCAATGGAATGAAGAGAGGCTCACACAAATTTGCATAGGGGCATCTATGAAGACAGCTAGACATGTAGCTCAGTAGGATGGAAGTGCTCTTTGGGGTGATGTCTACAACAATATGAGTGTGCTTCTTACTCTCCCCTACCAAATCTAATACATATATAGAGTCTTATTCTAATTTGTCTCATTCTCCTTTGAAATCACATTCCTCTTCCAATCCATTTTCATGTTTCTCACTCATGGTATGTATTTATTCTCTATTTTTATGTGTTCCATACCCAATTACTTTATGTGTTTACACTTCAAAGAAATCAAACTCTATAGTGACTCCATCTTTTAATTCATTGCTCACTTTTTTTTTCTTCTTGCTTGCTCAGTTAATATTCTTGCAAATTGATTGCAATGCTGAAGATGGATAGGGAAAAAATTCCAGAAATTATGCGAGCTGGTAAAGATAAGATTCCTTGGTTTGATACTTGAATGAGGTATAGACAGAGTTTGGATCTAGATAGCATGCAATTACGAACAAAGGTAGTTGTCACCTATAAAATATTAGAAATCTAAACTTCCTTGCTATTTTTGTTCCTTTGTCTGTTAAGAAAGTAATTGATTGCTTCTATGATTTTGTAAGTTAGCTTAACAGAGTTGGGGAGAAATTTATTATGTGATGCCCATAGTGGAAATAGATGAGGTTTCCTAGGGTGTTCTACCTTAAGGGATTCTTTTTGGTTGTATTGGTGGTCCATAGAAGGGGAAAGATCTCAGTCAATCAATGAAATGTTTCTTATTTATTCTCAACTGATCTAATTTATAAATTAAGGTAAATGCTAGAAGAAGCTTTATTTCTAGAAGACGACATGTCCCCTACTAAAACCTATTTAAAGAAGAACATGAACACATTGAAATCTTTTAGAATATTAGAATAAACATATCATACTATATATTAATCTAGGATTAGGGGATGACTATGAAGAGGAATTATTTTTAGGAAAACGGAAGAAGGCATATGAATTTAATAATTATTTAGAGGTTTTATTTTTCAAAAAGACATAGTTTTTGACTAGAAAATTATATCTATGATATGATTCCAAACATGAATATATTGTTTTGGAATTGTGTCATTGTTTTCTTAATCAAATCTTCCTGTTCAACATACATGATTCAATCACCAAAATACTTTTAAATCTTATGTGTATATAATTTCCAAGAAAAAATAGTTTTGCAAACAATACCATAAAAGCATTTATAAGGAGGCATGGCCATGTGGATTGATTAGTGCATTTATAGGACACTCCTAATTGGTATGTGTTTTTCTCAATTATCTCCTAATCCATCACATAATACTTAAGAAGGTCCTACACAATTAGCATAATTACTAATGTTGTTTATCAAATTTGGTGAGGTTATGGGGAGTTTAGATATATATATATATGCACAAATTAATTCTTGGTTAGTTGCTTACTTGGTATACATTTGATATTCACTATCATTTAGGCAAAAACACATCTGTGACTAACACATCGGGTTGCTGACTCTGTTTCCCCGACATCAATTTTAGTGCCCTTCTTGACACAAGAAAAGAACACTAATGTCCATTGTACTAATTTGGAATGCACAAAAAAGGCATCAAGGTAGCAATGAAGTCATAGCACATTCTGTCTGTTTATATTAGGCTTCATATGTTGATTGTTTGTATCATTTTCTGTGTTTCTTATTTTTTCATGTCTGTTTAATGTCCCAAAAAGGGCATACACATGGATGTTGCTTTATAGGAGAAACTCCTCAGCTATTACACAAACTCACATGTGTTCGTCCTTGGAACAAGATCCCCCATTGCCACCTCCTTCTAGTAGGCAACAACCCATTGGCATTCCAACAGGGCATGTTTAATAGTTTTAGAAACACTAGGACAGAACGAGCAAATCAGAATTGACATAGCAGTGTCTATGTGCTAGCCTTTCATAAACTAGGAGGGTTCCACAGCAAGCCCTTGACATGAAGTGGCTTAGTTTGGGAGAACACAGTGTGAAAGTATATCCGACCACCAGTAAGTGGAATCCCCCCCATGTGAGTTTATGTAATAGTTGTTTCGAAAGGTGGCACAGATGTGAGTTTATGTTTGTTGCTCCAACAGTTTATGTAAAAGCACCACCTTATGTAATAGCTGTTTCCAACAAACATGAACGAAAGAGGACACCTGAGTTTATGTAATTGCATCTGTTTATGCAATTGTGATACCAGAAAAAAACATAAAGTAGTGACAGGACAGTTGATAATTTCCTGGTCGTCCTATGAAGTGAAGGAAGAAACACCTAAGAATATCACATACAACAATTAACAATTTCCCTTGGATGCCCTTGATGATATTGACCCGAAGAAGATCTAATCGATATATGTAAAAATAACAGCATTTGTAAAAATAACACCATATCAAATCAAGTAGCAGAATCTGAAGAAACTAGAACAACACTTCTATTGGTGAATCAGAAAGCAGTATTTTTCAAGATCAAAATGGTAAATTACCTTGATAATTTCCCATTTCAAATTCTTCCTATATTGCACATCTCTCTTTTGATAAACTTTATGAGTCCTATTCAAATTCATATCTAGAATTATATGCATTAGTAAGTATATATGGAACTTTCAATACATGTATTATGTAATTGAAATTGTTTTATGAAGTACTTACAACTCCATGAGTTTTTCCACGTTGCCACATAATTTTCCTCATAACAGATCAAGATAGTGGCACTTACCCCACATAGGGTCGAAGACGCAAAGTATCCAATGTCCCTGTTTTGGTCATGAGTCTGGTTCCGGTGAGCAGATCTCAACTAAGAATAAGTGGATTCCTATCGCTTCACATGATAAGGCATCTCAACAAGCTGCTGAAAGTAACAAAAGTCCGACATATACTCGGCTCAAATTGCTTCTAAGAGCACAAATCTGGAAGTGAATTCAGTAGGTCTTGACAACACTGATTTACTTGCTGGCTCTAATTTGCGAGGTATGCAGATTCTATTGAAGGTAGTGAAGTTGTTCCTGGCTTGTCTGTTGATAGGCCGTCACAGATTATGGCAAACACTGATAAGGGGGATACATCATTGTATAGAAGATCGTTCTGTGATAATAAATGTGGTGGGAAAACTCTTACTGTAGGCAGGCAAGAAGCTGGCAACAAGACTACACCAGGAGTTACCATGTTGAAGAATGGTCACAGGTGTGAAAGATCATACTATAGAGATCAATTCCTATGGGATGAACAAGTCGAAAGGAGCAATGCTACTGTCCTATAGATGGATGAGGAAGGTTTCCAATCTGTCAGGAGCAAGGGTAAGTTCCCTCCCAAAAAACTCAGTAAAAACATGAATACTCCGAGAGCTATTATTATTGAGGTTATAGCTCTAACATGTTTGAAACACTAGATAGTCTGGAGACAAGAGACAATTTAACTGAAGCTGTCAGTATACCAGTTACGTTCCTGTCTAATGGATGAACCCGTGGGAATGTTTTCTAGGAATATTCGTGGTTTGAATAGACCAGGACATCAAATAAAGTTAAGATTGCTATGAATAATGCTAGTTTCCCCTTTGATGTTCATGTTGAAATGAAAATTAGAATAAAGAATCTGCATAAGACGATTTACAGAGTATGGCTGGATAAAGATTGGTTGTCTAACCATAGTTCTCACCCTCTTGGAAGAATCATTCTAGTTTGGGATAGCACTATTGTTAAGGTCAGCAAAATCCAGGAAAGTGATCAAATGAGTAAAGTGAAGGTAAAAGATATCAAGTTCTATGTACTGCTGTCGATGGGTATAATGATGAAAGGAAGAGAACAGTTCTATTGGAAGCTCTACCGGATATTTGGAAAACTGTTGCTGACCCCTGGATTCTTACTAGAGATTTTAATGCTATAAGGTACTCTAGTGAAAGAAAAGGAAGAGGTTTCTACACTGTGCAAGCAATGACTGACTTCAATTTCATATTCTGAAAATAAGCTTTTTGAAATATGTTTACAGGTCAAAGAAATCGGTAGCGTCCGTGGGTATAAGGAGCATCCAGGTTTGTTTGGATTCCGCACAGCCTCATAGAGAACAAAGAATCATCTCCCTGCACGCCCCTTTTCCTGATGCTACTCCGTTACAATGACAAGATAGAACTTGACAATAGTTGCGAGGATTCAACAATAAGATGCCATCCACATTCTACATGTTCCTTTAGGATAAGACAAAGTGGCTAGGAATAGGTTCACAATTCATTTAGTTATCTAACACAATCTATTTCCCAAGAGATTGGCGATTTTAGTCAGGGCTATGAGTCCTTTCCGTGTAAGTAGAGGTTACCTTGGATTGAAGGGAGCTCAAAGCAGAGGGCAGCGACGCTTTCCGGTCGTCCAACGGTGAGCTCAAGGGTTGAAGATCGCTGGCCCCTGGGAACGTCGGCTTCGTCTATCTTGCGGGGGAAGTTGCTGCAAGTGAGCTCTGCCGGTCTCTAGCGGCGGCGGTGGTCTCTAGCAGTCGTCTGCGGCGCTTGGTCTCTAGCAGTCATCCGCTCTCGGACGGGGGGGGGGGGTGTTGCGTGTGTGAAACGGGGGGTTTGGGTTGTTGTGAAAATGCTGATCGCAGTTTTGGGGGAAACGGCGGGCGGAGGAAAAGAGGAAGCGCGGGAAATTTTTTTTCCATGACACCTATAAATTAGAGGGAAAAAAATCAAAATATACGGGTTAGTAGTAAATAATGACCAAAATGAAAAAGTTTGGAACAAATTTACTCGAATAGATGAGTTTGGGAAAAAGAAAGGGTCGAAGATGCCGAACTGAATGGCGTCTTCACCCCTATTGGCTCAAAAAAGCAAATTAGGCTCGACCCAATGGGTAGCTTGGGGCGTGGTGCCACATGGCAGTCCCACGATGAAGACACCGGTCTGATTGGCGTCTTCATCGTGGGACTGTCACGTGGCGCCGCGCCCCCAGATACCCGTTGGGCGGGCCGATGTTTTTTTTTATTTTTATTATGATACCATGCATATTTGTTTATTATGATATATATACATATATATGTTAAATTGCTAAATAAATATAATCTACATTAACTTATATGAAATTAGCCACATATCTAAAATAATAACTGAAGATAATAAAAATATTAATAGAATATTATATTTATTAATACATAATATTTATAAATGTACATAAAAGTATTTAAAATTAATGAATATAGTACTAAAATTATATAATAAGTTTAAAATTATAAAAATAAAGAAAATATATACATGCATTTAATTGTAAACTTAGAAAAAAAGAAAACTAATATAGCAATAAAAATAAGAAAATAATAAAATAAAAACTAATATGGTAGTATATAAGACACGCTAGTGCACATAAAATACACACACACATATATGTGTGTGTGTGTATATATATATATATATCTGTGTGTGTGTGTGTGTGTGTGTGTTTTATTTCTATAGTTTTAAACATCACTATATAATTTTAATATTGTATCCATTAAATTTAAATACTTCTATTTGCATTTATAAATATTATGTATTAATGAAATATAAATGCAGATACAAGTATTTAAAATTAATGGATACAATATCAAAATTATATAGTGATGTTTAAAACTATAAAATTAATATATATATATATATATATATATATATATATATATATATACACACACACACACACACACATATATTATACGTGAATAATTGAAAAATTTAGAGAATTATGTGAATATGATGTGTTGTTTAACTATGGTCTTTTACAATATGTAGCTATTATACAACAGGTGATATCATGTTGTGTAATTATAGTATATTATAATGGTTTAGTTTACATTGTGTAATGGAGGTCTATTACAACGATGTTTTATGTGTGGATATTACAACAGGTTACAACATGTTGTGTAATTATAATATATAACAACATGTTGGAGTCTGTTGTCTCATGTTGGGATATAACAACGAGTTTTAATATGTTGTATTATGGTGGTCTATTACAACATGTACCAAATACAACATGTAAAGCCCTGTTGTATAATTAATACATACTACAACGGGTGAGTCTACGTTGTGTAATGATGGTCTATTACAACATGTGACTATTACAACGGGTCAAAATATGTTGTGTAAATAACATCTTTTACAATGGTTTTGAATATGTTGTGATACTACAACGTATTACAACATTTTAGCAGTTGTTGTAGTATCCTCCTATACTACAACATGTTTGGCATGTTGTAAATGGCTTGTGTTGTATAAAATATACAATATACAACACAAAAATGGGATTGTTGTGATAAGTATGCTAACTACAAAACAATCATCAAAATTGTTGTCTATCTCCCGTTGTAAAAAGCATTTTCTGTAGTAGTGAAATGGCATGAACTTTCCCCTCCATCTTGGATTTAGAGTTGCTTAGGAAGAGAAAATTTCTAAGGTCGGGGTGGAGGGTGGGTGGTACGTATCTTACTTTCCACCTTCACCCATCTAAATCAGACTTAAGTTTTCATCGTCGCATTTTTGACCAAAATTTTCAAAATTTTCTTATAAAATTTTCAAAATTTTCAAAGTTTTAATGCTTTCAAAGAATTTGAACATATACTTGATGAATTTTTGACACTTCCTGGTTTCATTAAAAGTCACTAACTAACCTGCTATGCATTTTGAATCATTATATCCTCCTTATTCAAAGTAAATCCTCAAAAGGACAACTTTTTGAAACTAGCCTTTTGATTGAAATCATTTTGTGAAGCTTATGACTCCTAACATCATGGTACTTATGCAAATATGGAAAGTGTCTGTCAAACTAATAGGGATCAAACACGTCATGCTTCCTAACTGAGTAGTGGAACAATAACATGAAATTCCCACCGGATCCTCATCAAGCCATTATTTGAGTAGAGCACGATAAAAAGAGTGACCTGGTGCACGGAATTGTAAATCAAGTTGCATTCTGATCTGAACTCTCTTCTACACTTCTTCCACCATCTTCGTACCCCTCCATCTATAAAAAAGAAACAAAAATAGCCAAAATAGTGCAAAACCCTATGTTTGGGGTGGCACGCCACTTCCCTCTATATATCTGCTTCTTCCATACCCCTCAAAAATTTATAGGGGTGTACCACCAAAAATGCAATCTCAAGTCGAATAGAGGAGAGATTTGCACACAAAAGATGCCAAAGCACACACAAAAAGAAATGCAATCTTGAGTCGAATAGAGGAGAGATTCGCACAAAAAATGCAATAAATTAAATTGCAATGCAAATAAAAAGAAAATCTCCAGTAGAATAGAGGAGAGATTTACTTCTTCCCTCCATACCACCATTCACTCCATTTTCTACCTAATGGTACAATGCATGCCCCCACTATCCTGAAAAATACCAGTGTCAGATCAGATGCACACTTGTTGTTTTGTAGGTATCTTTGGACTCTTACAAAACTCTTTGACATGCTTATTGTTGGAAAAAAGTGAGAAGGAAGTGATATTGGAAAGTGAACTCAGGTATGAAGATATGGTAAGATGTGTTCAATGATCTCAGGAAGTTGAGATACTGAGTCAAACTGCGCAGAAAGAAAACAACAATGATGTGAAGATGAGGCAATCACATGAATTGAAAGTATTCATTTGGCGACTGTTTCAGATTTTGTGTTACTCGAGGATGAGAAATGTGTAAGTTCGGGGTATTTTGATGAGTGAATATTCATCAAGAATTTCAATTAACATCTTGGGTCAAATTCAACTCAATACATTCAATTTCATTTACCAAATATCAATGTGTAAAAAATTACTTAACTGGTCCAACTATCATGATTTTAACTGAATTTATGTTAATTTGATGCAGGTCTTGGCAAGGTTGAACAATCGAACCATTTTGAGTGGGACCCACCTTTTTTATCCTGGGTTTCAACCATTCGGTCTCACCAAACAGTTTCATCCATTCAGTCTCACCATTCGGTTTCATCCATTTGGTCTCACCATTCGGTTTCATCCATTCGGTCTCACCATTCAGTTTCACCAAACGGTTTCATCCATTCAGTCTCACCATTCAGTTTCATCCATTCGGTCTCACCATTTAGTTTCATCCATTCGGTCTCACCATTGAGTTTCATCCATTCGGTCTCACCATTCAGTTTCATCCATTCAGTTTCATTCATTCGGTCTCACCATTCGGTTTCGTCCATACGATCTCAAGACGGAATGGACACGCTCACCTCAAAACTGTTTGGAGCTCGGTCTGCGAGACCGTTTGAGGACTTCTGGTCTGCGAGACCGTTTGAGGAGTTCCGGTCTACGAGACCGTTTAACACAGCTATGTGCAAACTGTTCAATATTTGAAACCGTTTGAGAAGACTGTTTGCTAAAGTTAGCGTGCAATGTGGAGACTGAATACAGAACCATGCACGTAGACCATTTGCTACTCTAAGCTTCAAGACCATTTGCTATGCTCAAGCAAAGGAAACTGTTTGGATAGCTAGGCGTGAAGATCATTTGATCATTATGGGAGCAAACAAAATAATCTATTCACATGAAGTATGTTTGAGAAACTGAACGCATGCATGAAAATGTATGGGACAAGTCAAACCTATGAAGACCGAATGAGCTTGTTGCAGGACCGTTTGGATTAGATAAGTTGAAACTGAATGGCCACAACATGTGCATGGGAGTTGATTGGAAAAGATCATGCAAACCAGATGGAAAAGGAAAGTCACAAAGACCGTTTGCTTTGCCAAGCAGCGCAAAGACCGTTTGGGCAATAAAGCTACGAGACCGTGAGCCAAAGCAAACCGCAGACTGTTTGCTGATTGCTACACGTGAAGACCATTTAATAAAGTAGTGAATAGCGGATCGTGAGGAGAAAAGATCATGCATACCGGTTGATAAAGTAGGTGCCGAGACCGAGAGAGCCGATTAAGAAAAGTAAACAAGACCGTTTGATAAATTGAATACAATGCCAAAGCGATTGGAAAGTCTTCTGAAACCGAAACCGATTGGTAATTAAATGGTTTCCAAACCATTTGCTACTGCCATGCAAGACCATTCACAGGACTGTTTGAGAAAGATAAATATCAAAACCGTTTGCAGAGAAAACCGTTTGGGCACTTAAAGTACCAAGACTGTTAGGTCATTTATAACCAAACCATTTGGACTCACACCAAAAGCATGAGGACCAGATATGTGCCTATAAATAGGACCAGTAGGGTCCCCATTTGGAGGCGGTTCTGGGACGCCGACAGGCTGCCTATACACAGGTCCGATCCAGATCCAGTTCCATCCACGCTAGTTTCACTCCACCTACTGTCTGTGTTGCAATCAAGGAGACCGAGAAGAGAAGGAAGACGGAGCGAGAGAGACTGTCTGGCCTGTCTTGGCGCCTCTCGTTCACGTCTAGATCTACTCCGACACTATATAGAAGACTGCATCATCTTCACCGAGCTACAACTACCTTCTACATCGTGCTCATGGCAGATTTCTCTCTCTTTCTTACTCTTCTTGTTTCTCGCATCATGAGCTAGTAGTCCACTTCTGCTGGGGTGCAGGGACTAGCCCCGCTGCACATGCAATCATGGTCTTTTGTTAAACTTTCAATGGTAATGTATATAGCTTTTCATTTCATTGTCAATCATTATGTTCGTAGTTAGATTAATTGCTTGCTTTCATCTTAGTTCTTCCTATGTTGTGAGAACTTCTATATGTAGGATTGAATGTCGTTTAAAATGTTAACTCCCAAACTAGAAATAGAATGGGATTCCTTGAGACCGTAAGTGTATGATCCGCGAGGGGACGAGCCATCTATCGTTCGATGATGCTTATGTGCACCTAACGCCTGTATAGGGGGGGTTCACAGCCTTAGTTGGATTTTGTATCTTTTTGTTAATCGTCGATGTTTACTCGTATATTAATCACCTGCTTGCTTATCGAATAATGTGGTTGACTCCCAAACTAGAAATAGAATGGGATTTCTTCGAGGTCGTAAGTGTATGATCCGCGAGGGGATGATCCATCTAGCCTTTGATGACGCTTCTATGTGTCTAACGCATGTATAGGGGGCCCACAACCTTCGTTGGATTTTTGTATCTTCGGAGCCGTAAGTAAGTGATCTGGATGGTGACGAGATATATGATGCCTAAGGTGATGCTTACGTGAACCTAACGCCCGTATGGGGGGTTTTGCAGCAGCTCTTTTTGGATCATTATATATTGCCTGGTTTGGTTGCGATTGAACGTGTTTTCATGTGTAGTGGTGGTGAAACCTGATACCATCCCAGTGATTCCATATCATTGATCTAAATCCAACTTTAATTCAACCTTTACTTTCTTGCAATTAGTTTAATCAATCTCAAATCAACCAATCGTTCTAAATATTAGTCTTACTTGTACTAGAATTGACTGACAAGATTCTTAAAAATGTTGTCCTTTGGGTTCGATCCTTAACTATACTGCAATAAGACTCATCCGCTTGCGGGTGGTATTATTGCACATTGGTTTTGGTAAAAGCTCAGGGATTCCAACCCCGAGTGAGTTTGTTAGTGCGATAAAATCCCACATTAGATAAACTTGCTATGAATGATCTGATGGTTTTAATGACCTTTGGGTAGGTTTGAAACCCTGATTGAGGTGGAATCCTCTTTTTATTCCAATAAGGGTTAAAACCCTAGAACTTATGATAAGATATTAGTATCTTATAATAGTATGACGACAAGTATGGTCCATTATCTTGAAATGGATAATAGTATGTGGTATAGTGATAAACATTTATAGCTCAAAAGTTTTATATCTTTTGGAAGTTGAAATAGACATACTCTTGCTAGGAATAAACTAGGGTTTGTATATACATTTGTGTGATGAAGCCTTAATTCACCGAATTGGCAATAACTTATCTAGAGAAAATATAATCATGTAGTGCTCTGTGCCATAGATCCATCTAAGTTTCAGAACTTCCAGATGGTGAAATGAGTACCCTTAGGGAAACTTGGAGTGCATACTATTGAGTATAAGGGGTGCTTGTCATCCTGACACCAAGTATTTTGGGAGGATCGTTGCGGTCATACCTAGCTCGCTTTTTGAGAATGACTACGGTCAGGTCTCAGTGATTATAACATGATGTAATTAGAGGAAAACTATGGTTGTACCTTAGTGATTGGGTTTGAATACCCTAAATTCTAGCATCATGACCTGTACCAAGGTGGGCTAGTTACAGGACTATATGCCACTATTTTGCAGTTTGACTATATGTCATTGCGATGCAGACTCATACTGATCGAGTATGGAGAAGATCTTGGAATATGGTTTTTCCTAGATCTTATGTGGAACAGATTGCGACCAAGAGGTGGTCAGTTGGTCTTTGAGTGTTACGACTCAAACTCCCCAGGGTGTAATAAAAGATGTAAGACAGTCGTGAGCATATTTTTTAGGGTTATACACAATGCCTCACATTGGATGGTAACCCTTGTTTGATCTTCTTATATAGAGATGATATATAGTACAATGAGAGATGATAGATATGCTTGTGTTGTAGATGTTCTCATGTTGTAAACCTGTTTATTTTGTGTAGATATTTAATATTATGCTTCTAGAAATATTTCTACCCATATCTATGTAATTAGAAATGCTTAAACTGCTAATTATGCCTATGTAGTTAGTTGTCCTATGATGTTAGCTCTTCTTATTATGTAGATTGGTTCACTCTATTAAATATGCCAATATTGATAGCCATGTCATACTATTGGACATATTAGAGATGCTTTTGCTCCTAGATTGCTTGTGTTATTAGTAAGGCATATGATGATAGTCAGATCAACGATAATGATTGTTATTAGATGCAATCTTATGAAACATGAGTAGATATATGATAAAAGAAACAGATTTATCTGTTACCTATATATACATTGATAATCATACTTATTTTTTAGCTTATTTGCTTAATCTATTTAGCATGTTTGAACTGTTCAATATTCTCAATTGACTATTAAATACTCCAACTACTCTTTTATTTACTATTTAATATGATGTAATTAATATATGTTAGAGAGAGTTATATCACTCACTGGGACTGGGTCTCACCTCGTGGGTCACCACATTTTTTTAGGTGATCAACAACATCGAAAATAGTATCATGATAGTGAGAAGAATCTGAGGTAATAAATCCTAGAGATGTTTGTTTCGTTGTCTAGTGTGTCCTAGAATCAGCCTTGTACTCTCAGGTCCAGATGAAAAATGTGTATATGATGTTTTGATTGAATCGAGCTTTCTACAACTTGTTGATGCTTGTATATGTTGAGTATGTGGATATTGTATCCTTGCAAAGTTTATGTTGTAGCTGAGGCTACTGGGCATTTGTAAAGAATATTGAGCAGTATGTGAAGTAAAGCAAGTTGGTGGTCTTTTATATAAATGTTTCGAAGCAATTGGGAATTTTTGAAATCGATTTTAATTTACCTTTGTTTTTGGGTTTGAGTTTAATTAAGGAGTAATTGTGTTTTGTGTTTTGACTAATCTCATTTACTGTAACGGGTTTTGTAACGCCCAGGCCCCCTGCCCAAGTCTCTAGTAGAGTTTTAGGAATGACGACTGGCCCCACAGACCACCACTAGCCTTAACTGCGTGCTTTGTCCTCATGCACGTGCAAGTCGGGGTCAACTTCCCGACTAGTCACCCATCCTAGTACTACTCCAAGCTGAGCACGCTTAACTATGGAGTTCTTTAGTGATGGGCTCCCAGAAAAGGAGGTGCACCTTGGTGATATGGGTAGTCCAATCATTCCTTTTATGATCATTTTATTCGAGGCCTCAAATCATGGGATGTTACAATCTCCCCCACTTAGACTCTTGACGTCCTCGTCAAGGCTCAATATATGGCCTCATAATCTGACCCCATTTCAGTGCAGACCCACAATGGCCCATGGACACCCAGCTCCCGTCCACGGCTACCAGCACAAGGGAGGTTCCATCTCGTCCCTACGGATAGCCCTTTCCAACTTGCCTGGACCGCACAACTCAAGACTGGCATGCCATGCCCCTGTGGGCCCCACCTACTGGAGGGGTTATGGCTCTGATACCATTTGTAACGCCCAGGCCCACTGCCCAAGGCTCTAGTAGAGTTTTAGGAATGACGACTGGCCCCACAGACCACCACTAGCCTTAACTGCGTGCTTTGTCCTCATGCACGTGCAAGCCGGGGTCAACTTCCCGACTGGTCACTCATCCTAGTACTACTCCAAGATGAGCACGCTTAACTATGGAGTTCTTTAGTGATGGGCTCCCGGAAAAGGAGGTGCACCTTGGTGATATGGGTAGTCCAATCATTCCTTTTAAGATCATTTTATCCGAGGCCTCAAATCCTGGGATGTTACAATCTCCCCCACTTAGACTCTTGACGTCCTCGTCAAGGCTCAATATATGGCCTCATAATCTTACCCCATTTCAGTGCAGACCAACAATGGCCCATGGACACCCAGCTCCCGTCCACGGCTACCAGCGCAAGGGTAGCTCCATCTCGTCTCTACGGATAGCCCTTTCCAACTTGCCTGGACCGCACGACTGAAGACTGGCATGCCATGCCCCTGTGGACCCCACCTACTGGAGGGTTTATGGCTCTGATACCATTTGTAACGCCCAGGCCCACTGCCCAAGGCTCTAGTAGAGTTTTACAAATGACGACTGGCCCCACAGACCACCACTAGCCTTAACTGCGTGCTTTGTCCTCATGCACGTGCAAGCCGGGGTCAACTTCCCGACTGGTCACCCATCCTAGTACTACTCCAAGTTGAGCACACTTAACTATGGAGTTCTTTAGTGATGGGCTCCCGGAAAAGGAGGTGCACCTTGGTGATATGGGTAGTCCAATCATTCCTTTTAAGATCATTTTATCCGAGGCCTCAAATCCTGGGATGTTACAATATTTGTAACGCTCGGGCCCACTGCTCAAGGCTCTAGCAGAGTTTCAGGAATGACGACTGGCCCCACAGACCACCACTAGCCTTAACTGCACACTTTTGTCCACTCACACGCAAGCCAGGATCAACTTCCCGACTGGTCACCCATCCTAGTACTACTCCAAGCTGAGCACGCTTAACTATGGAGTTCTTTAGAGATGGGCTCCCAGAAAAAGAGGTGCACCTTGGTGATATGGGTAGTCCAATCATTCCTTTTAAGATCATGTTATTCGAGGCCTCAAATCTTGGGATGTTACAATCTCCCCCACTTAGACTCTTGACGTCCTCGTCAAGGCTCAACTATATGGCCTCATAATCTGACCTCATTTCAGTGCAGACCCACAATGGCCCATGGACACCCAGCTCCCGATCACGGAATACCAGCGCAAGGGTGGCTACGTCAACCATGGACAACCCTTTCCTACATGCCTGGACCGCACGGCTCAATATTGGCATGCCATGCCCATGTGGGCCCCACCTACTGGAGGGGTTATGGCTCTAATACCATTTGTAATGTCCGGGCCCACTGCCCAAGGCACTAGTAGAGTTTCAGGAATGACGACTGACCCCACAGACCATCACTAACCTTAACTGCATGCTTTTTGTCCACTCACGCGCATGCCAGGATCAAATTCCCGACAGGTCACCCATCCCAGTACTACTCCAAGCTGAGAACGCTTAACTATGGAGTTCTTAGTGATGGGCTCCCGGAAAAGGAGGTGCACCTTGGTGATATGGGTAGTCCAATCATTCCTTTTAAGATCATGTTGTCCGAGGCCTCAAATCCTGGGATGTTACAAGTTTTCACAAGTTGGTATCAGAGATTTAGGTTTGTTGAGTCTGCAGGAACACTAGAACATAGGACTTAGGACTAGGATGATGTCTAAGTTAGGAGTACGACAAAAAAACATTTTGCATACTGCCTAATCTCAGTAATTGGATGCCCCATTTATTGAAGAAAAGGTAAGTATGGAACTCTTAGATTGTTATCTTTTTGATTAATCTGATCAGGTAGTCATTTTGAGACAATCTTAAGACCATAAAAAATTAGAAATCATGGTGCAAATATCTCAATCTTACCCTAAAGAAGATGAAAGTTTAATCATAACCTATCAAAACTTGAATATTTGGTAACTATAATAGAAAAATACAACACCGTGAGACCTAAATCGGAAAATAGATAATATAGAGAGGAGTTCTTGAAGTTGTAATTCAAGAAGATAATAAAGTAAAAGACAAATAAGTATGTGCTAATAAAGTGATTCAAGGTATGAAATTCACATAAGATGGAGAGGGCTCCTTTGATAAGCATAATATGAGAAGATGAATGAGAAAAATGGTAGATAAATAAAGTGGAACCTAAGTTAATCTCAAACCAACCTATGTGTGGAAGAAGTGCTAATGGAAAATATTCTTGACATATGAAAGAAATTAAGGGAGACGATCCCTATCTAATGAAGAAAATGTGGAATATGATGATCTATTCATTGATAAGTGGTTGAGAAACATGATAACATGAAAGGACATACATATGAATGATAAAGAGTTAATGAGAAAAGAACAACGAGATGTGATAATCTTAATAATTCCTATGCTAATGGCAAAGAGCATAAGTTGTAAATGGGTAACATGATGCATAAAAAGTGTAACTTTCATGGGGAAGATAGAATTGGTTACCTTTTGCTCATGACCCGTAAACAATGTTGTAGTGATATGGGAAGTATGCTCCCCTTTATGTTCTTTCTTTTTGAGGTGTGGCCTCCAAGTGGATCTCATGGCACTTGGTATACATGGATTCATTGTAATCATGTGATGGATATCTTGATATGATGTGTGATTTCCTTGGACAATAGTTCCAAAATCATTATGTTATGCAATGAGTATGCTTTTTGAGCCTTCCTAGAATTAGGGGGGATTCCTCATATTGTTCTTAGGCAGTTATGATGTTGAGGAAGTGGATGAGAATGGGTATGAGTTCTTTATAGCATGTGTAGTGGATACCAAGGTAATGACTCCTAGTATCCAGAGAGTATCGGTTATATATGAGTTAATTAAAGATATCTATTAGGTGAGTTGTTCAGTGTTCCTATCCTATATAGAGGGAGAGAGAGTTGATGTGGATATTCTAAGTGTTCTATATTATTGTGTATGGTTCAGTGACTGCTGGGCAAGACCACTATCAAGGATAGTTGGTATGTTGATCAACAGACATGTGTTACTGTGTTCTTTAAGATAAACCTAGGATCAGAATATCAATGAATAAGAGTTAGGTGGATGACATAAGTTACATGACCATGATGAGTTTGGGTTATGTTGTTTAGACTAACCACTGTATAAATAACATTCATAAATAGAATAAACAAAGTAATTAGGTTATGTCTCATAAGTTGTGATAAGTTTTGAATGATGACATCTCAATGTATTTCATATATGGTCAGTAACATGGTTACCATCTTATTAACCCTTAATAATGTTGAAGAAACTATACTCATGTGTGACAAGTTCAACAAGAGTGAGTTGGGGGTTAATTAGAGTATCCTCTTGGATGTTATGATACATCTACTAAGTGTGTTGTGTGAATCCGGGGAAGATGAAGACAATTTCGTTATCCTACCCCTAACAAGGTCAACCGAAAGTTATACTTGTTAACAGTTGCAAACAAGTGTGTGATTCTTCAACTAGACTGATGTCTAGTCCATCATTAATATGATTGAAGAATCTTCTAAGAACATATGTCGTATAGTTCTTGACAATTAGGAGATGCTCACCGTATTGATTGAGTTTCTAATTACAATAATCATTAAAGGAGCATAGAGATGAAACCTTATAGAATTACACCTATTAAGAGATACATGATGTTCCATGTTGGTAAGAGCCAAAAAATATGACCTCTAAGGGATGTTTGGTACAGTAGATAGTTTAGTTCAGGATGACATTTAGAGTCCCAAGCTGAAATGTAATACCGGACATGTACAAGTGACACTATAGTTTTTATGTTGAACCAAGGTGATACATATAAGTCTTCTATGAGAATAATGTGACACAACCAGTTGATGAAAGTAACCATGTGTAAGATTTAGGATGACGTGCATGAGAAGTGTCCATCTATGTGTATTGTGGATTTCGGGGGTGAAATCTCTCTTAGGGGTTTATGGTTGTGGGACCCCTAACCCTACTTAAATGATTGAACATGTTTAATTACCATAATTAAATTTTTAGAACCTTTATCTAACCTTTGCATATGCTTTGGAATCACAAGACAAGCTTAAGTTTCAAATTTGGTCCAATTTGGACATTGTATGAGCAAGTTATGCAATTTTAGGTACATTCTGGACTTTTATGCAATTTACCCTATTGGGAGGTTTTATTTGTATATTTTCACAAGAAATACGATCCTTATACTTTTCCTTGTCATTCTCTAATTTTTTGAGCTATAGGGCTTCTATTTGTTCTTGGTTTGAAGGTGTTCCTCTTCAAGGACATTTTAGGGGTTTTCCTCTTTATGGATAAGGATAAGAGTAATGGTAAAGATAAGGATAAGGGTCAAGATAAGGATCAGGATAAAGATAAGAATAAGGGTATGGATAAAGGAGAGGAAATGTAGGTGGCATGTGAGGGAGGTGTTGCATTGGCATAGAAGCTCTAGGCTATGGACACATGGAAAGCTCATGGGCACCTCATGCTTGACCCCTTCCTTATCCATGAAGCTATATATACCCCTTTCTATACCCAATTCAAAGTGATTTCTTACTCCCTCTTTCCTCTAATATAGATAACGGACATTTATCTATTTGGTTGCATAACAAAGTGGTGTAAGGTAGAAGACAACCTCCTTTTGGAGAAGAAAGTTACCTAGAGCTCGATCTAGCCCTACCTAGGACTTCTAAGGTCATCTTCTAGGGTTTTTGACCAAGGCAAGTTGTTTTATTCCTTCCTTCTTCATTTTTCTTGATCTACTCCTTCCTCAGACCTTCCTCCAGGTTTTAACTCTATTTTTCATGGTAGAAGTTGCTTTAGATCTCAATATTCGACCTTTGTTGCTTCTTCATCTATGGTTTTGATTCCTTTTGAAGACGAGTGCATGCTTGATCGAGTTTAGGGCTTCCTCTTGGGTTTTATACCTTCTTGGATCGAGTTTCTTGCTTCGAGAAGTTTTTTATTCTTAGTAGAGGCGAGTTTTATAACCCTCTTTACTTATATTGGTTACTATAAGCTTTTCAGCTCATGTTCTTGCTTAAAAATGGTGATTTAAGCATTAAGAAGCTAAGCTTGTTTGGGATTTCGATTTTTATGGTGTTTCTTTTTTGTTACTAGTTCTAGATGAACCTATAATCATGTACACGTTCTTCCTCATTTTGGTATCACCACGTATGGTGCTAAGCACCTATCAATTGAAGGTCCATATTAGGGTTTCTAGGTTATTTTTACGCTCTAAACACGTGACTCGATGGTGTCGTCTTCATGACAACCAAAGGAGCTAACCAAGGGTTATGAACGATGATGTGAATTAATAGTCACAACTTAGGTCAGTGTTAGGCTCTCTTTGAATCTCAATTAGAAATGGTTTGATTATCTAATTATGTTATCAAGCAATGATGACATTAGCTTAATATTCGATGGTGTTAAATGAATATAATGTTAATCTAACAATCGATGGTGATTAATGATCATAACTAAAAGTGGATCAGGTCATCACCGCATATGGTGAGTTAATGATGTAATTGTAGATCCTACCAAACCTTAAACCAATGGTTCATTAGTTCAATTCATCTAATGGTTATACCTATACTTAAATTGATAACTTTAAACATTGAACCCGATCCAATGAATGATATTAGATGCTTCAACATCCAATGGATTAGAATGAGCTCCATGATATCATATGTGGGTCCTAGTTATGAGAATTCGATGGTTCAATATCATTAATTTGTTGTTATAGCTTTGCCCTCCTATAGTTATATTTGATAAATGACCATGATAAGTGGGTGTGTAACTTGATATAGCTTGCTATACCTAGCTTTAATGTAATTAAATGATGATGATTGGTTATAAATAGCCTTCTTGCATGATTAATGTGACAATGTATTACACTCTTCTTGTGTCTAAACCACAAGGTAGTGCTATTTGAATATCATAGTGCCTTGCCATAATAATAATACCTATGGACACATATTTGCTTATGATCTTTTGAGCCTTGTTTAAGGCATCGAATGATGAGGATAACCTCGCTATGAACAATGTGATGGTCTTAATGACCTTTGGGCAAGTTTGAAGCCCTGATTGAGGTGGAATCCTCTTTATGTTCCAATAAGGGTTAAAACCCTGGAACTTATGATAAGATATTGGTATCTTATAATAGTATGACAACTAGTGTGGTCCATTATTTTGAAATGGATAATAGTATGTGGTAAAGTGATAAACTTTTATACCTCAAAAGTTCTATATCTTTTCGAAGTTGCAATAGACATACTCTTGCTAGGAATAAACTAGGGTTTGTATTCCCATTTGTGTCATGAAGCCTTAATTCACCCAATTGGCAATCAAGAGAAATTATAATCATGTAGTGTCGTGTGCCATTGATCCATCTGAGTGTTAGAACTACTAGACAGTGAAATGAGTATTCCTAAGGGAAACTTAGAGAGCATACTGTTGAGTATGAGGGGTGCTTCTCATCCTGACACCAAGTGTTTCAGGAGGATGGTTGCGGTCATACCTAGCCCGCTTTTTGAGAATGCCTACGATCATGTCTTAGTGATTATAACATGATGTGATAAGAGGACAACTACAGTTGTACCTCAGTGACTGGGTTTGAATACCCTGAATGCTAGTGTTGTGACCTGTACCAAGGTGGGCTAGTTATAGGACTATATGTTGCTATTTTACAGTTTGACTATATGTCATTGCGGTGCAGACTCATACTGACCGAGTATGGAGAAGATCTTGGAGTTTGTTTCTTCCTAGATCTTATATGGAACTGATTGCGACCATGCGGTGGTCAGTTGGTCTTTGAGTGGCACCACTCAAACTCCCCAGAGTGTAATAAAAGATGTAAGATAGCCATGTCGCATATATGTTTAGTGTTATACACAACGCCTCACATTAGATGATAACCCTTTTTTGATCTTCTTATATAGAGATGATATATAGTACAATGAGAGATGATAGATATGCTTGTGTTGTAGATGTGCTCATGTTGTAAACCTATTTTTTTGTCATTGATATTTATTATTATGCTTCTAGCAATGTCTAATAGTGCTTATCATGCTTATGTAATTAGAAAATCTTAAATTTCTAATTATGCCTATGCTGTTAGTTGTGCTATGATGTTATCTCTACTTATTATGTAAATTAATTCAATCTATTAAATATGCCAATATTGATAGCCATGTCAGACTAGTAGACATATTAGAGATGCTTATGCTCCTAGATTGCTTGTGTTGTTAGTAAGGCATATGATGATAGTCAGATCAATGATAATGATTGTTATTAGATGCAATCTTATGAAACATGAGTAGATATAAGATAATGGAAATGGATTTATCTATTACCTATATATACATTGATAATCATAGTTGTTGTTAATCTTATTTGCTTAATCTATTTATTACACTTGAACTGCTCATTATGCTCAATTGACTATTAAATACACCAACTGCTTAGTTATTTACTATTTAATATGATGTAATTAATGTTAGAGAGAGTTATATCACTTGCTAGGACAGGGTCTCACCTCGTGGGTCACCACATACTTTTTAGGTGATCGAAAACAATGACAACAGTATCATGATAGTGATAAGAATCTGAGGTAATAAATCCTAGAGATGGTTGTTTAGTTGTCTAGTGTGTCCTAGAATCGTCCCTATACTCTCAGGTCTAGATGAAAAGTTTGTATATGATGTTTTGATTGAATCAAGCTTTTTAAAACATGTTGATGCTTGTATATGTTGAGTATGTGGATATTGTATCCTTGCAAAGTTTATGTTGTATCTGAGGATACAGAGCATTTGTAAAGAATATTGGGCATTATGTGAAGCAAAGAAAGTTGTTGGGCTTTTATATAAATGCTTCTCAGTAACTGGGAATTTTTAAATTGGTTTTAATTTATCCTATTTTTTTGGGTTTGTGTTTAATTAAGGAGTGATCATGGTTTGTGTTTTGAGTTATCTCGTTTACTGTAACGGGTTCTCACAAACTGGGTCATCCTGATCTACGTTGTATCTAAGAAAGGAGGATGACTTTAGTAAAAGGAATTAATAGAGCTGAAGTGGCTACTCAAATGGTCATCGGGTGGAGAATGTGTATTGACTACTGCAAGATAAATGCCTCCATGAGGAAAGACTACTTCCCTCTACTTTTCATCGAACAAGTTTTAGAAAGGCTAGATGGACAGTCCTACTTATATATTCTTGATGGGTACTTGGGGTTCTATCAAGTGCCTATCCACCCTGATGATCAGTAGAAGACTACTTTCACCTGTGTCTGTGGGACATACATCTTCAGAAGAATGCCTTTTGAGGTATACAATGTGCCTGCTGCCTTTCAAAGATTCATGATGTCCATATTCTTGGATTTTCTAGAAGATATAATGGATGTTTTTATGGAAAACTTCTCAGTACATGGAACTGACTTTGACAGATGTCTTGAAAACTTGTTGAAAGTGTTGTGAAGATGTGAGGAGAAGAAACTTGTGATGAATTGTGGAAAATGTCATTTTATGGTGAGAGAAGGCATAGTGCTAGGACACAAAATTTTTTAGAAAGAAATGGAAGTGGATAAAAGCAAGATCAAAGCTATATCAAAGTTACTCCAACGAAAATCTTTATAGGAGTGTGTTGTTTTCTAGGGCATGATGGATACTATAGAAGATTTCTCAAATATTTCTCAAAGGTTGTGAAGCCATTATCAAACCTCCTTTCTGGAGACGTAGAATTTGATTTCTTCAGTAAGTTCCTTGAAGTGTTTGAAGTCCTGAAGAGTGCCCTCATGTCGGCCTCAATAGTACAAGCACCTGATAGGGATTTGTGTTTTGAAATCTCACGTGATGACAGTGATTATTCCATCGGAGCTATCCTTAGAAAAAGGAGAGAGAAGAAGCATTATGTAATCAACTATGCCAGTAGAACCCTCGATGAAGCTCGGGTAAACTACACCACTACCGAGAAAGAAATTCTATTAATAGTATTTGCTTTCGATAAGTTTAGATCCAATTTGATAGGATTGAAGGTGAAGGTGTACACAGACTACATGGCCATAAAGTATCTCATGCTAAAAAAGGACACAAAGTCGAGACTACTACGATGAGATTTGTTACTACAAAAGTTCAATTATGAGATCATTGACAATAAAGGAATAGAGAATTTGGTTGCCGACAATCTCTTAAGAATAGTGGTCAGGAAGGAAAATCAAATGCCAGTTAATGATAAGTATGCTGATGAAGCTTTGATGATGGCAAGGTCTGTTGAGCCAAAAATACCATGGTTTGTCGATATCTGACACTATTTGGCATGCCAAAAACTGTGTCCCAGCATTACTTATAATCAAAAGAAGAAGTAGTTTCAGAGCAATGCCACTGGAGCCCTGTTGGAGTCCATATGAGTTCTAAGAAAACTACTTTGAAGGTTTTGCAATGTGGCTTCTTTTGGCCAACCATATCCAAGGATACCTACAACTTTGTTTTATCATGTGACAAATGCCAAAGGGCGGGTAACATAACAAAAAGAGATGAGATGCCCCTCAAGCTTTGGCAAGAAATCGAGATTTTTGATGTTTGGGGAGTGGACTACATGGGCACATTCCCATCCTTGCATGGATTCTTCTACATTCTAGTTGCAGTGGATTATGTTTCTAAATGGGTAGAGGCCATACCAACCATCACCAGTGATTCAAAACATGTCATCAAAATGTTCAAAGACATTATATTCCCCCGTTTTGGAGTCCCACGCACTATGATCTCCGACAGTGGTTCTCACTTTCTCGAAAGAACCTTCGAAGCTCTGCTAAGAAAATATGGTGTAACACATAAGGTAGCTTTTCCCTACCATCCACATATAAGTGGACAAGTAGAGGTTTCAAACCGTCAACTCAAAGCTATCCTGGAAAAGAAAGTAGGCCGCAACCGAAAGGATTGGTCAGTAAAAATCAATGACGCCTTGTGGGCCTACTGAACTACTTTTAAGACTCCTCTTGGAACAACACCTTTCCGATTGATATATGGGAAATCATGTCACCTGGCCATAGAACTTGAACACAAAGCTTGGTGGGCAATCAAACAACTGAATTTTGTCATGAAGAAAGCGGGCCAAGCTAGGATTGTGCAACTTCAGGAACTGGAAGAACTTCGGATGACAGCCTAATGAGAATGCTCGAATCTACGAAGAACGCACAAAATTATGGCATGATGGTCATCTCAAGAGGAAAGATATACAAGTGGGAGACAAGGTTCTATTGTTCAACTTCACACTGAGATTGTTCCCAGGGAAACTCCATTCTCGATGGTATGGACCATACATTGTCAAGAGAATCTACCCACATGGTGCTTTTGTTCTATGGAGTGAAAAGTCAGGTGACTTTGTGGAAAATGGCCAACGCTTGAAGAAATACTTCACCCCAGCTAATACTAGCACTGATGAATCGATGAATCTTTCCAAACCAACATATCTACCAGAAAATTGAAGGAATCAAGTCGAGACAATGATGTAAAAAAAAGGAGCTTGTTGGGAGGCAACCCAATCCTTAACTTAACTTTTACTTATAGTTTTAAATTAGAAACTTTTGACCCCAGTAGATAATGCATCGCAAGATGTAATCTTAAGTTCTGATAGTTTTCATTTTTGAGATTTCTGATAGAGGACACGTTGCTGAGAGGAACACAACCACATCTGGTGGTCCAACCGACACGATTTTCCCCCTCCATCTCAGATTTAGAGTTTGCTCGGGACGAGCAAATTTCTAAGTTTGGAGTGGAGGGTGGGTGGTACATATTTTACTTTCCACCTACGCTCCTATCTGCTTCAAACTTAAGATTCCATCGTTGCCATTTTGATCAAAATTTTCAAAATTTTTAAGTTTTCAAAGAAGATGTATAGAAATTTGATGAAGGTTTGATGATTTTGTTTCAATTAAAGCCATTACCTAGCCGGATGTCCCATTTTACCATTCAATTTTGAATCAGTTTTGACCCTCCTTATTTGAAGCAAAGCCTCAAGGGGGACAATTTCTGAAACTAGCCAATGGTTAGAAAGCACCGTGTGAAGCTTATGAATCCTAACATCATGATCAGTAAAAATGGCAAGTATCTATCAAACTAAGAGGGATCAAACACATTGTGCTTCCTAACTGACTAGTGGAACAATAGCATGGAATCTCCACCAGATCCTTATCAAGTCATTATTTGAGTAGAGTATGATAAGGAGAACAACTTGGTGCACTTAATTATAAATCAAGTTGCATTCTGATTTGAACTCTCTTCTACACTTTTTCTACCGTCTTCTTACCCCTCTATCCATCAAAAAGAAACAAAAATTTCCAAAATAGTGCCAAACTCTAAGTTCGGGGTGGCACACCTCCTCCCTCTTTATTCACATCTTCCACACACATCTATGTAATAGGGGTGAATCACCAAGTAAAGATGCCAATGTGCACACAAACATGCAATCTCGAGTTAAATAGAGGAGAGATTTACCCAAAATATATATTTATAATAATAAGAGTTGCACTCAATGAAATTGCAACCATATAATAAAAATCTCGAGTCGAATAGAGGAGAGATTTATTTCTTCCATCCATACTACCCTTCACTCCCTTTTCCACCTAAAGGCCCAATGAATGCCTCCCTTATCTTGAAAGACACCAGTGTTAGAGTAGGTGCACACTTGTTGTTCTTTAGGTATCTCTGGACTCTTATGAAACTCTTAGAAATGCTTGTTGTTGGAAAAAAGAAGGGAGGAAGTGATGTTGGAAAACAAACTCAGGAACAAAGATATTGTAAGATGTGTTCGATGGTCTCAGAAAGTTGAGATGCTTAGTCCTACATAGCAAGAAAAGAAACAATCGTGATGTGAAGATCATGCAATAACACAAGTTGAAATTATTCATTTGGCAACTATTTTAGATTTTGTGTTACTCGAGGATGAGCAACGTTTAAGTTCGGGTGTTTTGATGAATGCATATTCATCATGGATTCATTCACCATCTTTGGCCCAATTTTTCCAAGTATATTCACTTTTATCTCCTAAAATTCTATAATATACGACCTTACTCAATTCGTTTGGTTGTCAATGCTTGTTGACTAAACCTATGGATTTTCATGTAGGATGAATAGGGCACCGTGATTAGTGGATGGGCCTTATTCATTCAAGTCAGAGACCACGACCCCTCTGCTTGGCTGCAGTCGACCTGTCCTCTTCGCCACACTACAATCATCAACTTCCTAAGGGATTACGATCAAGTCCACCACACCTCGACCCGTGGTCATACCCTATGCAGACCACGACTCCAACAACCTTTCTCGTGATCATCGCCACCTCCATCCACCAATCGTTGTGGCACTACTCCCGCCCAACCCATGATCGAGCATCTCCAGCAAACCGCGGTCGCACCAGCTCTATCTGCGACCCCTCCTGTGCTTCTCCACCACAGTCACGACATTGCCTTCTCTAGACCGCGACCACCTGCAACCCTAGTTGTGGGCGTGACACCTCTCCTCCTTCAATGACGACAAGGATAAACAACATCACCTACACCACAATCATCCACTCCCTCTCGATCACGATCTGAAGTAGCCAACAGGACTGTGACATCCTTCGATTGTGACCCGAGGCGGCACAAATCCTCCACCTGATCGCAACCTCCATCAACTCATCATAATCGTGATCCCCTGCTCAATATCTACCTCTTCCTCTCACCTCCACCCGATCTTAACCTCTACATCTTCCTCTGCATCGATGATCTTGCCTACCATCAACAACAACCACCATCGCCGCCTCCTTTAACCATTGTCAGCACAACAACCTTGATCACGATCTCCTTCCAATCGACAACCACCAACAGTGCTGTCACCTGCTCCAGATCACAACCTCCTCTAACTTCTTCAACCTCAACACCGTGATCAGCAGTGCACCCATGATCCTCTGACTTCCACTCATATCGTGACCATCCACTGATCGGGGTCTACATCTCTTCTCAACCCCACCATGACCAGACACACAGCAAGGTTGTGCCCATGGTCAAGTGCAATAGATCAGACCGTGATTAGAGCATCCAGTAGCCTGGAACCATAATCAGTGCAACGAACAACTTTACTGAGGTTTGCAACTGCACCCAGCAACGTCCCCCAACTACTATAAATACTCCCCCGCATCAACCACTCAAGGGATCGACTCCACTGCCGCCTAATTGTGCCCAGGAAGCGCTCCACCCCTGGGGAGTCTGATCCATGGCAAAGAGCCTCCTCTATTGTGGTCTTGCACATCCAATCCATCCGTCTATCTCCTCCTCTCTCCCAGATATATGGTGGAAACCCCGATCTAGTCTGTCCAACCACCATCCACACCCACTGATGCATCCATAGGTTGCTCCTCCTACTATAAGCAAGGAGGACAAGAAGAGAAGGAATGTTGAGAGAGAAGACTTGCCCCGTCTGCCGTGGTGTCCTTCCGTCCTTGTCCAAATCTTCCCCGATGTTGTGTAGAAGACTGCCTCTCCACTGAGTTTTGATTGTCTTCTTCACCTTGTCCATGGTGAAATCTTACCCCTCTTTTTCTTTTTGTTTCTCTCTCCATGAGTGAGTAGTTTCCTTTTGCTGGGGTGTGGGGACTAGCCCCGCTTCTCGTGCTTTTATTAAACATTCCATTGCTTGTATATAACTTTTCATTTCATTATTAATCATTTGATGTATGTTTGTGGATTGATCACCTGCTTGCATGATCCATTCCGTTCATATGTTGCGAGAACATCAATATGTGGATTTTGAATGTCGATGAACATGGTTGACTCCTTGACGAGAACTTCTGATGGGATTCTCTAAAGTCATAAGTGTGTGATCCGTGAGGGGACGAGACGTCTAGCCTGCGATGACAGTTATGTGTGCCTAACGCCTGTATGGTGGGGCCGCAACTTCAGTTGGATATCTGTATCTTTAGAGCCGTAAGTGCGTGATCTGGATGGCAATGAGACATATGATGCCTAAGGTGATGCCTACACGAACCTAACGTCCGTATGGAGGGTTTGAAGCAGCTCCATTTGGATGGTTATATCTAGCCTGGATGTGCGTGTTTGGATATGTTTGCATGTGTAAAGGTGGTGAAACCCGAGTCCATCCCCCCATCATTAATCCTTAATCAACTTTTTATCTTGTTCATTACTTTCCTACAAGTAGTTTAATACAAATCAATCAACTCCCACATAAAATATTACTCTTACTTGGGACTGGATCCGACTAGTAAGATTTTTAAAAACATTGTCCCTTGAAATTCGATCCTTAACTATACTGCAATAAGACCCGTCTGCTTGCGGGTGGTATTATTGCACAAGGTTTTGGTAAAAACTCATGGATTTCATCCCTGGGTGAGTTTTTTAGTGCAGAAGAACCACATCAACTACATCCCTGTCGAATGGCTACTCAATTGTGGTATCTTCTCATGATCTATCATTCATGCCTAAAATCTTTGATATCCTCTAGAAGGCTTCCTAAAAATCTATTTAAGTACTCTTCAGGCTTTAGTCTTCATCTTTGATCACTATGAGTTCATGAGCCATCCTTCATGGAAAACATCTCTAGAATACCTTGTCCTTCTAAGACTAAATTCCCATACCTTCACCCTTACTTAGTAATGTTGTGCAGTTTTACCAATAACCTATGTGCTCTCACGATCAAGTGTCATCTAGACTCAGCTTTGCTATCAATTATTTTTGCTTTTAGAATAACTTTGGATTTTGGAAGAAATATAAAGAACAAAAGAAAAATGACCAAAAAATATAAAGTGTGATAGATAGGAAGAACATGAGATGATAAAAAGGAAAAAGAAACTCAGTTCTTCTAAGAATTCCATGTGGAGTCACTAAACTATGTTACCAGGCCCTATCCTACAATTGTGAAACAACAGAAAACTAATGAAATAATAAATCCATAAAGGTTGAATTTGCTACCTACTTTTATTTTTATAATAAGGGAAAATAGAGGGGGATGTTTAAATCAGTGGGGAAACACAAAAAGATTGGATTTTGACTCCACCTAAGGGTTGATAAGAAAGATATGTATGATTTTAGAGATTGGAATCAACAATCATTTTATGAGTGGGGAAGTTTTTATCAACCCCATCTCACCTGATTTTGGTGTTGTGAACCTTTTCAGACATATTAGATTTAAAAAGACAACGATTTAAGTTAATGTTAGAGAAAATGAAAAAGTGATATCTTGGTGGACCTTTGGTGATAGAAATGGTTGTGAGTTTCTTATCATATCCCTAAAGGTCCTATTTTTAGGTGTGTTGAGGGCCCAACTTCCTGAGGACCTCCCATTAAGCAGATCCATCACTGGTAGTTGAGACTGATGCATAGGAAGAGAAAGTGGTGAGAGAGATTTTAGTAGAGAAAGAACTTAGATCTTTTAGAAAGAGTGTGAAGATATCAACACTTATGAATAAAATGACAGCAATGGATGTAACAAAAAAATTAGTAGTTTTTCAGCATCCTAGCGATGTTAATATGGAAGTTGGTGTCAAAGGAATGATCCTCAAATCACATCCAGAAAATAAAAGAACAAGGTAGCTGGATCTCTAGATTAGGAAATATGAAAAGGGTCCAAAATATAATGAATATCGAGGGATGTTTATAGGTGGATATCAAGGTTTACGATTTTTAACTAAAATATACTCAAAGAGGCAGCGAATCACACTAATGGCAGTTAGGCATAGCCCGCAAATCAGGGCCATCTGTCATGAGGCACAACACAAATGGATTTGATATATTGACTTGCCCGGGATTAATGATGCCAACTTTTTGATTTTAAGGATATTTTACGAATGTTCCAAAGAAAATATAGATTAGACTGATTTCAATTAAAAGTCAAATAAAATAACATTGGAGACAAAAAAACTTTAATTTAGGATTATCCTTCAATATTATCCAAAAGACATGTTTTGGTGTGGATAAATACAATTGCATTATTTGTGGGATAAATGGGATAGATTATTCGGTATAGTTCAACTGGGCAATTTACAAAAAGGCTTATAAAAAGTGACAATAATTCAAAATTTCACTCAAGTTCAAATAATATATTTTCTTTACAAAAAATCCCCAAACTAGGTAATATAGATGAACATGGCTATATTAAACACATGTAAATATGTGGGATAATGTGGTAAAATATGGAAAATAGTGGAAAAGAATAAATCATGGGAAATGTAGAAAATGCGGAAAAAGGTGAAAAGGGATAAAATGCGGAAAATTTGGAAAAAAGGTGAAAAATGGATAAAATATGGAAAATAGAATGAACTCGATCATTAGTCGAAGAAATAACATTTATCAATATCTTTTGAATGATTGAGAAAAAATGGAGTGTCAACACCAATAGTGTGACATTTCTTGTAGATCCACATATAGGGACTACAATACCTATATTAATGGAGGAGTACTGAAGAATCCTACTATAGATTGTGACATGAAAGGCAATACTACTTCAAGCATCATGACGTTATGTTTGAGCTACTATGGCCACTTGATTACATGTTGCGCAATGGAACTCTCATGTACGACGTCCCATCCCTTGTACATATTCCTTTCACCTAGACCTTCTTTGAGTTTCTTGAGCCATCTAATTGAGCACCCCATATGTTAGCCTTAGTATTTTATTAGAGAAATTATGTATTCACTAGGTGAAGCTTGGGTGGTAGATACTCCCTTACACCCACATGTATTCCTTTGAGTATTGCTGTTTTGTTTTAACATTTTATCTTACATGGAAAATTTATATTTAGTATGCTTGTGATTTATGTCCCTAAACATTATTTTAATTGAAGTTCTTATTTATTACAAAGTTTGTTTAAGACGGTATCTAGTAGGTTTACTTTAATTCAAATTTTCACTTCATATAGAATTTTTCATACAAACCCCCTTATTCAATGTAAACTCATAATGCTAACTATCCAATTAAAGTTTTGTCAAGGGTTAAGTCACTATTGGTAGTCAATTAATATTAACCTCATGTTCTATGGAAAGGATGGAACGTTTTAAAGGACCTAGTAGGGATCGAACATGGTATTCCTCCTATTGGTCAGTAGATCATTGATGAATGCATATTCATCTTAGTTTTAGTCGTCGTTTTTGGCCCAGTTTTGCACTAAAAGTTCTCATATACCCCCTGAATCTGCTCATATATGATTTTCCTCAATTTTAGATAATTATTTAGAGTTTTGATCAAATCCTTTTATTGTAGGATTAAGCATTGCACTAGGTGCACCAGTGTAGGAGGTGGTGGTCCCGTTAACTGACTAGTGGGCCCAAGAAACTTTTGATATTTTGGAGCCTAATTTCGATGGTCAATTCCTTCATCAGAAAGCATCCTCATCGGTCAGAGGATTCATCAACACAGGCAAATCAACCCATAGAAATAGCCCCTACCCACAGGGTGGGTTTGATCCATGAGGGTTGTGACCGCAATATACAACATCGATCGCGACATACCACCTCGACTGTGACCAAACAGCTAAATCGTGACTGCGGCCAAGGGGAAAAAGCCATGATCGATACACCCCACTGTGAATGCGACCA
This sequence comes from Alisma plantago-aquatica, assembly GCA_963693085.1. Lineage (NCBI taxonomy): Eukaryota > Viridiplantae > Streptophyta > Magnoliopsida > Alismatales > Alismataceae > Alisma > Alisma plantago-aquatica. The sequence continues at coordinate 1,470,182,271 of OY856410.1, forward strand.
AGATAACCCCAATGCGGCCACAGTACAAATGCCTCGACCGTGGAAATCAGCTCGACCAAGATGATCACCTCGATCGTGGCACGCCCACGCGACCGTGATTGTGACCTCCCATGTGACTATGATCGTGACTTCGCACGGCACGCCAGCAACTCGACTACGAAACTCACCTAGACCGTGCCACATCTCCTCAACCGCAGGACAAAGTCAGTGCACACTTCGACCGTGGCACTAAGTCGGTGATATGCACCTATAAATAGATGACCTCCTCATCCATTTGAGGCATCTCTTCCACCCCACGATGCCAAATAGGCTGCCACTCTGTGCCCAATAAAGGAAGACGATCCCTACCGCCATGGACTACCTTCGTGGTGTCCTTGCTACTCTGCCATCTCCGCTTCATTAAGATCTATCTCCAAGCCATGAAAGTGGTGAGATTTTAGATCCGTAGCACCTTCATCCATCAACCATCTACCTCTTCATCTCCTATAAATAAGAGCATGAGAAGAGAAGGAAGAAGGAGAGAGAAGATCATTGTAGTTCGTCTTGGTGTTCTTCCCCTCCTCATCCAGATCTACCCTGCCATCATGTAGAAGATCGTTTCTCCATCGAGCTGTGATCATCTTCTTCACCATGACCATGGCGGAATCTTCCCTCTCTCTTATTCTTTTTGTTTCCATCATGAGGAGCGAGTAGTCCTTTTTGTTGAGGCATGGGGACTAGTTCCGCTGCCCATAATTACATGTACATTTTATAACATTCCATGGCTTGTATATGACCTTCCATTTCATTGTTAATCATTTAATGCATGTTTTGTGGATTGATCACATGCCTTGCATGATCTTTTATATTCCTTTGTTGCGAGAACTTCAATACTTAGAATTTGAATATCGATTAACATGGTTGATGCCTAGATGAGAACTTCCAAAGGGATGTCTCTATAGTAGTAAATGTGTGACCCGTGGGTAACAAGAGATCGAGCATGTGGAGATGCTTACATAAACTCTATTTCCTAACAGAGAGTTTTCTACTCCATTTGGACAGTTGTATCTTGCTTGGATGTGTTTTGGATGTGTTTGCATGTGTAGTAGTGGTGAAACCTGATTCCACCCCACTGATTCCCATCATTAATCTAAACTAAGATTTAATCCTACTATTTTTACTTCCCTTGAGATTAGTTTAATTAAACCCAAATCAACACTTGTTCTAAATATTAGTCTTGATTCAACTAGATTCGACTAGTAAGATTCTCAAAAATATTGTCCCTTGGGATTCAATCCTTAATTATACTGTATTAAGACCCTACCGCTTGCGGGTGGTACTATTACATAAGTATGACATCCAACTTACAAATCACAAGATTAACTAAGAGAAAGCGAATCATTTGCAGCGGATTACTGAAAATCACTAAAAATTAAAACCTTTTGCAAAGAGATCCAAACATAAGAATTTTTGTACATCAAGAACCACTGTATACCATTTACTACCTGATTCAAAAGTACACGACTTGTACCATCTCTTCTCCAGGAATTACAAAATCAACTGCCCTATAACATTATAGATAGACATCATAAAAACCTCGAGACATCAAACCAAAAATCTCAATTCGGTTCATTAAAAATACTAACTATAAACTCTGAGGACCTAAGAGTACAGAGACGACAGATAGGACTTTCTAAATATATGACTTGACATGCAATATCTCCACCTGAGATATTACTGCTGTCCCTGGTGCTGCTGATGTTCTTTCTCTGCTATAGGGTTTCTACCTCTTCGTCTGTGTCCACCTAAAAACATTGGATCCCACGGGGGTGAGACAATTATAAATTGCCTCCGTGTGAGATATAACTCTCTACCAAAACATTGTTACAACAGTTTATTATAATAAAATTGAGAAGGAGTTATTATATATTAACAGCAGTATTAATCATTGAAGGTACAGAGTACAATAATCTCCTTTCCTAAGAAGAGCATTGCATCTATCCATGGTAGACATATAATTCATCCATCTACTCGCAATGAATATAAAGGGATATGAATAACATCTATCAACTAGAGATTCATAAATGGAATGTAACATTAGACAATGAATTTGTGTATTCAATCCTTAAGAGAACATGCTATACGGTTGATTACATTTTACAATCACACTTATGCCCGGAGGAGATGAGGTATACCGCTCATACTCCAACTGACCATTGCGAAGTCGAAATCGGTGCCATACAAGGTCAATGGTAGAGCCGGCTACCAAGACCTCCCTTATCTCGGTTAGTACGAGATCAAATGCAGGACATCTTGTATCTATGCTAAATAGCTTTCCAAGGTATACTAACAACTTTGCCATTAGAGTTACAGTGGCATGCTACACTCTCTTCGCAATCATGAGATTTCTTATTTATCTCATCAATCCGACATTAATATTATTGGGAGATGTGTATTGCATATGTCCCAATCATCGGGAGATTCATGATAGATCCATCCCAGTACAATAATGAAGGATTGAGAGGTTTAATGTTTACCTTTCCTCAATTCCCTCATTAGGACGTCAGGATACATTCACCCATTGCCCCCACATATTCAAAATATGCGTTCCGGGTTTTTCCGCGGAGCACCCGTTTCACCATCCTGCAAGTTCTGAAACTGATGGTTATATGGCCAGGGCTCTACATGATATGATTTCACTTTATTAATTAAGTACATTAACATATCCTTTTAGCATCAGTCAAGTTCTCAAACATAACTTATTCAGACAAATGCTACAAAGACACATGTATTGTTTTCATCAATCATTTCTTAGTCTTTATAAGACATTGGGATCTCAGTACCTCATTTTAATACACAGAATTCTCATCCCTCAACCACATCATTACCATGCTTATCAAAACTATGTATTTAAGCCCTTAGTTCATCATTGAACATTGTTACCACTTGTTAGGTAACTATTACCTCTAGATCCTCAGACCTAGGTATACATGATACTTGTTACACAAGCATCTCACATGGCTCACAAGGCCCATAAAGTATCTTGTCACCTTTCTCTAGGCAACAACTTATTCATAAGACTCATAAAGCCCATGTTCATTCTGTTACTTTTTACTAAGCAACAACAACATTAAGGCACATAAGGCCAATCAACATTTTTTTGTATAATGTCACAGCTCAAATCTGGCTATGTCCATCATCTCATAATACCTGTATGGTTATTAGACATGATAACAATCATACAAGTCATTGATCACATCATGTGATACATTAGTAACACCACTATTCCTTTATCAGGATTATGGTTTACTACAAAATAGGGCTTTTCATTCCCTTTACCCAAAATTAGGGTTTGGTTTTCCCATCTTACATTAATTATGGTTTCATGCTCATGTTATTAGATCAACCCTAATGTATTGCTCCACATCTCTTGGAGCATCCAAAGATATCATAAGTATATGCTTAGGATTGCTATTCTCGACATATTTCATTAATGATCATCAATTCAAGGTATGAGTTCATTTCTCATCCTTATCATGGTATGATTACATCATACTCATTAATTTGGCTTAACCCCATTCTCAAAGTATATTAGTCAACATTTGTCAAAGTACATTGAGTTCATTACATCTTTATTGTAACAATTGCATATCACACACTTCATGTGTTTCTTGTCCAAGAATATTGGATTAGAGATTCATTAAGGTATGTCTACCCTGAAATGTTGAATGTGATATCTATCATGTCTTGATGTATCACTTTCTTCTCATTTATATCTTATTTAGGTTAATCAACTAACCTTGTATTAAGGTATTTTCCCTCTTAATACTTTATCCACTAACATGTCACTTTCATCATATGGTACATAGGTTACACATTAGAATTGTCTAACTATCTTTAATGATGTAGACTTATCCAATGGTTAGACATTATTGATATAGGATAAACCATCATCAACCACTTTGGGTATTTCCAACCCATGAGATGATATTTACTCCCATTATGTAGTTTTGTATACATCACTCCTAAGAGATTCCTATCCTCATCTTTGTAATATGTAAAGGGTTGTTACACATGTATAAAGTTAGATATATAAGGGTCTAGGCATCATCTTGTCCTTTATACTCTTATTTATTAGAGTATCAACATTATCATTCATATGGTTTATCAATTTCACCTTCATGAGTGTAACATCCTCATCTTACTTGATTATATTAGCCACACCCTATTTTAGTATATTGGCCAGCATACCATCACTAGGTTTCATATAACCTTACATGGCATTACCCTTGAGTTGAGACTCTCATCGTATCATTACATCAAGGTATTACATAACATCATTCTAATTTAGGGTTTCTTATGGCATTACTCTAGATTAGGGTCTCACATTAAATCATACTTCATTAGGAATAGGATTGAATATAGCATCTCCTTCTATTAGACTTTCACATCACATTACCCATAATTAGGGTTTACTATTCATATAGAATCACCCTCACTTAGGGTTTCTCATATTGTCATCCTAGTTTAGAGTCACAACATTGCCCTTGATTTGGGTTGCATCTGTTATTACCCTAGAATTAGGTTAGGGTTCAACAATCTCCTTGATTAGGGTTTCATGATCTCTTTATTAAGGATCATACCCTAATTTCTTAATCATTCATGTTGGAGATGTTGAAGCTTATCCATTATATGATTATTATTCAAGTAGGAAATCCTCTCTCTCATCCTCTATAAGATGATACTACTTCAAACTTAATTAGACTAAGTCAACTTAGCTTGAATTAAGAATTGACCCTTAATCCATTGTGTCACTACTTTCATGATCATTAGAGATTAATTATTCAAAGATTACTAATCACCCTATCTTATTAAGGGTACAATTATTATAATCATCCTTGGCTTACATCATGCAATTGTTCAATTTAAACAATTGACCTTTAACCACTTTAAGTGTTCATACGGTTTGGTTAATTAACTTCCAAATGATCTTGGTCCTTTAGACCCCAAATGGTCTTGACCAATCAGACCTCAAACGGTCTTTCTTGAAATACCTTAAAACGGTTTAAGACTATTTAGACCTTCAAACGGTCTTGGTCACATGGTTTGAAACTATTTGGTAAAGTAGCACTTGAAACCGTTTGACAAAGTAAGTACTTGAAACCATTTGCTAAAGCATTCATGAAATCGATTGGGCCTCAAACGGTTTGGTATCGTTTGGTTCCAAACAGTCTTGAGACCGTTTGGTCCAAACCTCCTCAAAACCGAATGGACCAAAGATGGTCTCAACCACTCAAACTGATTTAGGGTTTCTAAGATTGATTCCTTCATTGATTTAATTTATATAATCACTCATCAATTGAACCTAACACCATGCTTCAATTGATCTTAATAGATCATCCTTAAACTGATTTAACCCTCATTTGATCATCAATTAGGGTTTTGAATCAATTGGATTAGGGATTGAAATCAATGAACCTTCAATATTAGTCATTATATTATTAATCACTTTGAAACTATTGGACCATCATTCAACTTAGACATGACCTGACCTAAAACGGTCTTGAGGTCGTTTGGATGACCTCCAAATGGTCGTGAGACCGTTTTCCCATAAAATCATCAAAATCCATGACCTCCAATTAGGGTTTGGGTCATTGGATTGATCATCAAATCAGCACTTAATTGCATTTCAATTTGGTATCTCTTGACCTTCCAAAACTCAACCATTCTTAACCCTAGACCTCCAAACGGTCTTGGGTGACCCTCAAACGATCTTGAGACCGTTTGGGTGATCCCCAAATGGTTTGAAAACCGTTTGGGCTAATCAACCCAAAGTTCCAAGTCAATTGATTATGAAATCAACACTTAACCCGATTAGGGTTTGGTGATTGATTGTCCTTCAACTCATGAACCAATTGGAACTAATCAATTATAATTAGTGGGTCATTAAACAACATTATTATCAACAAATATCCAAATGGTAAACCCTAATCAACACCTTCAAACGGTTTTAAACTGTTTTCCCTCAAATGGTTTGAAACCGTTTGCCCTCAAACGGTTTGATGAAACTGTTTCCTTTCAAACGGTTTGAAACTGTTTGCTCCCAAACGGTTTGTGAAACCGATTGAGCAACTTTGTTGAAACCGTTTGCACTTGATATTTGGGGAGGTGTGTTCTTAGGATGATGTCATCATCATCATCAAGCTCTAAACTCACAAAACCTACTGTGGTTTCCATGGTGATTGCATCACTCAACCAAATCAATTATTGTGAATGAAGAAATGATCATTATTTGATAAGGAATTGAATGCAATAACAAAATCAAGGGTTCAAGTTATAAAACCCGCCTCCAATTGAGCTCCAAATCTCCAAGATCACGCCAACAATGGTGGATGAAGCTTTTTCAACTCCCCCTAGGCTCGGCCTCAAGGTTTTGGTTGAAAAGATTGGTTAGGGTTGAAGATAATTTGAAGAAAATAAGAAATCAATGATTTATTTTCGATTTCCACCATGGAATCAAGGGGAAAAGAGGTAAAGAACCTTAACAACAGGTTGGGGGTCGTCCTCCTGATCCTCCCAAGATCCTTGGTCGGTTTCCAAGCAAAGAGAAGAGGTGGGTTCCGAAAAAGCCTTTGTTTTGGCTAGGAAAGGGTCTTTTATAAGAAATTCAATGAGAGAGAAAATGTTTTATAAAAACCTTTTAATTCCAAAATTGTTGCCACCTTATCCCCCTTGGTTTCTTGTATGCAAATGCATATCTATCCCCACCGAGCTCCCTTCCATTATCCAAGAATTAAGGGAAAAGAAATTAAGCACCTTAACCCTTATAATAGTAATTTCCATATTTGAGTGGAAATTCTTTTTCTTATAATAATGGTGAGTGGAGTCTTCACCTCCTTGGGATATTCTCGTGCCTTTTCAAGGCTCAAGGATGTCCATACACATCTGAATCCAACCATATTAATTTTGGTTGAAGGCCCCTCAATTAGTTTATTTATTTTTGCATTAAATTGAATTAGGGTTCCAATTATGCTTAAATCTTGATTATTTTAATATCAAGATTCTCTCTCCTCCAACTTAATTCAAATGAGGCGCCCCTTGAATTTTATTTTCTTTACATGATACCAAGAAATATTAGGGACCTTATTGAAGTGGTAATTTGCATATTGAACCCTAGGTTTTGGGTAAATTGCAGTTTACACCAAAACTAGGTTTTAATGCACAAACATTGTTTTATCAGTTCTTTCTTGGTACTCAGGCTTTCATAAGTCATTCCTCTACATCATCTTCATTCTCATGATGCCAAAATCCTTGAGGAACATATTACCATGTAATATTTGCAAGTCAACCCCTCACTTTTGGGTAATTTTCACTTTAGTCCAAAATAAGCAAATGTTGCTTCAACATTATCCAAACAGGACCAAAATTGAAACATAAGTTCCTCTTGGGCCTTAATTACTTTTCTCAAGATAAAATTAAGGACATAATTAACTTGCTTAAGAAAAACTCCCAGGGTTAAGGCATAACCCAGGTCAGGGATGTTACAATAAGGCTTTGATAAAAACTTAGAGATTTCATCCCTAAGTGAGTTTGTTAGTGCAGTATAAACCACGTCAAATTTTGGCACCGTTGCCGGGGAAAACGGAATCATATAGTTAAATCTAGTTCTATTGATACTAATCTAGCATTTTACTTTTATTTTTGATGTTATTGATCATCTAATTCAATTTGAGTCTATTCCATCCATCTAACTCTCGAAAGTTCTTTCTATCCTAGGTATCCCCAAAGACTAGTGCATGCCATGCTCCAACAACACTGGCCTTGCATCTAGCTTTGACCCTGAGATAGAACGAACCTTTCGTCGTCAAAGCAGAGAGAATCAAGATAGGATGGCACAATAGGAGGAAATTTCCCAAAGTGTAACTCAAGCCCTTAATGCACAAAGAGAAAGGCTTATGCAAGAAGCCCGAGCTGCAATTCAAGAGGAAATCCAAGCGGCTCATGCAGCAGATCAACAAGTTAACTTACAAAAGGACCTTAGAGAGTTCTCCATCCTTAAGGCTGCTGACGTTCAACACCTAGTGCAACCTCCTCCCATCGCTGCTCCAAACTTCAAGATCAAGTCACATTGGATTACACTACTTCAAAACAACCCTTTCTATGGCAAGCAAGGCGAGGATAGTCAAGAACATCTTCTGAGGTTTATAGATTTATGCGCTATGACAAAGCTGAATGGAGTTATAGATGACACCATAAGACTTCATCTCTTCAAATATTCCCTTGTAGATATAGCCATGAGTTGGTATAAATCTTTGAAATGTGACCCCATAACAACTTGGGAACAACTTCAAAATGCTTTCATGGAAAAATTCTACCCTCCTTACCTCACCTATGATATTAGGGGTAGGATAACACAATTTGTTCAGGTCCCTGGAGAAACTCTGGCAAAAGCATGGGAAAGATATAATGAGTTACTATGCAAGTGTTCACACCATTGCATACCTAAGAATCACCTCATCAAAATCTTTTATAGAAGTGTGGACAATGATATGAAGAAGTTTTTAGATTCCTCATATGGAGGAAACTTCATGTGCTAAAGTTATGATAGTGCATGGAAGTTTGTCACCCTTGGAGCTGAAAATCAAGCCAACAGGGGCAGATCCATAGGCAAAGGAGTGTTGAAGGTAGCTATGGTAGAAAATATTCCTGAGTACAAGTCTATCATTGAGTTTGTAAAGCTACAAGTTGCCAATCAAGATAACCTTATATCATCTTTCAATGCCTATGAAAGGAGGAGCTCACCCCCTTAACAACCAGAACAAGTCAAGTCAGCTTCTCTATTTTGTGAATCCTATAAAGGCATTCATCATTATACTTTATCGTGTAATATTCTCTATGATGTCATTTTGGGCAATGCTTGTACCAAAGGAGGTAATGGTCAGATGGAAAATCTGAATGCCATCAACATTATCCTTAGTCAAGGTTATTATATTCCAAATCAGACCAGGAACCGTCCTAGTTTTCAGTATGGAAATCCTTCGAGAGCAGAAAAATGACAACAACTCAATTCAGATAATCAACAACGAGGCCCGCTAAGATTCCAGTATAATCAACAACAAAATTTTAGGAATCAAGGGAACTTCATGGGTAACTTTTAGAATAGAAATTACAAATAGTATCAAAATACCTCTCAGTTCCAGAATCTCAACCAAGTACCACACTAACAACTTCAACAAGGACAAAAAGCCAGTCCCATCTCTTCTGATGACAAACTGTCAACCATTGAGAAGATGCTATAGTCAGAATAGACTATGATAGCAAATCAGCAATCCCATCAGAAGGATATTGAATCCCAACTAGCTCAACTTTCAACTAGCCTCAAGCCACCTGTTGGGGCTTTTGCTGGCCAACCAGAGAACAATCCTAAACATCCTGAGCAACTAAAAGTTGTTTCCACTCAATCTAGAAAAGACCATTTTGATCCTCCTATTGAGACACATGTGGTAGTTACAAAACAACATAAATTGGTGATTGTTCAAGACACTGAAGTACATGAATCTCATCCGAAAGAACAATTAACCACTAATAAGGCAGACAAAGCAAGTTCTGAGAAACATGTCATTGTAGAAGCAGAAGACACGCCAGATCTAGTTATACCAGTATACAAGCCTCATCCCCCTTTTCAAGCTCGACTAAAGCAGACAAAGCTTGACAATCATTTCACAAAGTTCAAAGAAGCAATGAAGAAGCTTCATGTTGATATACCCTTTCTAGATGCACTGGCTGAGATACCATCCTGGTTGAAGTACTTCAAATCTCTCCTAACAAGGAAGTATATAACTGAGGAATATGAAATAGTCAAATTACCAACAACTACTTCAGATATTATACAAAGCAAAATGCCCAAGAAGTAAAAAGACCCAGGATCATTTGGGATTTCGTGCCATATCAGTGACTCCACATGTAAGAAGGGACTAGCTGACCTCGGTGCTAGAATCTCTATCATGCCACTTAGCCTTTGCAAGAGGCTATGATTTGCAGAACTTCTGCCAACTTGAATGACCATACAACTTGCGGACAATTCTATGACTCACCCTTTAGGAATCATTGAGGATGTCCTAGTGAATGTAGGCAAAGACTCTTATGTCCCATGTGACTTTGTAATCATGGACATAAAAGAGGGCTCTAGATACCCTCTCATCTTTGGTCGTCAGTTCCTTTCCACTACGAGAGCTTTGATTGATGTTGAAGCAGGAACCTTTCTCGTCAGACTGGGAAAACAAGTATGCGAGTTCAGATTTTTTGAAAGTATGTGAAGACTGAGCATGCAAGAAGAAGTATATTTAATTAATTTCATAGTATAAATGTCACTCCTCATGCAAGAGAATCAAGAATCAAACAATCCTTTAGAAGTGGCTCTAATGAACCCATATGTTGATGACTCCAACGAACAAGTAAAGAATTATGTTCTCCAACTCAACGTTGTAGAAGAAGATTTTGAAGCTAAATTTGGGGAACTTAAGGCTGTGAACATAACTGAAGACCTATGTGAGAAACCAGAGGCCCCCAAAATGAAGCCCCTACCTGAGGGATTGAAGTACATATTTTTGGATGATCTCCAGGTCTGCCCAGTTATCATTAATTCTGACCTAACATCTAAACAAGAAGATAAACTCCTGAACAAATTAAAGGAAAGAAGAAAGGCCCTCGACTACAAGATGAGTGACCTCACCGGGGTCACTCAAGAACTTTGCATGCATAGAATCCCCATGTTGGAAGACCACAAGCCGACTATCAAACATCGATGAAAGTTGAATCCAAATATGAAAGAGGTAGTATGTCTTGAAGTCATTAAATTGCTCACTACATGAATCATTTGTCCTATATCTGAATCACTGTGGGTAAGTGATGTATATGTTGTCCCAAAGAAAGGTGGAACTAACGTGATACATAATGAAAATAATGAACTCATCCCCACTAGAACAACCACTAGTTGGAGGATGTGTATCGATTATAGGAAAATGAACAAGGTCACGCGTAACGATCATTTCTCGATGCCTTTCCTACACCAAGTCTTAGAGTGATTGGCTCACTAGGAATATTTTTGCTATCTCGATGGCTACTCTGGATTCTATCAAATTCCCATACATCCAGATGAACAAGGGAAACAACATTCACTAGCCCATTCGGAACATAAGCCTTTAGAAGGATGCCTTTTGGGCTTTGCAATGTGCCTGCCACTTTCCAGCATTGCATGGTGGCCATATTCACTGGACTCACTGAAACTATTATGGAAGTTTTCATGGATGATTTCTCCGTATATGGATATTCATATGACTCAGGCCTAAAGAACCTCTGCCTAGTCATAAAATAATGTGAAGAAGCACATTTAGTGTTAAACTGGGAGAAATGTCATTTTATGGTAAAAGAAGGCATTGTCCTCGGCCATAGGGTCAACAATCAAGGAATCAAAGTAGACAAAGCAAAGATCAAAGTAATTTCTAAACTCAGTCTCCCAACTAATTTAAGAGCGTGCATGCTTTTATAGAAGTTTATAAAGGATTTCTCCAAGATAACTAAGACTATGACAAACTTATTACTAAAAGACGTTGATTTCCACTTTGATGAAGAATGCATCAAAAGTTTCAAAAATATTAAGCATGCCCTTACATCAACCCATATCATTAGCACTCCACATTGGGAGCATGCATTTGAAATAATGTGTGATGCCAGTGATTACGCAGTCGGCGCTATTTTGGGCCAATATATAGAAAAGAAACATCATGTCATCTACTATGCATCTAAGACCATTGATGAAGCTCAAAGGAACTATGCAACTACTGAGAAGGAACTTTTAGTAGTTGTGTATGCATTTGACAAGTTCAGATCGTACCTCATCGGTTCCAAGGTGATCATCTACATAGATCATGCTATAATTCATTACCTCCTATTAAAGAAAGATGCAAAACCTAGGCTAATGAAATGGATTCTCCTCTTATAAGAATTTGATCTTGAGATAAGAGATAAGAAGGGCACGTAGAATGTCATGGCAAACCACTTGAGTTGTATCCACACCCTAGACACTGAAAAGATCCCAATTAATGACTCTCTTCCAGACGACCAACTCATGAAAGCTTTGGAAGCTATCTCTTAGTACGCAGACTACGTGAACTTCCTAGAAATAGGTCTCATCCACCCTGCATGCACTGGCATTGCACTGAATAAATTCATGCACAACATGTAGCAATATCACTGGGATGAGGTGTACCTCTTCAAGCTCTGTGTTGATGATCTCTACAGATGTTGTATCATTGAGAAAGAAGATCAGTTTGTTCTAGAGAAATGCCACTCAAGCCCCACTGGAGGCCATATGAGTTTCAAGAAGACTACATTGAAAGTTCTACAATGTGGTTTCTTTTGGCCAACCATATACAAGGATGCCTACAACTTTGTCCTATCTTGTGACAAATGCCAAAGGGTAAGTAACGTAACAAAAAGATATGAGATGCCCCTTAAGCTCTGGTAGGAAGTCGAGATTTTTGACATTTGGCGAGTGGACTACGTGGGCCCATTCCCATCCTCGTGTGGATTTTTCTACATCCTAGTTGCAGTGGATTATGTCTCGAAATGGGTGGAGGCCATACCAACCGTCACTACCAACTCAAAACATGTTATCAAAATATTTAGAGATATTAGTTTTTTCCCATTTTGGAGTTCCACGCATTGTGATATTCGATGAAGGTTCTTATTTTTTTGGAAAGAAGCTTTGAGACACTACTGAGAAAATATGGGGTATCTCACAAGGTAGCTTCCGCCTATCACCCACAAACAAGTGGACAGGTAGAGGTGTCAAACTACCAACTTAAAGCTATACTAGAAAAGATAGTGGGCCACAACTTAAAGGATTGGTCAGTAAAAATCAATGATTCCCTATGGGCCTACATAACTGCTTTCAAGACTCCTCTTGGAACAACACCCTTTAGATTAATCTATGGAAAATCATGTCACCTTCTCGTAGAACTTGAACACAAAGCTTGATGGGCAATCAAACAACTGAATTTGGACATTAAGAAAGTTGTCCAAGCCAGGTTACTACAACTTCAGGAGCTAGAAGAACTTCGAATGATAGCCTATGAGAATGCAAGAATATACAAAGAATGCAAAAAATTATAGCATGATGGTCATCTGAAAAAGAAAGACATACAAGTGGGAGACCAAGTTCTGTTGTTCAACTCAAGACTGAGATTGTTCCCAGGATGTCAGGACCTTGAACTTTATTAATGAATTGAATGAGATTAATTACAATAATTGAATTCTTAGCACCCTAATCAAACCTTTTTATATGTTTTGAAATCATAATACAAGCTTAAGTTTCAAATTTGGTCCAATTTGGACACTGTTTGAGCAAGTTATGCAATTTTCTGTACATTTTGGACTTTTCTACAATTTACCTAATTGAGGGGTTTTCTTTGTAATTTTACACATACATTATGTTCCTTAGATGTTATATTATCATTCTTGAGATTTTTGAGCCATGGGGATCCTAGTTGAGCCATGGTTTGAAGGTGTTTTCATCAAGGGTATTTTAGGATTTTCCCCTTCATGAATGTGCTACCTTTAGTAGCTATCAACTAAGGAATTATGTGATTGGCTGGGAATTTCGACAAAGGAAAGCTAAGCAGGTTAATAGGGACGGTGGGGGAGCTTCTTGTGTGTGTTCTTGTATATTATTAATAAATTAAGGCCATGGACACTTGGATATATACTAGAATTTCAACTTTTTCTTTTTTTTGCTTTATCTTAAAGTTCATATACTTATCCCCAAGCACCAAAATGAGCCATTTCCTCTCCACCACTTCCCTCCTCCCAGCTTCTTTCTCCCTCTGTTCAGCTACGAATTTTTCTGCCCAAGGAAGAAGAAAGTGGGGATTTTCTTGGAAAAAAATTCTAGGGTTTCAAATGATTCCCTTTTTGGTTCTATAAAGCTTCTTCCTAGTGATCTTGAACTAAAAGTGTAAGTTTTACCTTATTTACTCCATTTATTTGTTTGTTCTTCTTCCTCCTACATCTCTCCAGGTCAGAACCATGCTTTTCCATGGTGAAAGTGGCCCTAGAACTCAAAACTCCTTCCTTCTTGTTTCTTTTCCTAGGGTTTTGCTTCTTTATGGTGCTAATGATCTTTTGAGCCTTGTTTAAGGCATGGAATGATAATTATAACCTTACTATGAATAATGTGATGGTCTTAATGACCTTTGGGCATGTTTGAAGCCATGATTGAGGAGAAATCTTCTTTATGTTCCAATAAGGGTTAAAACCCTAGAACTTGTGATAAGATATTGGTATCTTATAATAGTATGATGATAAGTGTGGTCCATTAATTTGCAATGACTGATAGGATGTGGTAATGTGATTAAGATTTATATCTCAAATTGTTTATATCCTTTGAAGTAATTATACATATACTCTTGTTCAAAAAATAATTAGGGTTTGAATGTTCACTTGTATGATAAAGCCTTATTGCATTCAATTAGCAGTAATTAATCAAGTGTAACCTTAATCAGGTAGAGCCCTGTATCGTAGAGCCATCTTCAGTGTCAGAACTTACTGGATGGTGAAATGAGTATTCCCAAGGGAAACTTAGAGTGCATATTGTTGAGTATGTGTGGGTGGAAAGTTGAGGATATATCCTTGTCATCCACAATTGTAGGTTATGAGGATGGCTATGGTCATGCCTCAGACATTTGATGTGATTGAGGACAGCTGCGGTTGTACCTTGGATTAGAGGGTTTTGTATATCTTGTTTTCTAGTGTCGTAACTTGTACCAAGTATGGACTAGTTGTTGTCAGTTGACTATATGTCACTGTTGGAAGTTTGACTGGTATGTCACTGCAGTTTACTCGTACTGACCGAGGGGAAGAGATCTTAGGATACCAGCACTCCTAGATCTTATACGGAACTGAATAGCACTTTGTAGTGGTTAGTTGGACTTTGAGTGGTATGACTCAAAATCCTCAGGGCATAATAATAAAAGAAGTGATACCAACCGTGTAGTATAATTGCTAGGGTTTAATATGTATCATATTGGTTGATTAACCCTTATCTTGTCTTTACACTGCATAGTTCTTACATGGTACAAACTTATGAAAAGTGTACAATTCTACTTGATGTAACAACTTGTTTTCTTAATTTCTTAGTATGCTTAAATTGTTCACTCTATTCATATTGATTATTCAATACCCTAACTGCTTAATGTATTTACTGTTAATTAATATGTTATAATAAATATATGTTGGAGAGAGTTATATCTCTCGCTCAGACTGGGTCTCACCCGTGGGTCACCACATTTTTGTAGGTGGTCCTGGGCAACATGGTCGAGGTTGTGTTGTGGAAGAGAACCAACCTAGTGATCAATAGATTCAAAAATTTGGTTAGTTGTAGATGTTAGTAGTAGAGTCCTAGTGCCATCCATGTACTCTCAGGTCCTGGTATGTGATGTGTTTTCTAGATGATATACTTGTATCGACACGAGAATTTGGTAGTATGCCAATGTTTGTAAATATATGGCATGTACATGTGAAATATATTTTGTATATAGGATGTGACTGAGGTCTTTGGACCCATATGTAAATACTTGTTATAGTATATGAGAATGGAATGATGGACATTTTGTAAATGTTCTAGAGTTTATTTACATTAATGGAATTGATTTTAATTATTTCGCATTTTTTACTATGTGATTAATTAGTAGTTGATTGTGTTTTGTGTTTTGAGTAATCTCATTTAGCGTGATGAGGTGTCACAGTTAAGTTAGTATCAAAGCTCTAGGTTTACTAAGTCTACAGGGACATAGGACTTAGGTTTGAGTCTGTTCTTATGTATCCAACATATCTGATCATAGTTTATGCTTATGTAGATATGTCTGGAGGACATGAAGAACATGTTGAGAGTACCTATGTTGCACTAGGAGAAGGTGCAGGGAGGCAAGCATGCAATGAGAGAGTGACAGAAGAAGGGCCAAAGCAGCTCGCAATGCATCATCTAGACCTGACAATGATGGCCAATCCTTAGTTTCAACATATGTTTAGACAGATGATGGCCAGAATTACACATACCGCTGATAGAGCGCCAACACCTCAAGCTAGGGCAGCCGCCTCCAATGTGGAGTCCCAAGGTTTCGAGAATACATTTGAATGTCTTAGACGTGTTGGGGAAATTGAATATGAAGGTACTTCTGATCCAGCAGACGCTGACATGTGGTTGACTAAGCTGGAAAAGGCATTCAAAATCCTAAACATCATTGAAGAAGACAACGTTAAGCATGCAATATACTTGTTGAATGGCAGTGCGGGCCACTGGTGGGCCATAGAAGAGGAGAAAAGGCTAGGAGTTTTGATAGGATGGGAGGAGTTTCGAAGGGAATTTGTTAGCCGATACTTTGCAAAGACCTACCTAGATGAGAAAATCTCTCAGTTCGAGAAGATTCGTCATGGAACTATGAATATCAATGAGTATGAATCAAAGTTTGTGGAACTTCTTAGGTTCTTCCCACACATGGCAGCAATGGACAAGGAAAGGATTCAGAGATTTGAGAAGGGTCTGAGTACGGAGTTGACTACTACAACATCAGCCTTGGTGAACAGGGAAAGGTTTTCCGCCTTTGTGGAATCTGTCAGGAGGATTGAGATTTGCCATAGAAAAGCGTGAAGCTAATGCTAAGAAGTGACCTATGTAGTTTCAAGGGCAATCATCTGGAGGCTTTAAGAACCCAAGGTTTTTCACACCGTTGTTGCAACAAAGGTCAACCTTCAGTGAACCAAGATCACATCCACCATCACAGTGGACCCTGAGTTGGGGTAGAGGTCACAATTTTCCGTCGACGGGAGCCCACAATACCTCATCGGTTTCAGTGATAAGGCTATTTAGGCCATATCAGGAAACCAAAAAATGTTACAAGTGTGGGCAAATGGGGCATACCAAACCTTATTTCCCTATGAAAGATGAGGAGATGACTCAGTAGACAAGGCAAAGTCAACAAGGTCCACAACAACGACAATTTAGTAGTGGCAGTGGAAGAGGACGTGGTCAGGCATCCCAGGAAGGATCCTCTGGACATGTAAGAAGAGGACGTGGATAGCAGTAGGTGACAACAAGGTTCTATGCCATGACCCAGCCAGAAGCAGTGGTCAATCCACGAGTTGTGACAGGTCAGATGGAGTTATTTCATTCTGATATGTCTGCTTCTTGTTTCGTATCTGTGTTAGTAGATCTGGGTGTGACACACTCTTTTATCACCAGAGAGGTGATAGATAGTTGTTATCTACTTGTTAGTCTTAGATCTGATAGCCTATGGATAGAGACTACTTTGGTTGATTCCACTGAGTTGCGAGAAGTTTGCCCTTCTTGTGTTCTTTCTTTTTCTAGACACGACATTCAAGTGGATCTTTTTCCACTTGACATGCATGGTTTTGATGTAATCCTTAGAATGGATACCTTGGAAAAATAAAAGGTAGTCTTGGACTGTAGTACTAAGGTGGTGATGTTCCATGATGGAGATGTATAGTGGATTTTCTAGGGTGATAGGAACATTCTTCCTGCATGTTTGATGTCAGATATGATAGTTGAGTGGTTGATGAGGCAAGGATGTGAGGCTTTCTTAGCTCATGTTGTGGATACCAAGGCAGGAGGCCCTAGTATCTAGGAGGTAAAAGTGGTGTGAGAATTTGAGGATGTCTTTCCTGAGGAATTTCCTAGCATTCGCCCTCCTAGAGAGCTTGAGTTTGAGATCAATATTGTTCATGGAACACAACCCATAGCACAGTCAACATACAGAATGGCACCAGCAGAGATGTAAGAGTTAAAGAAACAATTGCAAGAACTATTAGAGAAGGGTTTTATTAGGCCGAGCACTTCCCCTTAGGGTGCTCGCATGTTGTTTGTTAAAAAGAAGGATGGTTCAATGAGGTTGTGTATAGACTACAGACAGTTGAACAAGGTGACAATAAATAATAAGTATCCTTTGTCGAGGATTGATGATCTTTTTGATCAGTTGAGAGGTGCCACTGTGTTTTCAAAGATAGACCTGAGGTCAGGTAACCATCAATTGAGAATTAAGGCTGATGACATTACCAAGTCAGCTTTTAGGACTAGGTATGGTCATTATGAGTTTGTGGTTATGCCGTTTGGGCTAACCAATGCACCTGCAACTTTTATGGATCTAATGAATAGGGTGTTTAGACCTTATCTTGATCAGTGTGTTGTCGTGTTCATAGATGATATCCTGATATACTCCAAGGATAGTCAACAACATGAGCAACACCTTCGCCAGACATTGACTTTGTTGAGGCATCACCAATTATATGCTAAGTTCAGCAAGTGTGAAGTGTCTTTTCTGGGCCATGTTATATCTGCAAAAGGCATTTGTGTTTATCCCAAGAAAGTGGAATCTGTACTAGAATGGGAACAACCAAAGACACTGACAGAGATTCGTAGTTTCCTAGGTCTGGCAGGTTACTACAGGAGGTTCATCAAAGACTTCAGTTCTATAGTGTTACCCCTAACTAGGTTAACTAGGAAGGATGTTCCTTTTTCTTTAAATGACAAGTGTCAACGTTCTTTCCAGCTTTTGAAAGAAAAGTTGACTAGTGCACTGATGTTAGTACTGCCAGAGCAAGGAAAATGCTATATTGTCTTTTATGATGCTTCAAAGAATGGGTTGGGATGTGTGTTGATGCAGGATAAAAATGTAATTTCTTTTTCTTCTCGACAACTTAAGAAACATGAGGAGAATTACCCAACACATGATCCGGAGCTTGCAGTGGTGGTCCATGCCTTAAAGATCTGGAGACACTATCTTTATGGAGAAAAGTGTCAGATCTTCACTGACCACAAGAATCTACAGTATATTTTCTCAAAATAGGATTTGAATACGAGGCAGAGGAGATGGATGGAGTTGATTAAGGATTATGATAGCACAATAGACTACCATCTAGGGAAAGGTAATGTGGTAGTTGATGCATTGAGTAGAAAGTCATCTTCATCGTCAACGATAGATAAAGCACAATTAAATTCCTTGATGTTCCATAACAGAGATATGCTAGTGTCTCTTTGCTAAATGAATGTACAACTAGAAGTTTCATTGCTGGCAGGATTGTTGACACAGTTACAAGTGAAACCTTGAGAAAGCAGATTCATGATGCACAACAAAATGATACTATGATACAGAATATCCAATTAGGGATTGGCTGTGAAAAGTGTGATGGCTTTCACGAGGTAGATGATGGTACAGTTTGTTACCATAATAGGATAGTAATTCTTGATGTTTATGGGTTGAGGAAGATGGTACTTGAGGAGGCTCACTCCTCCATGTATGCAATGCATCCTGGAAGTACCGAGATGTACCAAAATTTAAAAGAGATGTATTGGTGGCCTGGTCTAAAGTGTGATGTGGCAGAGTTCATTGCCAAATTTCCAGTTTGTCAGCAGGTGAAGGCTGAGTACTAGAAGCCTACAGGGACATTACAACCCTTGCCAATACCATAGTGGAAATGGGATCATATTACTATGGACTTTGTTGTTGGTCTTCCTAGGACAACCAAGGGTCATGATTCCATATGGGTGATAGTAGATAGATTGACTAAATCAACTCATTTTCTGCCAGTTAAGACGACATTTATAGCAGAGAAATTAGCACAAATATATGTTGATGAGATAGTCTGTCTGCATGGTTTTCCAGTGACTATAGTTTCTGACAGAGGTCCACAGTTTACAAGTCATTTTTGGGAGCGTTTGCATTCAGCAATGGGAACACAACTGAGATTCAACACAACTTTTCATCCATAGACTAATGGCCAGTCTGAAAGGACTATTCAAACTTTAGAGGATCTCTTGAGGGCATGTGTGCTACAATTTCTTAGTAGTTGATATGTACATCTAACTCTGATAGAGTTTGCATACAATAATAGCTATCAAAGAAGCATAGATTTGGATCCTTATGAGGCCTTGTATGGGAGACGATGTCAGTCTCCTCTTTACTGGTATGAGACAGGTGAATATCAACTTTTGGGTCTTGAGCTAGTACATCAGATTATAGAAAAGATTAAACTGATACAACAACAGTTGTAAGCAGCCCAGGATAGGTAGAAATATTATGCAAATAACTGATGTAGACCACTTGAGTTCCAAGTGGGAGATAGAGTATATCTTAAGGTTTCTCCTTGGAAAGGTGTGTTGAGGTTTGGAATGAAAGGTAAGTTGGTTCCTAGATTTATGCGACCATACCCTATCCTAGCTCGTGTTGGAAAGATAGCATATAAGTTGGAGCTACCACCAGAGCTACATAGATTGCATAATGTCTTTCACATATCTATGTTGAGGAAATGCCATCTAGATACTGACCACACAATCCAACCAGTAGAGGTCGAGTTAGATGAGGATATCTCCTATGTTGAGGGTCCTATTTTGATCCTGGATAGAAGGGTGAAAAAGCTGAAGAGAAAAGATATAATACTAGTGAAAGTTTTGTGGAATCAGCATGGCATAGAGGAAGCCACATGGGAACTACAGAATGAGATGTGTATAAAATACCCATCTCTTTTTGTGTAGGATTTTGGGGTGAAATCCTTGTTAGGGGTTTATAGTTGCAAGGCCCTTCAACTTGCTTAATGAGTTGAATGAGCTTAATTACCATAATTGAATGCTTAGAACCCTAAAGTTGAATGAGATAAATTACCATAATTTAATGCATAGAACCCTAATCTAACCTTTTGATATGTTTTGAAATCATAAGACAAGCTTATGTTTCAAATTTGGTCCAAATTGTACACAGTTTGAGCAAGTTATGCAATTTTCTGTACATTTTGGACTTTTCTACAATTTACCCAATTGAGGGGTTTTCTTTGCAATTTGTCACATACTGTAATGACCCTGCCTCCCGATAACCCCCAATTAAGGGAGACCGAAAGGTCAGTGCCATTATCCAATTAACAGGATCAAAGGTTCGATAAATAATCAATAACAATTATGAAATTCTACTAACTAATTGGAATTTGGTGTATAATTCAAACTTTACTTACCTTTGAAAACCTTGGAAATCTATATATCCTGGTCTTGAATTATTCTATATAATCCTCCTTGCACTTTATTTCTTTTTCCGCAATGTGACAAACAAAACGTCGGTCAGTATATCGAAATATACTGATATGTGGGAACAACCAAAATCTTGCAAATATGGCTAACAATTTTATAATTGCAATTAAATTAATTAACAAGCCAATTTATACCTTTCAGTATGACATTCTCCACCGCTTTTGCCCTAACCCTGGCATACCCACCTTAGGGTTCCCTTTGCCAATGACTTAAGGCCACCTTCTCAATCTCGAGCTTGGTGCCTGGGGGTCACCGCTCATGGTGCCCACTAGTCATGCAATATCATAGGCCACCTTCTTGTTTCCTGGGGTCACCACTCAAGGTGTCCATTGGTCTACCCATCTGGGCCTAACCTTTGGCATCATCCATCAGGGTGGCATGTTGGTGTGATAATCCATACTTTATGATTTGCAAGTATGAACATCCAATAGATAATTTCCATTCAATGCGATTAATCATCTGAAAAATCATCGGGAAACTAAGGCAGTTATTCATAATTAACCACATACCTGATCTGAGGATTTGAATAGAAATATCCATGCAAATAAGAATCCAAGCAAGCAAGCATTTTCAACAAGATCCTGAAATAATCACGTAATTCCCTTTTTATCATTCATGTCATCAAGATCCATTAAACCTAGCTTGCTTCCTAGGTTTCTAATTCACTTTTAGGGTTTCTATTGAAATTAGGGTTTCCCTTCATCTTTTACTATTTTCAACCGTACTTTAATGCAATTGATCACAAACCCTAATTATTTCCACATCTAATCCTTAATTTCAGATTAAAGGCATAATTAACCATTAATTAAGTTCATTAAGCCTCTTTTACATTAAAGCTACTATTTTTATCCCTTTAATCCATGACAAGATCATTATACACATTTATTATCAATTCATCGTTCATTATGGTCCAAATCACATATGAACTCGATTTGCCATTAATTCCACCTTTTATTCATGAGAAAACCCTAATTACTACATTTAGGGTATTTTTCCATAAATTAGGAACTTTAATTCTCGAAATAGCTTTTAAATCATGAAAACTCAGTTCTATACATGAAATCAAATAATTAAAGCCATTAGTAGTCCTAATTACCAACATTAGGGTTTCAAGGCCCATTACAACATATTTATGCACAAGAAACTCTAAATTAACTAATTATGTGCAAGGTTCATCCTTTTTGTTCCTAATGTTCCTTTTTATCATTAATAAGCTAAAATCAACTTTAATCATTAATTAAACCCTACTAATCTCATTAATCATATCAAAATAGGGTTCTTTAATCATCATTACATTAAAGTTAATAACTTTTATTAATTTTCGAATTGCAAGAGGAATCAAGCTTCCATTATGTTTTTAATAGATTCCTCTCATTTTTCTGATCAACTTTCATGTATAGCATGTCCTTATTCGACCTACCAATTAATTACTATGGATTTATCAAAACTCACTTACTTTCAGCCAACGGGAGGTTGCCACGTCGCTTCCTTATGCAACGTGGGGTGGCTTGCTTTGAGAAACATAACTCAATGACTGAATTACCCCTCACGTAAGTGGGTTGCACTTTATCCCATAGAGGGAAGATTCATCAAGTGATCCTGATCATCCTCAACCTCGCGAGGCTCTACTGGAGCGTCGACCTGCTACACGTCGAGGTATGTCCCCCTCCCTCTCTAAGGTCTGAAACATGCCTCCACCCTCCGCCCTTGCTCTGATGGCCTCCGCAACATCTGGGCACCTCCCAGCTTGCAAACTAGGCGTTCGGTTTGGGCAGGGCAGGTGTGCGACCTACAACCATGGCTCCAGCCTTCTACAGGTTCGGCACGGCGTTTATGGTCATAGAGACGATGGCAGAGCCCTCCTTGGCATCGTATCACTTCACTCATCCACCCAGGTGACTCCACAGATCTCTATTGCTCTAGGGAAAGCACTACTCGTGGATTAGGGTTTTTCCCAAGAAGATGAAGAAAAAGATGGAAGAAAGGGTATGTGCAACTCCTCCGAATTCACCCCTGAGCTCTACCCCTTTTATAGGGGAGGGTTTTCGCACCCTAAGATGTGCATCCACCAAGATGCAAGTTCTTGTCCTAAAAGGAATTCAACTCCTCTTTTAGAAAGCAAGCTTTCTCTCTCTTCTTTATCCTTTAGATATTTCTTAATATATGGATATTAGGAATTCGAAATTTCCTTTATACTTGCCATTTTTAATTCATTGGCCACAGATTTCTATTTTTCCTTTAGTAGGAAATACTTTCTTTTTAGCAATGCCACCAAAATTCATTAATAATGTATTACATTATTCTCTTATTTTCTTTTATAGGTATTTTCTCTTTCCTCTTTCTTTATTGGGTCTCCTTGGATCCCAAGAAACTCGAATAATTCAAAATTGCTTTTTAAGGAATACTCCTCATCCTTAAATGCATCAATATGCATTATTTCACATTATCTTGTTTATTTCTCATTAACATATCTCTTTTTGAGGATTTCACTTTATTTCTCTTTTATTTCCCTCATTAGTATTCCTTTTATCATTACAAATTCTTGGGATACGAAATTCCTTTAAGGATTACCCAATTACACATCTTTCTACTTATTTTCCACATTTCATCAATGTTTTTAATTTCTTTATTAACAAGGAAATACTTTATTGGTCTTTTCTTTTCTTGTTGCTTAATCTTTGCAACTTTGGACTCCTTGGAACCTAAGGAACCCAAGAGACACGAAATTCATTCTTGGATTACATTCCTTTGCCTTCTAAAGGTTTCTATCTCATCTCTCTTTTCTCAACAACTCAATTATTCATTAATTAATTGAATTTCCTTGTTATTGGGCCCAATAGCCAATAAAGCCCACAAATCAAACAACAAGGCTATTTTAAATGAAATCCATTTATTCACAACAAATTATATCATTATTTTTCCAAATATCTTTAATGTGAGAAATTACATTTCTCACCAAAGGAACCCAAATTTTGGGGTTGTAACATCCTTCCCCTCTTATGAGAATTTTGCCCTCAAAATTCCATCAAGCAAGCAAACAAACAGGATACGTCTCCTTATGTCCATCAGGGCTCCCATGTGGCTTCACCCTTTCCATGGTGTTTCCCAAGAACCTTCATTATCTCATTTTCTTCCATCTGAGTTCTTTCTTACCTTTGTATATTGTACCCTCATAGGTGACTCAGGACTGTTCAGTCGTTCAAAAGATGAATAGGTTCAGGGCTCAACACCTGGTTTGGGTACCTCACATAGTGCTCTAGATCGGACTCATGCAACACATCATTCTATCCTGAGGGGTAAGGTTAAACACAACCATCTCCACCAATCCATCTCAAATGGACCCATATATCGGGGACTCATCTTTCTCAGTTGTAGCTTAGAGGGGTTTGATTTTCACATCACATATTCTCCCACAGTGAACTACATGTTAGTCTGCTTTGGATCAGCTCGTGACTCATGTCATCACTGGGTTCTCTCTCAGCCATTGCACGATCAAAGCGACTTCATTTGCACACATTGTAGTTCTTTTCTGACCTTCGCAAGGCATCCTTCACCAACAACATCTTAATGAAGTGGTGACCGACACAACCTCCCTATAGAACTTCTTGCATCCCGATAAAGGCTATGGTGGTTAACATCACATCTTAAGAACTGTCTCTTTGTATCACCCTGAACAAGCACACTTGCTCTCATCAGACCCTTTGGTCTGGTTCATACTAACCATTATTTAGGGGTGATAGGCGGTACTGACACTGAGTTCTTCATGTACCTACTTCCACCTTATGGAAGTGAACCTTTAGGTCATACTCAAGAACTTTTGAACTCGTATCATGGTGTAGTCGACCCATCTTTCTCTCTTAAGAGTTCAACCGAATCTGTCCCTTGACAGTACTCCTTTCTTTCTCATGTCATCTAGGTAAGGCGATCTACCATAACCCATATTGCATCTTGACCTTCTGGTTCAAAGGGAGACTTACCACAACATCCATAGTGATGAACTCCCATTCCCTCTCAGGGACTAATTTATCCTCTATATCGATTCACTGGGTTATTGGTGTTCGTCCTTCACCTCCTGGCTTGCATAGCCACATGCTACATGCAACTTTGCTTTAAGCATCCAGAGTGCTACCCATACTTACTATCCTTGTAGTTTCATGGTGTATGATGATTCTTAAAACCATGATCTCCTGTTTGTCATGATTCCTCAAGCTTGATACCACATAAACCCTAAGCTACTCTCATCGGGGTTTCATCACCTTTCTTTCCAAAGAAGAACATCTGAGGTTCTATCACCATCCTTTTACTACATCAGGGACTAAACTGGCTAACCAAACCACCATTAACTTGTTCAACATCTCTTGTTACATCTGTGTATTAGCCAAAACACATCCTCTTTCCAAACATAGGGTTAGTCGAACAACCTCAACTCCTTCTAGCTTCCAGCAAACTAGGCAGCTATATCTCAACCAGAGCATTCATTACCACTTCTTATCTATAGGTGTGAGGTAATGTTGAAGACATACACCTCCATGTATTCTACTTATCATCTCATCTCAAACTCTAAGTGTGTCTTCATCATGAAACTCTGAGCTCATCCTCATGGTAATTCAACTCAACTTTTCATAACTTGCAAATTCCACATAGCTCATGATAAAACATCCTCACAAGATGATTTCCATCCATGTATCCTTCTCTCCATAGGGGTATGTTATCATCTCTGTCCTCATTCCTTATAGCAACGTTCCAACTTACATCATCTTTATCCGTGGTGTATGGCATGTGTACTATCCTATCTCTCACTCCCATTACAAGAAGAAATAAGCATTTGGCGGCCGTCCAAATACAGAGTTCTTCCCATTCCAGGAGTAGAGAAGGTACATCCCACCTTAGTAGTACACCTTTAAAACTAAGTTGAAATGTGCAACTTATGTCTCTACTTCTCAGTCATCTTGATATCAAAGTTAGTTTCATGGAAAACTGGTCTCGAACCTACTTGGGTCACCACACAATCCTTGGTCATCTCCTCTAGGTATGTAGGGTGCCGGCACTTTTGGGGTCATCCCCTTTCCCTTATGCATCCAGAGAGTGCCCTACTCATCTGCCCTTTGGGTCCCATGAGTTCATGAAGGTGATCAATCTCCTAACCCATGGCCCTCAGACAATGATAATTGTTACCTCCTGACCCTATGGTCATGTGCATCTAGGGAATTAGGCAACTCCTTCTTCCATCGGTCTTATCCCTTCTTGACCCTAGGACATACTTAGGATTTTCTTATAGTACATGTTCAACTTAGAACCTTACCCAAGCATTCATCATCTCTCTCTGCATTCTCGATTGACTTTCATCCCTTCATAAGGGTCAAGGCAACCTGCCTACCTTGGTCAGGCCCCATATCAGTTACCTCCATGGTAACACATCCACATGCACATAGAGATGGTTATCTATGGGTCTACATGTTCATTCTCATTCCATGTACTTCTCACTTAGCTCCTCAAGATCCTATGGGACTTCTTTAGGTTACCTCAAAACTAGCAAAACTGGTAAACACCCTACCAAAGGGTCCCTTTCCCAGGATGGGAGGAAACTACAACTCTTGACAATAAGGTCACAAACATCCTTAGGGTTTATATTCACATGAGCATGCTTAACCCAACAGCTACTAAGGCACAAGCAGGTCACCTATTAAACCATGCTAGGTCATACTTGTTCTCTTCCTCATCATTACATCAACTTAGTTGTGAGGGGTTCATCAAACATACCCTTAACGTAAGGAATTTCCTTCTACACATGAGGAGTACCATGCTCGAAACTATAGAGACTCAAATCTCATCATGAGCATCGGATACACAACTTCCCCTCTTAGGCCTAGGAACCCTAGGTTCTCCTTTGGGT
The DNA here is from genome assembly GCA_963693085.1 of Alisma plantago-aquatica. Lineage (NCBI taxonomy): Eukaryota > Viridiplantae > Streptophyta > Magnoliopsida > Alismatales > Alismataceae > Alisma > Alisma plantago-aquatica. Next base: position 1,470,209,288 of record OY856410.1, read on the forward strand.
ATCCAACTACATGCTCAACCTCTTAACCACGAATCAAGCATGTCCAAGGTATGCCATGTACTCCCATGATCCTTTTATATGAGCAACGCCTCAGAGTTGAGTCCTCCTCAAGGACATTCAATTGGGTATAAAACCTCACAACAGGGTACTTAAACCTCCTCAGGGTCTAAGGCACTCTTTATCTCACCCAGCAGGTAACCACTTATACCTGGGTACTAGAAGCATCGTCCTCTCTCTAGGGTTTGGTTCCTCTAAAGGAAACCAAGATATCATCAGCCTCCAGGGATCAAGCATAAGGCAACCACTATCATCCACTTAGGTCACATCATTCTCGACTCCCACTATTCCTCAAGTTTCGGGGTTTTAGGCTTCCAACCTCCTTGTTGGGGTTATGCTTCCTCTCTCTAGAGCTAATTCCACCTCCAACCATACTTACTGGAGGTCCCTTCTCCATGAAGGCTTATGCTCACAAGCATACCCCTATGTGGTTGAAGCCTATGCTCAACTCATGTTTGGCTCAAGAGCATCCATACCCCTTTCATACGCCATCCATCATGATCTCTTAACCAGGATTTCACCAAGCTATACCCTACTTGCCTAAGCCCATAGGGTAACTATAGGTTCCCCTCTAACCTCATCCACGAAGGAGATATCCTTTGGTATGGCATGCACGTCCCTCTCCAGGGTTGTATCGCCAAAGGTACTAGGTCATCTACCCTCTTCTGGAATCCCAAAGGCATGACCAACCAAACACTCGATCAACGATGACATTTAACTCATCATGTCATCTCTCTCTCTCTAACCTTCACTTAGGGTTAGGGTTACCATCATCCTCAAAGGATGTACTAGGTCTCTACCTTTAATGGAGGTCTCTACCTTTAATGGAGGTCTCTACCTCCCAGACTAACCCTCTCTACTCATCCTCCTAACAAGAGGTCTATTCTCAGGCCTCTCCTGAGGGCGATTACAACTTGTATCATACGACCTAAGCATGTATCTATTCTTTAGTTTGTGCTTAATCTATTAAGCTTATGTCCATGACATCTTATTTACATGCTTTTCATTAATTTGGTGGAGGATTCTTTAGACCTTATTATCTTTACCCATACCTCAAGAGGGTGAGGAGAAGAAAGAAAACCCTAATCCTTAAGGTCCTTAATAGAATTTGAGTTGAGAAGGGATGAACAAGATGAGAGAGTCCTAAAGGTATCTTATTTCGAATCATGCCCTAAGACTTTGGCCAGGCAGTCACATAGATCCGGGAGTCCTCGTATTCTGACTAGCGATGCGGAGGAAAATATTGCCAACCCATGGTCGTGATCCTTTTCTAGACACCTCTATCTTTCGGATAATCCTCTAATAACTCCCTTTGGTTCTACAGAATTTGTGAAATGTAATAATTATTAAATATTACTTGAGGAACCTATGTTCTGATACCAATTGTAATGACCCCGCCTCCCGGTAACCCCCAATTAAGGGAGACTGAAAGGTCGGTGCCGTTATCCAATTAACCAGATCAAAGGTTCGACAAATAATCAATAACAATTATGAAATTCTACTAACTAACTAGAATTTGGAATAAAATTAAAACTTTACTTACCTTTGAAAACCTTGGAAATCTATCTATCATGGTCTTGAATTATTCTATCTAATCCACATTGCACTTTATTTCTTTTTCTACAATGTGTCACTTTACTGTTTGTTCTTTCAATTGTTGTTCCTAAAACGTCGACAAACAAAATGTCGGTCAGTATATCAAAATATACTGGTATGTGGGAACAACCAAAATCTTACAAATATAGCTAACAATTTAATAATTGCAATCAAATTAATTAACAAGCCAATTTATACTTTTCAATATGACATTCTCCACCGCTTTTGCCCTCACCCTGGCATACCCACCTTAGGGTGCCCTTTGCCAATGACTCAAGGCAACCTTCTCAATCCCGAGCTTGGTGTCTAGGGGTCACCGCTCATGGTGCCCACTAGTCATGCAATATCATAGGCCACCTTCTTGGTGCCTGGGGTCACCACTCAAGGTGTCCATTGGTCTACCCATCTGGGCCTGACCTTTGGCATCATCCATCAGGGTGGCATGTTGGTGCGAGAATCCATAGTTCTATTTTTTTTAATGTGATAATCATAGTGACTTTATGATTTGCAAGTATGAACATCCAACAGATAATTTGCATTCAATGAGATTAATCATCTGGAAAATCATCGGGAAACTAAGGCGATTATTCGTAATTAGCCGCATACCTGATCTAACGATTTGAATAGAAATATCCATGCAAATAAGAATCCAAGCAAGCAAGCATTTTCAACAAGATCCTGAAATAATCACGTAATTCCCTTTTTATCATTCATATCATCAAGATCCATTAAACCTAGCTCGCTTCCTAGGTTTCTAATTCACTTTTAGGGTTTCTATTGCAATTAGGGTTTCCCTTCATCTTTTACTATTTTAAACCCTACTTTAATGTGATTGATCACAAATCCTAATTATTTCCACATCTAATCCTTAATTTCAGATTAAAGGCATAATTAACCATTAATTAAGTTCATAAAGCCTCTTTTACATTAAAGCTACTATTTTTATCCCTTAAATCCATGACAAGATCATTATACGCATTTATTATCAATTCATCGTTCATTATGGTCCAAATCACACATGAACTCGATTTGCCATTAATTCCACCTTTTATTCATGAGAAAACCCTAATTACTACATTTAGGGTATTTATCCACAAATTAGGAACTTTAATTTTCGAAATAGCTTTTAAATCATGAAAACTCAGTTCTATACATGAAATCAAATAATTAAAGCCATTAGTAGTCCTAATTACCAACATTAGGGTTTCAAGGCCCATTACAACATATTTATGCAGAAGAAACTCTAAATTAACTAATTATGTGCAAGGTTCATACTTTTTTGTTCCTAATGTTCCTTTTTATAATTAACAAGCTAAAATCAACTTTAATCATTAAATAAACCCTACTAATCTCATTAATCATATCAAAATAGGGTTCTTTAATCATCATTAGATTAAAGTTAATAACTTTTATTAATTTTCGAATTTCAAGAGGAATCAAGCTTCAATTATATTTTTAATAGATTTCTCTCATTTTTCTGATCAACTTTCATGTATAACATGTCCTTATTCGACCTACCAATTAATTACTATGGATTTATCAAAACTCACTTACTTTCAGCCAACGGGAGGTTGCCACATCACTTCCTCATGCAACGTGGGGCGGCTTGCTTTGATAAACATAACTGAATGATAGAATTACCCCTCGCATAAGTGGGTTGCACTTTATCCCACAGAGGGAAGATTCATCAAGTGAGCCTAATCATCCTCAACCTCGCGAGGCTCCGCTGGATCGTCGACCTGCTGCACGTCGAGGTCTGTCCCCCTCCCTCTCTAAGGTCAGAAACATGCCGCCACCCTCCGCCCTTGCATCGACGGCCTCCACAACATATGGGTGCCTCCCATCTTGCAAGCTAGGCATTCGGTTTGGGCAGGGCAGGTGTGCGACCTACAGCCATGGATCCGGCCTTCTGCAGGTTCAGCATGGCGTTTACGGTCATGGAGACGATGGTAGAGCCCTCCTTGGCATCGTATCACTTCACTCATCCACCCAGGTGACTCCACAGATCTTTGTTGCTCTAGGGAAAGCACTACTCGTTGATTAGGGTTTTGCCCAAGAAGATGAAGAAAAAAAACGAAGAAAGGGTATGTGCAACTCCTTCGAACTCACCCCTGAGCTCTACCGCTTTTATAGGGGAGGGTTTTCGCACCCTAAGATGTGCATCCACCAAGATGCAAGTTCTTGTCCCAAAAGGAATTCAACTCCTCTTTTAAAAAGCAATCTTTCTCTCTCTTCTTTATCCTTTGGATATTTCTTAATATATGGATATTAGGAATTCGAAATTTCCTTTTTCATTTCCTTTATACTTGCCCTTTTTAATTCTTTGGCCATGGATTTCTATTTTTCCTTTAGTAGGAAATACTTTCTTTTTAGCAATGCCACCAAAATTCATTAATAATGTATTACATTATTCTCTTATTTTCTTTTATAGGTATTTTCTCTTTCCTCTTTCTTTATTGGGTCTCCTTGGATCCCAAGAAACTCTAATAATTAGAAATTTCTTTTTAAGGAATACTCCTTATCCTTAAATGCATCAATATGCATTATTTCACATTATCTTGTTTATTTCTCATTAACATATCTGATAACCTCCAATTTTGGGTTGATTATCTCAGTCTTTTCTTTAGTTTTTCACACTCTTTCTCGATTAGAATTATACATAATCCCTAAATATTCCCTCTTATTGTAAATATACTATTAGACTAACTTTTCCCTTTCATATTGGCAAAAAAAGACACAAAACAATCATAAAAGACTCAACCAGTCCCAAGACCGCATGAAGCCAACCGGTCCCGAGACCGCATGGAGTCACATTGTCCCAAGACCGCATGAAGCCAACCGGTCCTGAGACCGCATGGAGTCACACGGTCCCAAGACCGCATGAAGCCAACCGGTCCCAAGACCGCATGAAGCCAACCGGTCCCAAGGCCACATGGAGTCACACGGTCCCAAGACCGCATGAAGCCAACCGGTCCCGAGACCGCATGGAGTCACACGGTCCCAAGACCGCATGAATCCAACCGGTCCCAAGACCGCATGGAGTCACACGTCCCCAAGACCACATGAAGTCAAACGGTCTTAAGGTCCAAACGGTCTTGAGACCCAAACGGTCTTGAGGTCCAAACGGTCTCCAAACCGTTTGGACTTCACTTAAGGCCTATAAATAAGACCCCAAGGGTCCGGAGAGGGGACGAAGTTTTCAGACATCAAAAGTCTTCCTCAATCACTCCAGAGCACATCCGACTTCCATCCTCCGCCCAGGGGCTGCCGGTCTGAGACCCACACTCCATCTCGAAGCTGCTTTCTCTCTCTCCACCAAATAAGGTGGGAAGAGGGAGATCTCATCATCGCGCAACTTGTGAAGTTGGTGAATCATTTCTCTCTCTCTCCAAGGGGTTGACTTTCCTCTATCCTTTGTGGGGATGATGCTCTCTCTCTCTTCTTGCCTCCTTCTTTGTCCTTGTCATGAGCGAGTAGTCTCTTTCACTAGGGTGCGGGGAGTAGCCCCGCTACCCATGTTTTCATATCATGTAAATGTAATCCATAGTTTGTAATATATAGTTTTTATCTTTTCAGTTCAACATCAAACGTTTAATGAATGCATGTTGCCTGATCATCAACTTGTGTTATCCCTTATCTTTTAGTATGAATTGTCTACATTTGTACTGTTAGATCTGAAGCTCGTTTGTATGTTGGTTCATGGTGCATGTATCCACCATGCATCTGTTTCGGTGTCTAAGAGTGTCATTCAAGGAGTGGAGTATACTCACTTCCATCGTTGTACTTTCATGCTACGAAATGGAATCAGTTGATGTGTGAAAGTACAACCTTGATGAGTCGAGGAACACACTTTGCAAAGTGAATGATGCAAAGTAGTTGACCATTCATTTGGGGATGGCTGACTTTGCAACATTCCCGCACTTCTCATAGTTAGTTCTCCGAAAGGAAACTAAGTCTAAAAAGATACTAACTGACTAAAATCTTTTTGCAGGTTATGTTTTACTTTGCATGTTTTGATCAATGTGTAGTGGTGGTGAAAACCGATCACACCCTAATGACTTTTATCATAGTTTTACATCCTTAGATTTACTTGCTTTCTTTACTTTACATGTTCTTAGTTTAAAACAACAAAAACCAACCTTTCGATTTAAGTGCCTACTATTGAGCGACTAAGTGAAATTCTAACGTTTTCCATCTTGTTTCTTACAACAAGACTGTTGTCTTGTGGATTCGACCCTTAACTATACTACGATAAGACTTCCACGTATCTTAGCATACGTGGGTGGAGTTCTCTATCTAGTATAAGCAAGGATAAACCTAAAGACTTACCATCTTTAGGATTTTTAGTTGGTGCACACAATTCCACGCAAGTGGAAGCTCCATCAAAACTTGGCGCCGTTGTCGGGGACAACGGAACGTTCTAATTTCATTTAGTATCTTTCTAGTTGGTTAGGGGTTTTCACTTTCTTTTAATCATAAATCCATATCTTCTTGAAATCATTATATCTTTACCATCATCTAAAAGTTGTTTTCTTTTCTTTACTCAGGTAGAAAAAATGTATGCAATAATCGCATAACCGCGGATTCTCCCTTGATCCAGAGTACGACTCTGAGGTAGAGAGAAGCTTCCATCACCGCATTAGACTCAATCGCCAAAGAGCCAGGCAAATGGCTGCAGATCAATGCCAGGCTGCATTGGTAATGGAGAGGGTCAATGCCACCATCGCCACTCAAAGAGCACAACTCATCACTGATACTCGTGCTCAGATTCAAGAAGAGATTCGTGCGGAAGAACAGGCCCACATCAGAGCTGAGAATGAGGCAACAACCCAAGCTACTCATTTGGAACTAAGGAATAAGCAGTTGAGGGACTATGTTGTCCCTAAGAACTACGAAGATAACCATCCGGTCCGACCTCCGATCATCAACATACCCAACTTTGAGATTCAGACCCAATGGATCCAGATCATGCAGGGCATCTCATTCTCCAAAAGTTCTGGAGATGACTGCATGGATCATCTGAAAAGGTTTAAGGCACTGTGCCACCTGGTCCCGCAAGCCGGAGTTGCTTTTGATGCAATAATGCTTCATCTGTTTCACTTCACTCTGTGTGGGAGAGCTATGATCTGGTATAACTCACTTGACAGGGAGCCAATAATCACCACATGGGCTCCCCTGCAAGAAAAGTTCTTGGAGAAGTTCTTCCCCCCTTCACTGACTTACGAGATTAGGGGGCAGATTAACCACTTCTCTCAACTTCCCGGAGAATCACTTGTTGAAGCATGGGAAAGGTTCAAAGAACTTCTGCGAAAGTGCCCTCATCACATAATCTCCCAAAACCAACTAATAGAAACATTCTATAGAGGAGTGAGAGATGACATAAAGGAATTTCTAGATTCCTCATCTGGAGGAAACATTATGAGAAAGAATTACGACGATGCCTGGAAAATAGTCACACTCGGAGCTGAGAATCAGTCCAATTGGGGACGATCAGTTGGCAAAGGAGTCCTCAAGGTCTATAAAGCCAAAGAATCAATAGAGATGAAGGCTATTGTTGAAGCCTTGAAAACTATAGCTCATAAGCAACAAGCTCTCGAAACTTCTCTTGGAGAATTTGACAAGATGAAAAATTCTCAAGTTCAACAGGTCAAGGCTGCCACAGGGACCTGTGAAGCATGTCATGCTTCTGATCATCCAACCCTTTCATGCGGAATGCTCTACAATGTGATGATGGATATGCATCCACCACCACAACAATATGAACCAATCACTGACCAGTTTGAAGAGAAATTGCCAGAACAAGTCAACTTTATTCATACCATTCCTGGACAAGTCTATTATAACCCTAATCATCCAAGGAACCACCCGAGATTCCAATACGAGAACCCTGTTGGGACCGCAAATCCACAACACCAGGCGCAGGGCGGATCTTCCAGTAGGTTGCCACCTGGATTCCCAAGCAACTTCAATCAAAATCAAGGGAAACCCAGGCATAACTTTCTGAGATCCAACTACCCCAGGAATCCTTCTGCCTAATATCATTATAATCATCCTCCTCTCCACCCACAGCTACACCCTCAGTTACAACAACCTCAGTTGGCGTTGCCTTCACAACAACCTCAACAAGGACAACAACAACTCCCTCAGAAGAATACTCCTTCTCAGCCAGAGGATGAGATGAATTTTATGAGGCAGATGTTGCAGTCACAACAGACTATGCTTGCTAATCAACAAGCTCAGCAAAAGGCAGTAGAGACTCAACTTGCCCAAATTGCTGCACAACTGAAGCCTCCAGCAGGCACGTTTGCAGGGCAGCCTGAATCGAATCCTAGACACGGACAGAACAGGCCTGAACAGTTGAATGTTGTTACTACGAGATCTGGACATACCCTTCATGAAACCACCAGGATCACCCTTGATGATGATAATACACCTACCTTTATGATAAATGAGAGCCTGAAGCCAGGAACGGAGAAGTCCACAGAGAATGCAAAGGGCAAAGGAAAAGAACAAGTGTCTACAGAGCTGGAAATCTTACATTATAAACCAAGGATCCCATATCCAGGAAGACTGCGAGAAATGAAAATGGATACCAGGTTCCAAAAATTCAAGGAGGTGATGAAGAAACTTTACATCGATATCCCACTCCTTGATGCCCTCTTTGAGGTACCAGCTTGGGCAAAATACCTCAAAACTCTATTATCAAGGAAGTACATCACTGAGGAACAAGAAACTGTCAAGCTTGCCCAAACCACCTCTAATATCATCATGAATAAAATGCCAAAGAAGAAGAAGGATCCAGGTTCCTTCGGAATTCAATGTTGCATTGGAAATGCATCAACCAAAAAGGGATTAGCTGACCTACGGGCCAACATATCCATTATGCCCTACTCTATGTGCAAACGATTAGGCTTCACCAAATTGTTGCCTACATCAATGACAATTCAATTAGCTGACTCTACAATCATCGCACCTCTTGGAATTATTGAAGATATTCCAGTTAGGATATGTGTAAAGAGGCGACATCACCTCCTTACTAAAATTTAAAGGAAGTACAAAACATCCATCTTTTTAGAAAGACAAAAGATATTGAGGGATGCATGTATAATATTCCAAGTAAATAAGCATGCACCATATACATTACAAAATGTCAATAGCAGCGGAAATAAAAGAACTAAGCCTATTACATGGCTTTCATTGTCGATTACATGATTGTTCTCAAAAGATAAAGATAAGAGAAAAGGATCTAGCTATAGCAACCTAGACATCCTTTCAGATAGCTTGAGATCTACTCCTGAGATGAATTCCTTCAAACTTGTCCTACTCCTTGCTCAGCACCAGCACCTGGGTGGTTGGGAAAGCACCCAGCAAAAGGGGAAAGAAAACAAGATATGCATCACAAAACTAATCTAGGATATCAAGATAAGTACAACAAAAAAACAGACTAGGGTTCATCATATAATGAAGATAACAAGAGTATGAGGCTATATTCAAAAGAAACTTGCCATTAACAATTATATCAAAAAGGATTTGCATGTAAGATAATTATGTCTACCTAACTAAGTAGGGTTGAGGCACCTACCGGACCTCTAACCTTAGGTGTGAGGAGAATAAGACATTCCCAATCACCTATAATATTATGGGGAGAATAAGACATTCCCAGGGCGATTATTTACATGCCCTCTGTGGGTGGTTGTACATAAGTACCGCTACTTCAAATTAAATAGAACATAAATCCACATGCTAGAATAGTAGTCATGGCAATAGTAGTCATAATATTCAATAAGCATGACAATGGGGTATAAAACCCAAACAAGAAGAAATTATAATCTAATTTGAGGCATGAACAACATTAGGCTTCAAGAATAGAATATTTAGGGTTCATTTAAGCCTCATTAGGGAAATATAGGATTTGGCTGCAATTATCCCAACATAGGGTGTAAGGAATGCACATACCACTCTTATTGATATCAATTACTAACTTTCACCACTTTAATTGAGTCCAAGTTCCACTTCGCCTATTTTCAATGTATTAACATGTATTAGAGTACATAGTGCACATTAATGTATAGAAACCCTATTTTTAGAGATTTTTAGAAAAATTCGGATTTAGACTCTTAAAACATCACCAATAAAGTTATTAGGTTTTCCTGATCAAGAAAACATATATTTATGTTAATTTTGGAGTTCTGATGATTAAGATGTAATTTTTATGGATTTTATGCATTAAATTCGTTTTAAAAAATCATCCTTCGTCAAACCATGAAATCAGACCTTGAAAATATTTTTATTAGATAGAGATTAATTTTCCAATTCCAAAACATATTTATTTGTCAAATTTGGATAAGCGGTTTAGAAGATATGAATTTTGCAATACTGACCAATAGGAAATTGCCACATCATCAAACCGATCGAGATAATTAAAGAGAGAGGGAGAGGGAGAAAACACCATTCAGCCAAGATCAGGTTTGAAGTTGCATAAGTAACCAAACTAGAGCTTCTAGAGAAGGTAAAACAACAAGAAATCAAAACCTTAGAAGAGCATGGTAAAAAGAGATGGAAATCACCGATTTTCAACATAAAAGCATGAGTTTAAAGCATGTACTAAGCAATATATGAGAAAGGTGTTAACCAAACTTGCCTCTAGGAAGGTAATAAGGTTCAAATATAAAGTATTCTGAGATTATAAGGCCCGGTTGCTCCAAGACAAGCTCCTTTCTTGAGCAAAGATCATCTTCTTCACTTTAGAGGTGCAAACCCTAGCAAAAGAGCAAGGAGATGACATGTTTTAGGGTTTTAGGTGGAGTCTTACCATGTATGGTCATGGTTCCGACCTAGAAGAAGGTGTAAGGAAGACTATAAGTATGAAAATAGGGAAGGAATGGAGAAAACTTACTAGGTTTGGTCGAATTTACCAAGGAGGAGCTTTAGAAACCCTAATAGAGCAATTTGGAAGCCCTATGAGCCTTCTTCACCAAGGTAGGCTCCCTCTATTGCCTTGGGGCATCAACTTCATGGACAAATACAGAAGAAACTATTATCTAAGCTATAGGAAAGAAAAGGAGAGCAAGAATTTTCGAATTATGAGTTGGGAAGGGGTATACATGGCTATATATAGAAAGAGGTGAAGCATGAGGAGTCTTAAGGGACTTTCCATGTGTCTTTAGCCTAGGGATTGATGGCCATGCAAGAGGATAGCTCATAGAGTCTTCATGCATATCCAAAGTCATTCTAAGGGCCCATAGATTATTCTAGGTCATCCCCACCATCTTGCAAGAAATAAATAACCTCATTGGTTGATAGCTTTTAAGGATAAGCATCTTTATAAAGAGGGTAATCCCTATAATGCCCTTGGAAAGAAATACCATCAAACCAAGGTGAAACTAGGTTCTCCAATGGTTTCAAATCTCGTTAATGGTAAGGTAATATCTAAGGATTAAAATTCAGGTGATAATTTGCAAAGAAAACCTCCCAATTGGGTAAATTGCATAAAAGTCCAGAATGTGCATATAATTGCATAACTTGCACACACAACATCCAAATCAAACCAAATTTGAAACTTAGCCGCATATTATGTTTTCAAATCATATCAAAAAGTTAGATTAAGGTTTATATAACTTAATCATGATAATTAGGCTTTTATTGAGGTATTTGTGCATAAACCCTTATATTGGTACAATTAGTGAATAAATGTTCACTAAACCACTATAAATTCCACTAATTAAACATAAATGACATAAAGGATAGAAATGAGAGGGAAACTTGGGAAAAAGGTTTACATGGATATTAACTCTAAGATTCATTATGTTACAACACTCCACCCCTTTAAAAGGATTTCATCCTCGAAATCTCAAGCAAAAAGAGAAGGGTGAGTACGTAACATTTCATCTCTCAACTCCCAAGTGGTTTCTTCCAGACCATGATATTTCCACAAAACTTTTACCAGCTCAATCTCTTTGTTCTTCACCTGCTTTACTCGGGAGTCAAGAATCTTCACAAGTAGCTCTTCATAGGTCAGATTCTCATGTATCTCCAAAGGCTCAAAGGTAAGCACATGAGATAAGTCCTTCACATACTTCTTCAGTACAGAGACATGGAACACATTATGAATCTTATCATAGGAAGGAGGTAAGGCTAAGAAGTATGCACAGTCTCCAACCTTATCTAAGATTTCAAATCGTCCAATATAGCGGGGACTCAACTTGCCTTTAACTTTAGATCTAGCAATAGAACAGATAGGCTTGATCTTCAGAAATGCATAGTCACCCACTAGGAAGTTAACATCGGACCTTTTCTTGTCAGCATACATCTTCTGTCAGTCTTGAGAAGCTTTCATGCATTTCTTTATCAACTACACCTTTTCTATCATCATTTGCATGTCATCGGTGTTCACTAGAGAATGTTCACCGACATCATCCCAATGCAAAGGTGAACGACATGGTCTACCATAGAGAGCTTCAAAAGGTGGCATACCAAGACTAGCTTGGTAGCTATTATTGTAAGCAAACTCAGCTAATGGCAGATATTGATACCATGCACCACCCCAATCCATCATACAAGCATGAAGCAAGTCCTCCAGAATCTAAACTGTTCTCTCAGATTGACCATCAGTCTGTGGGTGGTAAGCAGTACTGAAACACAAGTCAATACCCATTTCCTCCTGAATCTGACCCCATAAACGAGAAGTAAACTTTGGGTCATGATCAGAAACTATTACCTAAGGTACTCCATGTAGGCGTACAATCCACTCAACGTACAACTGAGCCATATCTGCAACTTTGTAATTGGTTTTGAAAGGCAAGAAATGAGCAGATTTTGTAAGCCGGTCAATAACTACCCAAACATCATCATAACCTTTCTTGGACTTAGGGAAACCAGTAACGAAGTCCATTTTGATTTTCTCCCACTTCCATTCTGGAATTTCAAGAGGGTGAAGAAGACCACTAGGTCGTTGATGTTCGATCTTGACTTGCTGACATGTCAAGCACTTCGCGACGAATAGAGCTATATCATTCTTCATGTTCTTCCACCAGAAGCTTCGTTGTAACTCCTTATACATCTTTGTTGTGCCAGGATGAATAGTGTACTTGGACCCATGAGCTTCACTCAGAGCTTTCTGTCTCAAATCACCAACATTAGGAATCCACAACCTTTGTTTGAAGCAGACAACACCATCCACTCCGACAGAGAAGTCAGATTGTGGTTTCTCAGTTAAAGCTTTCATCTCCTCAATCTCAGAACTCTCCAACTGTGCAGCCATGACTTCTGAGATCCAGGTTGGTGTAATGGTCAAGCTGGCCATATGAACACACAACTTGTCTTCATCCACTGATTCAACATGCTGAGGTCTCCATCTAGCCACATGTTCAAGGTTTTCCCATACTGAACATCTCAAAGCAGCACAAACAACATCCTTCTTGCGACTTAAAGCATCAGCTACGACATTCGCTTTACCAGGATGATAGGTAATGGTGAAGTCGTAATGTTTAAGATATTCCATCCACCTACGTTGTCGCAAGTTCATATCCTTCTGAGTCAACAAATATCTCAAACTCTTGTGATCAGAAAAGACTTCAAACTTTTCACCATAGAGATAGTGTTGCCAGATCTTCAAAGCATGAACTTTGGCAGAAAGCTGCAAATCATGTGTAGGCCAATTAGCTTCATTAGGTTTCAACTGTCGAGAAGCATAGGCGATCACCTTTCCATCTTGCATCAAAACACACCCTAAGACTTGTCTGGATGCATCAGTGTAGATGACATAGGGTATGCCCTCAACAGGCAAGGCAAGCATGGGAGCAGAAGTCAGGCTCTTCTTCAGCTTCTAAAAACTATTCTCACATTCTGGTGTCCAAGAGAACTTGACCTCCTTTCATGTCAGCTTGGTTAAAGGCAAGGCCAACTCAGAGAAGTTCTTGATAAACTTTCGATAGTAACCTGCTAAGCCAAGGAAACTATGGATCTCTGAGGGATTCTTTGGAGCTTTCCACTTGGTCACAGCTTCTACCTTTGCAGGATCAACAACTATATGTCCGGCAGAAATCACATGACCCAGAAACATCACTTCCTTTATCCAGAACTCACACTTTGAGAATTTTGCATAGAGCTGATTTTCTCGTAGTGTGTTGAGTACAATCCGTAGATGCTCACGATGTTGTTCTAACGTCTCAGAATAAACCAAAACATCATCGATAAACACCACCATGAACTTGTCAAGGTATGGGAGGAACACTCGGTTCATCAAGTCCATGAAGGCAGCAGGGGCATTTGTCAATCTGAAAGGCATGACCATGAATTCGTAATGCCCATAGCGAGTTCTAAATGCCGTCTTTGGTACATCATTATCCTTCATGGGCATCTGGTAGTAGCCACTTCATAGATCCATCTTAGAGAACACGATGGCTGACTTTAGCTGGTCGAACAAGTCATCGATGTGAGGCAAAGGATAACGATTCTTTACCGTCACTTGGTTAAGCATGTGGTAGTCCATACACATCCGCATTGAACCATCTTTCTTCTTTACGAACAGGACAGGGGCTCCCCAAGGTGAAACACTAGGGCGGATGAAGCCCATGTTGAGAAGCTCTTCTAGCTGCTTCTTCAGTTCGACAAGCTCGGCAGGGTCCAAGCAGTAAGGCGGCTTCGACATTGGTGAAGTTCCGGGTACAAGCTCGATGGAGAACTCCACCTCCCGAGTTGGTGGCAAACTGGGTAACTCCTCGGGAAAGACATCTAGGAAGTCCTTCACCACATCTATGTGGTCAAGAGAAGGAGGTGTAGCCTCGAGGACTATAGAGGCTAGGAAAGCTCTACACCCTTGCGAGACTAGCGTTTCAACTTTGATGGTGGAAATAACAAATTGTCGATCTTCTCGCTTCCTACCCTTGACAAACAATCTTCCCTCAATAGGATGTGACAAACTAACCTTTGATTCTTCACAAAAGAAAATAGCTTTGTTCCTCTTCAACCAATCCATTCCCAGGATGACATCAAAGGTGGTCATGTTGAGAAAGATGAAATCTGAGGGAAACATTATACCAGATATACAGAGGTCCATGGTTGGAGTTTGGAGATATGAAGAGCAGATCTTACCACTAGGGGTTTTTACATCTAATATATGATCCATATACTCAGACTCTATTTCTAACATAGAAGCAAGCTGACATGATATGAAGGTATTGGATGAGCCAGAATCAAATAGTGCCTTTATAGGATGCATATTAAGATGCAAGGTACCTTCAATAACTTCAATATCTTCGCCTGCTTCCTCAGCATTGAGAGAAAACACTCTCCCATTCCTCCTCTTCGCTGGCGGTCTCCTCGGGTTCTGGTTATTGTTGTTGTTATTATTCCGCAAAGGCTGATTCTACCTTGGCTGTTGCGGTTGCTGGGCATTATTCTGTCCTTGCTGGAAATGGGGGCAGAGTGGTCGGATATGCCCAACTTGGCCACACTCATGGCAGGTCAGAGGAGGCCGGTTGTCTCTACGAGCACGTGCATTGTTGGCAGGACATCTCCCTAGAGGATGGTGATGAGAGCACCTATTGCACCGATCACGTATATGATTCTCATTTTGGGTAGGGTTATTCCTCTTGTTGTTGCTATATCCATTATTGTGTCCATAGGATTGGAATCCTGGGTAGGACTCGATGGCCAGGGCCTTATCCACCATCTGATGGAAGGTGAGTGGAAGTTGAGGAACAAGACTTCGACCCACTTGGTAGTTTAGGCCCTCTAAGAACAATGTTGCCCTTCTCTCAGCTCCAAGGTTGGTGGCATAGCATTCTAGAAGTAGGAACCGTTGGATGTAGTCAGCCACGCTCATGCTTCCCTGCCTGAGGCTATAGAACTCGGCTTCCTTCTTCCTCAAGAAGGCAGGACAGATGTACTTCTCTCTGAAGAGCTTCAGGAACTAGTCCCACTCCATGGTAGAGGTGTTTCAAGTGCGGGTGACACCATTCCACCAGACACGTGCCGATCCGTCCAGCACATACGTCGCAAACCGAACTTTCTGGTGAGGAGGGAATGCCATACCCTCGAAGGTCTGATCCAAAGCCAACACCCAATCATCAGCTTTATCCACCATGTTGTGTTCACTTTCACCTTTGAAGTAGGGTGGCTGCATCTTTATGAAGTCAGTGAGGGTGAACTCCCTCGGCTTGTTGGCATTGGCAACCACTGTGTGGAGTTGCCCCATCAAGGTGGAGAGCACCTGGCGCAGCATTGCCAACTCTTGCTCCGGTGTGAAGGAGGCGGTGCCTGTAGTAGTAGGGTTGACCACACTATGGCCGGTAGGAGTCACATGAGTGTTTTCCACATTGGAGTCATTAGGGTTTGACTCCTTTCCCTTGATCCTACTGTCGAACAAGTCACCTATCCTGAAAGGTAGGGTTAATATGTTAAGTTCCCAGGAGTATATGAATCATAGATGAAAAAGAATAGAAGCATAGACGAGAAAAGAATATCTAGAATGCTATTGCCTAAAAGCATACTATTTTGGGCAATTCGTATCATCTTAGGATAGGCCGATATCATATGGGCACGAGAGTCCTCGTAAACCAAGCTAGTGGTGCGGAGGAAAATATTGCCAGCCCCCGAAACCCTGATCCATTCTAGACACCTTTGCTTCAACTTCATGTCCTAATAGTTGCCTAAAGGCTCTAATACCATGCTGTAAAGAGGCGACATCACCTCCTTACTAAAATTTAAAGGAAGTACAAAACATCCATCTTTTTAGAAAGACAAAAGATATTGAGGGATGCATGCATAATATTCCAAGTAAATAAGCATGCACCAGATACATTACAAAATGTCAATAGCAGCGGAAATAAAAGAACTAAGCCTATTACATGGCTTTCATTGTCGATTACATGATTGTTCTCAAAAGATAAAGATAAGAGAAAAGGATCTAGCTATAGCAACCTAGACATCCTTTCAGATAGCTTGAGATCTACTCCTGAGATGAATTCCTTCAAACTTGTCCTTCTCATTGCTCAGCACCAACACCTGGGTGGTTGGGAAAGCACCCAGCAAAAGGGGAAAGAAAACAAGATATGCATCACAAAACTAATCTAGGATATCAAGATAAGTACAACAACAAAAAAACAGACTAGGGTTCATCATATAATGAAGATAACAAGAGTATGAGGCTATATTCAAAAGAAACTTGCCATTAACAATTATATCAAAAAGGATTTGCATGTAAGATAATTATGTCTACCTAAGTAGGGTTGAGGCACCTAACGGACCTCTAACCTTAGGTGAGAGGAGAATAAGACATTCCCAGTCACCTATAATATTATGGGGAGAATAAGACATTCCCCAGGGCGATTATTTACATGCCCTCTGTGGGTGGTTGTACATAAGTACCGCTACTACAAATTAAATAGAACATAAATCCACATGCTAGAATAGTAGTCATGGCAAGAGTAGTCATAATATTCAATAAGCATGACAATGGGGTATAAGACTCAAACAAGAAGAAATTATAATCTAATTTGAGGCATGAAGAACATTAGGCTTCAAGAATAGAATATTTAGGGTTCATTTAAGCCTCATTAGGGAAATATAGAATTTGGCTACAATTATCCCAACACAGGGTGTAAGGAATGCACATACCTCTCTTATTGATATCAATTACTAACTTTCACCACTTTAATTGAGTCCAAGTTCCACTTCGCCTATTTTCAATGTATTAACATGTATTAGAGTACATAGTGCACATTAATGTATAAAAACCCTATTTTTAGAGATTTTTAGCAAAATTTGGATTTAGACTCTTAAAACATCACCAATAAACTTATTAGGTTTTCTTGATCAAGAAAACATATATTTATGTTAATTTTGGAGTTATGATGATTAAGATGTAATTTTTATGGATTTTATGCATTAAATTCGTTTTACAAAATCATCCTTCGTCAAACCATGAAATCAGACCTTGAAAATATTTTTATTATATAGAGATTAATTTTCCAATTCCAAAACATATTTATTTGTCAAATTTGGATAAGCGGTTTAGAAGATATGAATTTTGCAATACTGACCAATAGGAAATTGCCACATCATCAAACCGATCGAGATAATTAAAGAGAGAGGGAGAGGGAGCAAACACCATTCGGACAAGATCAGGTTTGAAGTTGCATAGGTAACCAAACTAGAGCTTCTAGAGAAGGTAAAACAGCAAGAAATCAAAACCTTAGAAGAGCATGGTAAAAAGAGATGGAAATCGCCGATTTTCAACATAAAAGCATTAGTTTTAAGCATGTACTAAGCAATATATGAGAAGGGTGTTAACCAAACTTGCCTCTAGGAAGGTAATAAGGTTCAAATAGAAAGGATTCTGAGATTAGAAGGCCTGGTTGCTCCAAGACAAGCTCCTTTCTTGAGCAAAGATCACCTTCTTCAATTTAGAGGTGCAAACCCTAGCAAAAGAGCAAGGAGATGACATGTTTTAGGGTTTTAGGTGGAGTTTTACCATGTATGGTCATGGTTCCGACCTAGAAGAAGGTTTAAGTAAGACTATAAGTATGAAAATAGGGAAGGAATGGAGAAAACTTACTAGTTTTGGTCGAATCTACCAAGGAGGAGCTTTAGAAACCCTAATAGAGCAATTTGGAAGCCCTATGAACCTTCTTCACCAAGGTAGGCTCCCTCTATTGCCTTGGGGCAGCAACTTCGTTGCCAAATACAGAAGAAACTTTTATCTAAGCTAGAGGAAAGAAAAGGAGATCAAGAATTTTCGAATTATGAGTTGGGAAGGGGTATACATGGCTATATATAGAAAGAGGTGAAGCATGAGGAGTCTTAAGGGACTTTCCATGTGTCTTTAGCCTAGGGATTGATGGCCATGCAAGAGGATAGCTCATAGAGGCTTCATGCATATCCAAAGTCGGTTCTAAGGGCCCATAGATTATTCTAGGCCATCCCCACCATTTTGCAAGAAAGAAATAACCTCATTGGTTGATAGCTTTTAAGGATAAGCATCTTTATAAAGAGGGTAATCCCTATAATGCCCTTGGAAAGAAAAACCATCAAACCAAGGTGAAACTAGGTTCTCCGATGGTTTCAAATCTCGTTAATGGTAAGGTAATATCTAAGGATTAAAATTCAGGTGATAGTTTGCAAAGAAAACCTCCCAATTGGGTAAATTGCATGAAAGTCCAGAATGTGCATATAATTGCATAACTTGCACAAACAACATCCAAATCAAATCAAATTTTAAACTTAGTCGCATATTATGTTTTCAAATCATATCAAAAAGTTAGATTAAGGTTTATAGAACTTAATTATGGTAATTAAGCTTATACTGAGGTATTTGTGCATAAACCCTTATATTGGTACAATTAGTGAATAAATGTTCACTAAACCACTATAAATTCCACTAATTAAACATAAATGACATAAAGGATAGAAATGAGAGGGAAACTTGGGAAAAAGGTTTACATGGATATTACATCTAAGATTCATTATGTTACAATATGCAAGGATGCCTATGTCCCGTGCGACTTTGTCATCATGGATATTAAGGAAGATCTGAGATACCCGATAATTTTTGGCATACCCTTCCTCGCTACTGCCAGGGCACTTATCGATGTTGAAGCTGGTACCATCATTCTAAGGCTAGGAAAAGAAGAAATTCAATTCTGAGTCCTCAACAACATGAAAGGCCCCAGCATCCAAGAGGAGGTTTTTCTTCTAGACGCAATACAACAAATGTCTCAATTAGAAATATCTGAGCCAGCGGACGAGTTAGAGAATGTCCTAATCAACCCAGAATTCGAATTCTCTGCAAATGAGTTGGTTCAACAATGTCTGCAACACTTAGAGAAGGCCGAAGAAAACCGACGGCCACCTTTGAAGAACTCAAAGCTGTCACCATTACAGAAGCAACTGAGCCACCTAATGCTCCTAAGATGAAGACTCTGCCCATGGGACTCAAGCATGCCTTCTTGGATGAGGAAAAATTATGCCCGGTCATCATTAGTTCCACCTTAACAGAAAACCATGAAGCAAGACTTATGGATGAGTTGAAGAAACACAAATAGTCCATTGGATATAAGATAACTGACCTGACGGGCATAAATCCTACCCTGTGCATGCACAGACTACCCATGGTCAAAGAATTTAGGCCATCACGCGAACATCAGAGGAACCTGAACCCTAATCTCAAAGAGGTAGTTCGCCTGGAAGTCCTTAAATTACTAAAAGCCGGCATAATCTACCCGATTTCTGACTCCCAGTGGGTCAGCCCCATCCAAGTAGTTCCTAAAAAGGGAGGCACTACTGTCATGCTTAATGACAAAAATGAGTTAGTTCCCACCAAGACGGTGATAGGGTGGAGGATGTGCATCGACTATAGGAAATTAAACAAATCCACACAGAAAGATCACTACCCTCTGCCCTTTCTAGATGAAGTCCTAGAACGCCTAGCCCATCAGAAATACCTCTGCTATCTAGATGGTTACTCCAGGTTCTACCAAATACCCATACACCCGGAAGACCAAGAGAAAACTACCTTCACCTGCCCTTTTGGAACCTATGCTTTTAGAAGAATGCCTTTTGGGTTATGTAACGCACCTGTGACCTTCCAAAGGTGTATGTCTGCCATTATCGCAGGATTAACAGAATCCATAATGGAAGTGTTCATGGATGATTTCTCAGTTTACGGAGATTCTTTCGATAACTGTTTAATCAACCTTGGACAAGTTTTACAACGTTGCGAGGAAACGAACCTTATATTGAATTGGGAAAAATGCCACTTCATGGTAACTGAAGGTGTCGTCCTCGGGCACAGAGTGAGTGACAGAGGGATCGAGGTCGATAAGGCAAAAATTGATGTTATCACAAAACTGTCGCCACCAAAAGATATAAAGGGAGTAAGGGCTTTCTTGGGTCATGCGGGGTTCTATAGAAGATTCATTAAGGATTTCTCAAAAATAGCAAAACCCATGACCCAACTCCTGACCAAAGATACTGAGTTCATCTTTAACCAAGACTGCCTGCAAAGTTTCTCAACTCTCAAAAATGCTTTAATTTCTGTACCTATACTGAGAGCTCTAGATTGGTCACAACCTTTTGAAATCATGTGCGACGCTAGCGATTATGCCATAGGGGCAGAGTTAGGACAGCAGATCGACAAGAAACCCTACGTAATTTACTATGCATCTAAAACACTAGATGAAGCACAAAAGAACTACACTACTACAGAGAAGGAGTTCCTGGCTATCATCTATGTGTTTGAGAAATTTCATTCCTATTTGATTGGATCCAAGGTTATCGTTTACACCGATCACTCCGCCATTCGATACCTAATTCAGAAGCAAGATTCTAAACCCAGACTTATCTACTGGGTGTTGATTCTTTAGGAATTCGATTTGGAAATTAGAGATAAAAGCGGAGTGGATAACGTCGTAGCCGACCATTTGAGTCGCATTGAAGTTGAAGATGAAGATAAAATCCCTATCCGAGATTCTCTTCCAGATGACCAACTAATGAAGGCTACTCATGGATTCCCTTGGTACGCGGATATTGTCAATTATCTAGCTACATGAATCTTTCACCCATCCGCTTCCCACCATGACAAAAGGAAATTCCTCCACGACATAAAGAAATATTATTGGGATGAACCTTACATGTTTCACCTTTGGGCTGAAAGACTTTTCCGTCGCTGCTTACCGGAAGAAGAGATCACCCCCATCCTAGAGCATTGCCATTCAGGACCCACGTGGGGGCACATGAGTGCAAAGAAAACCACTATAAAAGTTCTGCAATCTGGTTTCTTCTGGCCAACCATAGCAAAGGACTCCTATGATTTTGTGAAATCGTGCAACAAATGCTAATTTTCTGGTAACATATCCAAAAGGAACGAAATGCCCCTCATAATGTGGCAAGAAATTGAGTTTTTCGACGTTTGGGGGTAGACTATATGGGCCCTTTTCCTTCTTCCTATGGTTTCTCTTACATCCTGGTTGTGGTGGATTATGTCTCAAAATGGGTCGAAGTTGTACCCACTGTATCTAGTGATTCCAAACCAGTTATAAAATTGTTCAAAGATATCATTTTCCCCACATTTGGAGTCCCCAGAATTGTCATATCAGATGGCGGGACCCATTTCCTGGAACGAAGTTTTGAAGCCCTGTTGAAAAAGTACGGAGTACCAAAAAGTAGCAATGCCTTACCATCCATAGAACAGAGGTCAGGTTGAGGTATCGAATAGACAACTAAAGGCGATCCTAGAAAAAACAGTCAACAAAAACCACTCTGACTGGTCAACCAAGCTTCCCGATGCCCTTTGGGCATACTGAACTGCTTATAAAACACCAATCGAGACAACCCCATTTCGTTTGGTATACGAGAAGTCTTGTCATCTTCCAGTAGAACTGGAACACAAAGCTTGGTGGGCCATCAAACAGCTAAATTTCGATCTTAAAAGTGCCAGAGAAAATAGACAACTCCAGCTGTAGGAGCTCGAGGAGCTCCGAATGACCGCTTATCAAAGTGCCAGGATCTATAAGGAAAAAACCAAAATGTGGCATGATGGTCATCTCAAAAGGAAAGACATCGCCATAGGCAAAAAAGTGCTCATTTTCAACTCCAAGATCAAGTTGTTCCCCGGAAAACTCAGAACAAAATGGTCTGCGCCCTTCACCATCAAGCATATATACCCAACTGGAGCTGTCATAATTTTCGACAATAACGGAGGAGAAATGATGGTCAATGACCATCGTTTGAAAAAATATTACACTCCAGTAGATAAAATGCCAAGACACACCATCGAAATCAGAGATAACACTTCATCAGCATAACAACATCAAAGCTTCATCGAGCCAGCGACGTAAAACCCAGGCGCTACTTGGGAGGCAACCCAAGATTTCAGCTTCTTCTTTTATTTTCCGTTCTTTTATTTATCTTAGGTTTATCTTCTAAAAATAAAAAAAATTCACATAACCAAAACAAACATAAAAATATAAAAATCCTTTCAACCTTAACCTTCCCAAACGGTCCTGAAACCATTTCGAACCAAACGGTCTCCAAACCGTTTGGGACCAAACGGTCTTTAAACCGTTTGGAATCGTTTGGGACCAAACGGTCCTGAAACTGTTTGACCTAGAGAATTTGTAGGGTTGACCCCCGATCCCTATAAATATAAACCCTACCCCCTCATTCTTCCCTCTTCGACTCTCGAGCTTTCTCAAACCTTTACGCAAGAGCTGTTCCATTGCCTCTGTTTTCCCAGCTCCCGCGCGGCTGACCTCCGTCGACCTCGCTTCGTGCTCCTTCATGGAGACCTCTCCTCCGCTCTCCACTTCACGATCATCATCTCCACCTTCGGCTGCAAGGTAGTCCAGCCACCATCCCAATGCCTGCTTGTTCCACCGCGGCAATGTCTGACCTTTTTGCTTCTACAAATGTCTTCACCTCCGTCATCGTCTATGGCGCCGGCGTGGCACCCTCCACCCTCTTTTCCATCGTCGCCGGCTCCGCCGCAATCCTCTTTATCTTTGTCTTTATCGTCGTCGACTCCTTCCATCACCGCCTTTGTCTTTATCGTCGGCGCCTCCGCCTTCCCTTCACCGGCTGTTACCCGATGTTTCGCCTTCCAAATGGTCTTGGAACCGTTTGGACCAAATGGTCCCGGAACCGTTTGGACCAAATGGTCATGGAACCGTTTGGGACCAAACGGTCTTCAAACCGTTTGGAACCAAAACGGTCCAGAAACCATTTGGGACCAAACGGTCTTCAAACCGTTTGGCCTTCCACATTCGTATAAGTTTCATAAAAATATAAAACAACATAAATACAAATAAAAATCCACTTCTTTTCTAAGCATGTATTCTTACTTAGGATTTTCTACTTTTCAGAAATGGCATCACCAGCTAAGCATGCCACAAGATCCAAAGACGCTCCTTTCTGGACAAAGGAACAAATGCTGGAAGATCGGGAAAAACTACAGAAGATCATAGACAACTACAACAACACTGGGAAGGCCCCACCTAATGTCAAAATCATGGCGGTTTTGTGCGAAATTGACCGCATCAACAAGTGCCTGACCGAGGCACCTGAAGAAGAAGTGGAAGAAATTTCATCCAACGATGATGAAGGCTCGGATTACAAGACAAACTCTGATGAGGAATCCCCATCTGAAGAATCAAAAGGGAAACGCAAAGTCCAAGATACTGCAACCGGACAGCCCTCCAAGAAATGAGCCAGAAAGCAAGTCTGTCCTGCCACTACAAGTGAGCAAATCCTGGCAGGA
This sequence comes from Alisma plantago-aquatica, assembly GCA_963693085.1. Lineage (NCBI taxonomy): Eukaryota > Viridiplantae > Streptophyta > Magnoliopsida > Alismatales > Alismataceae > Alisma > Alisma plantago-aquatica. Next base: position 1,470,233,196 of record OY856410.1, read on the forward strand.
AACATTCCATCAATCACCACCTCCGCTGCCACTCCCGCAACCATCACTGTCCCCACTTTCCCTCCCGTCACCACCGCGGCGCCACCACCAGAAAACCTCTACATAAACATCGCCCTCTCCACCGACAAAATCCTAAAACCTACTAAGTATGTCTGCTCCAACGTACTACTTAAGATGGGGATCCATGACCGAATTTTCAACATGCTAGACAAAGCCAACCTTGCAAGGCTGTGTTTAGTACCTGAGATCTCATATTCCGAACCCACAACTGAATTTTTCACCTTTCTTAACAAAGAGCCAGTCGAAATTATGGATAGATCACGGGATGGAGGTGACTGTAGGCTGGTCACCCAACTTTTCGGCAGCAAGGTTGTCATCACAGAAAACATGCTGAATGAAACTTTTATTGACAACCAAGAGAAGCTAAAGAAAGCCAAGGTTGTGGGAACTGAGAATCCTAAATTCAACAGGCACAACGTTTGGAAATCTCTGACTGGGCTCCCCACCTATGATGCTAAGACATGTAAAGCATCGAATATTCGTTCTGGACTAGTGCACACCTTACACAAAATCCTAGCAGGCACTCTCTTCCCCAGGAAAGAAGGAGGGAATGTTACAATCTCGGATCTCTTTGTTCTCTAGTCCATTCTAAACGGAATGCCAGTCAACATTGGACGACATCTAATCCAAAAATTATCTGCCTACTCCCTGGGAAAGGAAATCTGCATGGGTGGTCATGTCACATCCATCATCAAATATCTCAAGATGGATAGACCTCTACCCAGATGCACACAAACAAAGCGCGACGTCCTTACTAATGAACAAACTTTGCAGAACTCCTTCATTATTAAGGAAAAGGATGCACAACTACATTACGTCTTCTGCCCTACAGTCAAGTCATCCAGAACCCTGCTACCTCTCCCGGAGCTCGCAAACTACGACAAGGAAAAGCTCCTCTTCACTGTCGAGGAGCTTACCAAACTCTTAGCTACGGTAAAAGCACCAGCAAAGAAAATAAAGGTCGGGTAGACTGAACTCAGCATCAACGCCCCAACAACCAGAATACCAAAATTTCCTGTGAAATGACCTTCCACTAGACTTTCACAGAAACAGAAGCTGTCAGGGACACCAACTTCCAAACCACATCCAGAAGACAACCCCCATCCTGAAGATCACATCTCCACCTCATCTTTAGACTCCTTCATTATGAGTCTAAATGTTGAGCTAAATGCCACCACCTCACCACCCTCCACCTTTCCAACATCCACCACCCTTCCTTTTTTCCCCACAACCACTATACCACCCGCACCTTCTTCTTCACCCCTTTTCCCTTCGGGTTCCCCCGTCTCCACCCCTATGCCCGACTTTACCACTTTCTCCTCCACCTCCACAGTCACTACCCCATCACAATCACTCCCACCACTTTCACCAGAGATACCACCACCTTTCACATCCACCACCACCCCGACACCGCTGGTGACCCCATCCATAGTCACCACGCAGTTCGTGCCACCACCAATGTCTCTTCTACAAGGCACTACCACCCTCCCAAACAGACCCCAGCCACCCCACCCTTCCGCCTCTGGGGTCCCCTTTCCCAATATCGGTGAGGAATTCGGACGTCAATTTGACGTCATCTGAAACCTCCTCACCGATCCTTCTAACATTTTACATTCTATTTTTTCTTGTGTGCAGGGATTATCTAAACAGGTGGCCACGATCGACGAACAGAACCGCGCCTTGCCCAACATCCTCTAAGGTTTTCAGCAACGACAAGATGTGGTGGCTAAGCAAGTTGATCTCATCAATAGCCACTTCAACAACCTGCCCGAGCTGGTCCTTGGAGAGAAGCGCCAGCAAGAGGCGATGGATACGCAAGTCGATGAGATCTCTAGGCAGACTCAACCTCTACCCGAGACTCTCTGTGAGCTCAAACAGCAACAAGCAGCTCTTAGCACGCACTTGGACACCATCAGCAGCACCCTCACACACCTAAACAATCTCTAAGAGGAGTCAACAAATAATGAAATCGAGCAACTACGTGCTCAAGTAACAAATCTTACAGCACGTCTCCTCTCCGCCGAGGGCCGATACAACGATCTCAAAGAAACACACGACGCACTGCTCGAAACACACGAGCATGTGCAAGTGGTGTTCGATGAGTTACAAGCCACCCATCAGCGATGCAAACTAAAAGCAAACAAGAAGCCAGTATAAAAGGAAGCAGCTGACAAAGATGGCGACAACGACGATGAAGAAGACTCTGACTCCTCTGCCGACTCTAACAACGATACTACCTCCTCAGATGACAAATCTGATGATGGAGAGGATCCTGGCCAAGCAGCAGAACCTTCTCAAAAAGGTTATGACAAAGGTCACCAAGAAGGTGGACACCTTCCCAAGTCCCCCACCCACAACGACAATGTACACATGTCATATGGGGACCAATTCCTTGACTACTCTAATTTGGGATCCATTGGGGAGTCTGCTCAAAATGTGGCTTTCACTGAGTTCCACCAATGTCTATTAGGAACCAGCGCAAGCCCACCCGCAACTATTGCTCAACCTTTCTCCGCACTTGACATATCAGTGCCTTTCCCCGATGACCAGGATGAGTCAGAACGAGTGCAATTAGATACAGATGAAGAACTCGATTATGCTTTTGAATCAGATGACGATCTGCAAGGCTATGCAGAAGTCCTGGAACAACCTTCTTCCCCCCCTCCTCTGCAGGAACTTCCCCCGCCACCACCTCTACCGCACAAAATGCATGATTTAGATATGATGACCATCTCCACACTAGATGCTCAGGATATTTTTATACTGAACACTATTGTCGAAGATGCAAAAGCGGGGGAAGACATCATCTATCATAACACAAAAACTAAGCGCAAGTTGACACGAGAAGACTTCTGCAACATCCTGCGACCTCGGTCCACGATGCCAATGGCAATCTTCTGTGTCCTACTCGCCAACTATATAGAAGTATACAGAAGTTCTAAGAGGCAGTAGCCAGTCTTTAACGCCTCACCTGCTCTATCCATCGGCCTTTTATACAAAGATATACGAGTAAAATCCATAGAGAGGCTGCGTGTTGGTTTAGCACGGCGGGCACATTATCTCACAGTGCCCTTCCAAGTTTCGAACCACTGGCTTTTTATGATTTTAGACACCGAGGCTCGGGACACCAAGGTCTATAATTTTTGTGGCACTGAGCTACCTGCGGGTACAATAAATTTTGTTGGTGAAGAAGTAGGTGAAGCACGACGCATACCTTTCAGGCTTCTCATGTTAATCTGGGTTGCGCGCCCATCCCTCCGCCAAGACTGGAGCCAACCCTGGTTCTAAATCATTAACCCACATGTTCAAGCTGTTGAGGGATCTGGGGAGTGTGCTTTTTGCACCATCCGTCACATCCAAGTGTTGAACCAAGAAATCCCTTTTGTTGATCTAGTCGTTGAAGATTTTCACTCCTTGTGAGGACGTTATGCCATGGAGCTCATTTGTAATAGACAGTTCTTCAAGGATTTGACAATGGCACCAGATGACGTCCCTCATTACCTTTTTTCAGCAATACAACGACCGTAGAGGCGACCTTTCCGACAAACTTTGAAAGAGTTGGAGAAATCCAAAGCGACAGCCACAACTCCTGAGCAAAGAAAGAGTGACATAGATCCTTTGTCTGCCATAGAACCAACTTTCCCATACTTTGACCTCAGTGCTTGCAAAGGTCTATCCGACATTGAACTACGCCTCATCATGTCAAGGTTCTCAGCCGAGAAGGATGAACTCATATTCATATCTGGTGATATTCTAATAATGGTAGACACGCTTCGAGAGACTATACAGTTTAAAGGATCTCTCGCCGTCAGCTTAATGGCCGCTTATCAATTTCTTCTCAGCCAAAATAACCCCACAACATATATGGCGTCCCCATACATGAAGGATGATCTTTAAAGCTAAAGAACTTCTGAACAATTGAAGCGCTGATCTCCTTTCTACAACACACAACGCTGAAATTCATCATGCTACCCTTCCTTTATCACGAGCACTGGATGCTCCTGGCAACAAACCTACCAGAAGGAACAACTACAATCTATAATAGTTCAGACAGCCAGTACAATCCACGACAAAGGAATTATGTCGTGACACCAAAGACTCCCACAGAGGTAGTAGCGAAGGAATGAGCTGACAAATTAATCACCTTCTTAAGTCAGCATTCAAGGGCTTATGGCAAAGAACATTTTCATCACCCAACCTTCAACCACAAATGTCCACAGCAAATTCGCCAGTCAAATGACTGCGACTTCCATGTCCTCTACTGGATGTACACCATCATGACCCTTCAAAGGCCAGTAGAGGATAGGACAGATGTGGATTACCACGCCCTTCGCGGAAAGTTCACTGCTAACCTACTCCGCACACACGGCGCAAACAAAGGATTAACAGAAGCCTGATGCCCTTGTCCTTGTACTTCTCATCCTATAACCTTGACACTCTACGGACAGAGTGAGTGATAAATTAGGGGGGGAGTACACTGGACAAGGGCGAGGTATCATTTCTACAAACCTTTCTTCTCAATTCTCCCTTCTCTTTATTTTTGTACAAATTCTTTTACACTTTTAGTCTTTGTTTTTTGTTTTAGATTTCCTAACATTAAACCGCACTCATATAGAATAGCATCCCTCTTGGATCAAGATCAACCCCTGCTGACTTAAGAATCCAGTAGTCCTCAAGAATAAGAATAATAATAGCATAAAGGCATGTAACGGCGAGTTAATAAATTTCTTTCACGCTTGACTTTCATGATTTTGCTTCAGTTCTACATCAGACTCTTCAACAAGTCAATATCAAAGCCGAAGCAAGCCAAATATTCTCAAGGACAGGAGGGAAATCAGTGAAATCCAAATCAAGGAACCTCACAAGTGGACCACCGACAAGAAAATAAGTGCATGTCGGGAAATTCTAAGAATAGTTTTCTTCTTTCTAATATAAGAGGCTTGGCCGCCCAACCAAAAACCCAAATATCCAAATCCCAAGCCTGTGAGTTTTTTTATAAAAGCCAGAGTGTTGAATAAAAACATGAGAGTTGTGCCATGCATAAGGACTTATATGAAGAACCGATAAAGGTCTCACCCGGCCGGTACATTCAGCTACCCTCACAAAGGCAGATGTGTCGTGCCCGGTAGTGAGATCCTAAGGTCTCCAAATATGTGAAAAGGTTGATAAAGGGCTCGCTCGGCCGGTACATTCAGCTACCCTCATGAAGGTAGATGTGTCGTGCCCGGTAGTGAGTTCCTAAAAGCATAGATAAACCCTCTCCCGCTAAAAGGGAGAGTTACAAAAAAGCCCTTAGCCAACCCTCATAACCACTCTAGTTTCCGATAGGTTTTCAAAAGAAGTACAAAGCTGATTAGAGTCAATGACATGCACATAATAACATCAGGAAAAAGGTGGTCCCAAAATGAGCTACGTGATTTAGAGGAAACCTGAGATCCGCGCAACTCTCTATATCTGAAAGAATTAAGGCAAGCAGAAGCTCTAATATGACCTCAGGAGATCTCTGATTTAGAACTGAAGCAAGACTATGGAAATCTTAACTAAATAAAATCACCTCACCATTACATGCCTCAGCTCTATCTAGCTTGAGGACAAGCTAGACTCTAAGTTAGGGGGGGTGATAACCTCAAATTTTGGGTTGATTATCTTAGTCTTTTCTTTAGTTTTTCACACTCTTTCTCAATTAGAATTATACATAATCCCTAAATATTCCCTCTTATTGTAAATATACTATTAGACTAACATTTCCCTTTCATATTGGCAGAAAAAGACACAAAACAATCATAAAAGACTCAACCAGTCCCAAGACCGCATGAAGCCAACCGATCCCGAGACCGCATGGAGTCACACGGTCACAAGACCGCATGAAGCCAACCGGTCCCGAGACCGCATGGAGTCACACGGTCCCAAGACCGCATGAAGCCAACCGGTCCGGAGACCGCATGGAGTCACACGGTCCCAAGACCGCATGAAGCCAACCGGTCCCAAGACTGCATGGAGTCACACGGTCCCAAGACCGCATGAAGCCAACCGGTCCTGAGACCGCATGGAGTCACACGGTCCCAAGACCGCATGAAGCCAACCGGTCCTGAGACCGCATGGAGTCACACGGCCCCGAGACCGCATGAAGTCAAACGCTCTTAAGGTCCAAATGGTCTTGAGACCCGAACGGTTTTGAGACCCAAACAGTCTTGAGGTCCAAATGGTCTCCAAACCGTTTGGACTTCACTTAAGGCCTATAAATAAGACCCCAAGGGTCCGGAGAGGGGACGAAGTTTTCAGACATCAAAAGGCTGCCTCAATCACTCCAGAGCACATCCGACTTCCATCCTCCGCCCAGGGGCTGCCGGTCTGAGACCCACACTCCATATCGAAGTTTCTTTCTCTCTCTCTCTGCCAAAGAAGGTGGGAAGAGGGATATCTCGTCATCGCGCAACCTGTGAAGCTGGTGGATCGTTTCTCTCTCTCTCCAAGGGGTTGACTTTCCTCTCTCCTTTGTGGGGATGATGTTCTCTCTCTCTTCTTGCCTCCTTCTTTGTCCTAGTCATGAGCGAGTAGTCTCTATCACTAGGGTGCAGGGAGTAGCCTCGCTACCCATGTTTTCATATCATGTAAATGTAATCCATAGTTTGTAATATAGAGTTTTTATCTTTTCAGTTCAACATCAAACATTTAATGAATGTATGTTGCCTGATCATCAACTTGTGTTATCCCTTATCTTTTAGTATGAATTGTCTACGTTTGTACTATTAGATCTGAATCTTGTTTGTATGTTGGTTCGTGGTGCATGTATCCACCATGCATTTGTTTCGGTGTCTAGGAGTGTCTTTCAAGGAGTGGAGTATACTCACTTCCATCGTTGTACTTTCATGCTATGAAATGGAATCAGTTGACGTGTGAAAGTACAACCTTGATGAGTCGAGGAACAGACTTTGCGAAGGGAATGATGCAAAGTAGTTGACCATTCGTTTGGGGATGGATGACTTTGCAACATTCCCGCACTTCTCGTAGTTAGTTCTTCGAAAGGAAACTAAGTCTACAAAGATACTAACTGACTAAACTCTTTTTGCAGGTTATGTTTTACTTTGCATGTTTTGATCCATGTGTAGTGGTGGTGAAAACCGATCACACCCTAGTGACTTTTATCATAGTTTTACATCCTTAGATTTACTTGCTTTCTTTACTTTACATGTTCTTAGTTTAAAAAACAAAAACCAACCTTTCGATTTAAGTGCCTACTATTGAGCGACTAAGTGAAATTCTAACATTTTCCATCTTGTTTCTTACAACAAGACCGTTGTCCTGAGGATTCGACCCTTAACTATACTACGATAAGACTTTCACGTATCTTAGCATAATTTGGTGGAGTTCTCTATCTAGTATAAGCAAGGCTAAACCTAAAGACTTACCATCTTTAGGATTTATAGTTGGTGCACACAATTCCACTCAAGTGGAAGCTCCATCAATATCTCTTTTTGAGGATTTCTCTTTATTTCTCTTTTATTTCCCTCATTAGTACTCCTTTTATCATTAAAAATTCTTGGGATACGAAATTCCTTTAAGGATTGCCCAATTACACATCTTTCTACTTATTTTCCATATTTCATCAATGTTTTTAATGTCTTTAATAACAAGGAAATACTTTATTGGTCTTTTCTTTTCTGTTTGCTTAATCTTTGCAACTTTGGACTCCTAGGAACCCAAGGAACCCAAGAGACACGAAATTCATTCTTGGATTACATTCCTTTGCCTTCTAGAGGTTTCTATCTCATCTCTCTTTTCTCAACAACTCAATTATTCATTAATTAATTGAATTTCCTTGTTATTGGGCCCAATAGCCAATAAAGCCCACAAATCAAACAACAAGTCTATTTTAAATGAAATCCATTTATTCACAACAATTTATATCATTATTTGTCCAAATATCTTTAATGTGAGAAATTACATTTCTCACCAAAGGAACCCAAATTTTGGGGTTGTAACACATACATTATGTTCCTTGGATGTATTTTATCATTCATTAGATTTTTGAGCCATGGGGCTCCTAGTTGGGCCATGGTTTGAAGTTGTTTTCATCAAGGGTATTTTAGGGTTTTCCCCTTCATGGATGAGCTACCCTTTAATAGCTATCAACTAAGGAATTATGTGATTGGTTAGGAATTTCGACAAAGGAAAGCTAATAAGGTTAATAGGGACGGTGGGGGAGCTTCTTGTGTGTGTGCTTGTATATTCTTAATAAATTAAGGCCATGGACACTTGGATAGATACTAGAATTTCAACTTTTTCTTTTTTTGCTTTATCTTAAAGTTCATATACTTATCTCCAAGCACCAAAACGAGTCATTTCCTCTCCACCACTTCCCTCCTTCTCCCAGCTTCATTATCCCTCTATTAATCTGTGAATTTTTCTACCCAAGTAAGAAGAAAGTGGGGATTTTCTTGGATAAAAAATTCTAGGGTTGCAATTGATTCCCTTTTTGGGTCTATAAAGCTTCTTCCTAGTGATCTTGACCTAAAAGTGTAAGTTTTACCTTATTTACTCCATTTATTTCTTTTCTCTTCTTCCTCCTACATATCTCCAGGTCGGAACCATGCTTTTCCATGGTGAAAGTGGCCCCAAAACTCAAAAATCCTTCCTTCTTGTTTCTTTTCCTAGAGTTTTGCTTCTTTGTGGAGAGAATTGCATATTTGGCCAAGTTCAAATCTGAATCCAAGGTTTCCTTGCCCTATTTGCTTGAGATTCTTGTTGTTTGGGATCTGACCTACTCTATATAGGCGAGTTATATAACATTGTTTACTTATATTGCTTACTAGAAGCTTGTCAGTTCATGTTCATGCTTGAATGTGATGATCTAGGCATAGAGAAACCATGCTTGTTTAGAATTATGAATTTTGTGGTGTTCCCTATTTTGTTCCAGTTCTTTATGAACATGTAAACATGTGTACAACCTTTATAAGGTGTAACATGATCTGGGACAGGTTAATAGCAACAACCTATGGTGCTATGTACAAAACAATTGATGGTTCAAATTAGGGTTTTCAAACTATTTCCTTCTCTATCACACAATCGATGGTCATACCATTCAACAACCAATGGTATTGCTATCTTGGCAACTGATTTTCGTGATCAAGGGTGTCAAATGTATGGTGACAACCTATGGTCACCATCTTAGGTCATGTTTTGACTCAATTAGACATTTAGTTATCATCCACTAAGTATTCTAATGATGTTATCAAGCAATCATGACATTGACTTAATATTTGATGGTGTTAACTGAATGTATTACTGATCTAGCAACCAATGGTGACCTAATGATCACAACTAATTTTGGATCAGGTCATCACCATATATGATGAATTAGGAATGTAATTGTAGATTTGACTAAACCTTTAACCAATGGTTCCTTCGTTCAGTTGATCTAATGGTTAGACCTATACTTCAATTGATAACCTTATATAATGAACCTGATCCAATGAATATTATTGGATGCTTTAACATCCAATGGATTAGAATAAATCATATGGTATTATATGTTGGTCCTAGTGAAGATAATTCAATGGTTCAATACTATTAATTGGTAGTCTTACCTTTGCCATTATATAGTTATATTTGATAAATCACTATAATAAGTGAATGTGTAACTCCCATGTGATCTAGCATGTTATACCTATCCTTAGTGTAATTATATGATGTTTATTGTTTATAATCAGACCTCTTGAATGATTAATGTGATAATGAATTACACTCTTCTTGTTTTGAAACCACAATGTAGTACTATTTGAATATCATAGTGCCTTGCCATGTTAATATTTGTGGAAACATATGTGCTAATGATCTTTTGAGCCTTGCTTAAGGCATGGAATGATGATGATAACCTTACTATGAATAATGTGATGGTCTTAATGACCTTTGGGCATGTTTGAAGCCATTATTGAGGTGAAATCCTCTTTATGTTCCAATAAGGATTAAAACCCTATACCTTGTGATAAGATATTGGCATCTTGTAATAGTATGATGATAAGTGTGGTCCATTAATTTGCAATGAATGATAGGATGTGGTAATGTTATTAAGATTTATATCTCAAATATTTTATATCCTTTGATGTAATGATACATATACTCTTGTTAAAAAAAGAATTTGGGTTTGAATGTCCACTAGTATGATAAAGCCTTAATGAATTCATTTGGCAGTAATTAATCAAGTGTAACCTTAATCATGTAGAGCCATGTGTCGTAGAGTCATCTTCAGTGTCAGAACTTACTGGATGGTGAAACAAGTATTCCCAACAGAAACTCAGAGTGCATACTGTTGAGTATGTGGGGGTGGCAAGTTGAGGATATATCCTTTTTTTTAAATAGCTCAATCTCATTAAAAGTAAGCCATACAACATCTAAAAGATAGACATCTCTCATCATGTAACCAAGAAGCAACACCTTTTGTGGAAAGACATAGAACAAGGCTCAGATTGGGATGTGATAGGTATGTTTCTGCACTATCCACCTCTTGTAGTAACTTCCTAAAATAGCTATCTAGAATGGAATTCATGAATCTACAAGAGCCTATGAGTACATCGGGCGAGGAGTTTGCATTGCCACTGGCAGAGGGTACCATCATGAACACAATGAATGATCACCTGAAAAAGAGCTTGACCACAAAGAAACAACACAAACACAACACCACACAAATAGGACTAGAAACACAACTACCAGCAAAGAAACAAAAATAAAAAACAAATTGGCCAAGGAGCCACCAAACAACACAACGTTAACACGGAAAAAAATGTCAAGCACTAAGGGTGCACCAACCAGGAGACCCGAGAAGGAGGCCAAACCCCAATGATGCAAATACAGAGGAAGGATGGCTCATGCGGATACAACGGTGGGGAGTAGAGGGTGCCAAGAACCCCACCATCACTCCCGACCACCACTACGAGCAGGGGGCGGAAGACCAGCACAAAGCACAAACCCAGCTTAATCCTCCTCTGCCTGGAGCACCTAGGGTGCCCGAGCTCACCATCTGCCCAAGAAAGAACCCAAGGCATGACCAAAACAAGACCACCACAGATAGACTGACACAGATAAAAAGACTAGGAAGAACAAAGAAAGAAAAAAAGAGGGCAAACCCACCCCCGTTGGATCCGATGACTGGAGACCTCCAAAAAAGTTACTCTGCTCAGCCCCGAGGTAGATCTGAGAAGAAAGATGCCAAAGAGGAGAGTTCTACATCCCCCCTTGAGCCACGCACTGCCACAAAAGGCTCGACCACGACCAGAACGCACACCAGCCGCCAAGGGAGGATGAGAAGAGAAGCTCGGAGAAGCACCTTCAAACAGAACCAAAATTGAAAAGCAAGTCGATGAAGATGCCCTGGGGGAGACGGTGGTGGCTTCAGACTAACGCCAGACCCCCTCCCCCAGGCTGGAGGGCATGTGCAGAGGGAACCCTAGATCGCTACTGCGATCGCGAAAGTCGTTCTGTATTATTGCACACATAGCAGTTGAGGATATATCCTTGTCATCCACAATTGTAGGTTATGTGAATGGCTATGGTCATGCCTCAGACATTTGATGTGATTGAGGACAGTTGTGGTTGTACCTCAGATTAGAGGGTTTTGTATATCTTATTTTCTAGTGTCGTAACTTTTACCAAGTACGGACTAGTTGTTCTATGTTGACTATATGTCACTGTTGGCAGTTTGACTGGTATGTCATTGTAGTTTACTTGTACTGACCGAGGGGAAGAGACCTTAGGATACCAGCTCTCCTAGATCTTCTCTGAACTGAATAGCACTTCGTAGTGGTTAGTTGGACTTTGAGTGGTACGACTCAAACTCCCCAGGGCATAATAATAAAAGAAGTGATACCAGCCGTGTAGTATAATTTCTAGGGTTTAATATGTATCACATTGGTTGATTAACCCTTGTCTTGTATTTACACTGCATAGTTCTTACATGATACAGACTTATGAAAATTGTACAATTCTACTTGATGTTAAAACTTATTTGCTTAACTTCTTAGTATGCATAAACTGTTCACTCTATTCATATTGTTTATTCAATACCCTAACTGCTCAATGTATTTACCATTAATTAATATGTTATAATCAATATATGTTGGAAAGAGTTATATCTCATGCTGGGACTGGGTCTCATCCGTGGGTCACCGCATTTTTTAGGTGGTCGTAGGCAACGTGGTCGAGGTCGCGCTATGGAAGAGAACCAACCTGGTGATCAATAGGTTCAGAAGGTTGGTTAGTTGTAGATGTTAGTAGTAGAGTCCTAGTGTCATCCTTGTACTCTCAGGTCCTAGTATGGGATGTGTTTTCTAGATGATATACTTGTATCTACATGAGATTCTGGTAGTTTTCCAATGCTTGTAAATATATGGCATGTACATGTGAAATACCTTTTGTATGCAGGATGTGAGTGAGGTCTTTGGACCCATATGTAAATACTTGTTACAGTATATGAGAATGGAATGATGGACCTTTTGTAAATGTTCTTGAGTTTATTTACGTTGTTGGAATTGATTATAATTATTTCACCTTTTTTACTATGTGATTAATTAGTAGTTGATCGTGTTTTGTGTTTTGAGTAATCTCATTTAGTGTGATGAGGTGTCACACAGGAAAACTTTGTTCTTACTGGTCCAGACCATACACTATTAAGAGCAGCTACCCATATTGTGCCTTCATTTTATGGATTGAAAAGTTAGGAGAGTTTGTGGCGAATGGCCAACTCTTGAAGATATATTTCACAACATCGTTGAATTTTTTGAAACTAGCATATTCGCTAGAAACTTGAAAGAATCATGTCGAGCTAACGACATAAAACAAAGACACTTGTCAGGAGGCAACTCGATCCTTACCCTAGATTTTACTCTCAGTTTGAACTAGAAAATCTTGCACCTAGTAGTTAATGCATCACAAGATGCAATCTTAAGTTCTGATAGTTTTCATTTTTGAGATTTTAGATGGAGGACACATTGTTGTGAGGAACACAACCACATCTGGTGGGCCAACCAACATGGTTTTTCCACTCCATCTAGGATTTAGAAATTTTATCGGGATGAGAAAATTTCTAAGTTTAGGGTGGAGGGTGGGTGGTACGTACTTTACTTTCCACCCACACCTATCAGTTTTAGACTTAAGATTCCATCATTGCAATTTTGAACAAAGTTTTCAAAATTTTAAGTTTTCAAAGTAGTTTTGTATAGAAACTTGATGAAGTTTTTATGGTTTTAATTTCAGTCAAAGCCTATACCTAGACGGATATTTCTTTTTCCATGCAATTTTGAATCTTTATGCCCTCATTCGAAACAAAGCCTCAGGAGGGACAATTTATGAAACTATCTGATGGTTAGAAATCACCATGTGAAGCTTATGAATCCTAACATCATGATCCTTCAGTAAAAATGGCAAGTATCTATCAAACTGAGAGGGATCAAACACATCATGCTTCCTGACTGATTAATGGAACAATAGCATGGAATCTCCACCAGATCCCCATCAAGTCATTATTTGAGCATAGTATGATAAGGAGAACAATTCGTTGCACTGAATTGTAAATCAAGTTGTGTTATGATCTGAACTCTCTTTTACACTTCTTCTCCCATCTTCATACCCCTCCATCCATAAAAAATAAACAAAAATCCATAAAACTAGTGCCAAATCCTAAGTTCGGGGCGGCACACCACTCCTCTCTGTATTCCATTCTTCCATACCCCTCTCTATGTAATAGGGGCATATCACCAAAATGAAAAAAGAAAAGATGACAATGTGCACATACAAAAATATGCAATATCGAGTCTAATAGATGAGAGATTCGCATAAAAAAAGCTGCAATTAATGAAATTATAACCATACAATAAAAATCTCGAGTCGAATAGAGGAGAGATTTACTACTTCCTTCATACCCCCCTTCACTCCCTTTTCCACCTACGGGCAAAATGAATGCCTCCTTTTTTGCCACTCTCTTGAAAAAACCCAGTGTGAGATCAGGTACACACTTGTTGTTCTGCGGGTATCTCTGGACTCTTACAAAGCTCTTAGACATTCTTGATGTTGGAAAAAGTGGGGAGGAAGTGATTTTGGGAAACAAACACGGGAACGAAGATATTGTAAAATGTATTCAGTGATCTTAGGAAGTTGAGATGCTCAACCATACTAAGAAGTAAAGAAACAAACATGATGTGAAGATGATGCAATCACAAGAGTTGAAAGTATTCAATTGGTGACTGTTCTAGATTTTGTGTTACTCGAGGATGAGAAACATTTATGTCTGGGGTGTTTTGATGAATGCATATTCATCTTAGTTTCAATCGCCATTTTTGGCCCCATTTTGCACTGAAAGCTCTTATATGCCCCCCGAATCTACTCATATATGATTTTTCTCAGTTTTAAATGATTATTCAGAGTTTTGATCAAATCCTTTCACTTACATTGTAGGATTAAGCATTACACTTAGTACACTAGTTTAAGAGGCGGTGGTCCATAGAAACATTAAATATTTTGGAGCATATTTTCGATGGCTAGTTCCTTCATCAGAAAGCATCCTCATCGGTCATAGGATCCATCAATGCAGGACAATCGACCCATAGAAATAGCTCCCCCCCGACCCATGGGGTGAGTTTGATCCATGAGGGTCATGACTGTGACATACAACATCGACCGCGGCATACAACCTCGACCGCAGACAAAAAGATAAAGCATGACCATGGCCAAGGGGACAAAGTCGCGATTGATACACCCCACTGTGACTGTGACCAAGAGAACCCCACTGTGGTCATGGTATACATCCCTTGACTGTGGTAGTCAGCTCGACCAAGATGATCACCTCAACCACGACACGCCCACGAGACAGTGACCGTGACCTCCCACGTGGTCGTGACTGTGACCTCCCACGACACGCCAGCTAGTTGACCACAAAACTTGCCTTGATTGCGGGACATCTCCTCGACAGTGGAACTAAGTTAGTACACACCTCAACTGCGGCACTAATTCGGTGATATGCACCTATAAATCAACGATCTCCTTATCCATTTCAGGCATCTCTTCTGCCCCACGATGACAAGATGCCACTCTATGCCCAGCCAAGGAAGATGATACCTGCCGCCAAAGACTACCTCTATGGTGTCCTTGCTACTCTGCCATCTCCACTTCATCAAGATCTATCTCCTAGCCACAAAAGTGGTGGGATTTCATATTTGTAGAACCTTCATCCATCAGCCATCTACCGCTTCATCTCCTACCAACAAGAGCACGAGAAGAGAAGCAAGAAGGAGAGAGAAGATCATCATTGTCCGTCTTGGTGTTCTCCCCTCCTCATCCAGATCTTCCCCGCCATCGTGTAGAAGATCATTTCTCCAACGAGCTACGATCATCTACTTCACCATCATGTAGAAAATCATTTCATGGCTTGTATATAACGTTCCATTTTGTTGTTAATAATTTAATGCATGCTTTGTGGATTGATCACCTACCTTGCATGATATTTTATATTCCTTTGTTGTGAGAACTTCAATACTTAGAATTTGAATATCGATTAACATGGTCGATGCCCGGACAAGAACTTCCGAAGGGATGTCTCCGTAGTAGTATGTGTGTGACTCATGGGTAACAAGACATCGAGCCTGTGGAGATTCTTACGCCAAATCTATTTCCAAATCAAGAGTTTGACACTCCATTTGGACAGTTGTATCTTTCCTGGATGTGTTTTGGATGTGTTTACATGTGTAGTAGTGGTGAAACCCGATTCCACCCTAATGATACCCATCATTAATCCGAACTAAGTTTTAATCCCTCTCTTTTTACTTCCCTTGTGATTAGTTTAACCAAACCCAAATCAACTCTTGTTCTAACTATTTGTCTTAATTCAACTAGATTTGACTAGTAAGATTCTTAAAAACATTGTCCCTTGGGATTTGATCCTTAAGTATACTGCAATAAGACCCGTCCACTTGCGGGTGGTACTATTGCACAAGGTTTTGTAAAAACGTAGGGATTTCATCCCTAAGTGAGTTTGTTAGTCCAGTAAAAACCACATCAATCATATCAATAGAATGGACATGCATCTATCATGCCATTATTTGGGTGCAACGAATTAGAGGAATCACCCAATGTACTCAATAAAAAAGTAAGTGTTTCATATGATACATACCCTCTTATAAATTTCTTCTTCCTTTTCATACCTACAATCCATCAATAAGAAATGCATAGATACCATAAAGTATTCCAAACCCCTAAGCTTGGGGTCACACACCGCCCTTTCTCTCTATACTTGTTTCCCCAATACCCATCTCTATGTCATAGGGGTGTATCATAAAAGAAAACAAAAATACACCAATCTGTACAAAAGAAAAGAAACAAAAAGTTGCAATATAGGTATTTGCATAAACCATTTTCAATATCAAGTCAAATAGAGGAGAGATTTTCATTCTTCCTTTCACACCTCTTTTCACTCTAATTTCTATGTAAGGGTGTGTTTAACCCTACATTCATAAGCATTCAACATACCATAGTGTTGGATTGTGTGCATAATTATGGTTTTGAAAGATTCTTAGTTTTCCATGAAATCCTTAGACATGTGTGGTACTGGGTATTGTAGTGAGGAAGTGGTGTTAAAAAAAATATTTTAACAACTTCATGGTTAGTCGTGTTTCTTGATCTTAGGTGGTTGGGTACTATGGCCATATTGGTGGTAGTAATTCAAAAATAATGTGAGTATGAGCAATGTACGTTTGTTGAAAGTATTTATTTGGAGAGTGGTTTCAATTTTTTATTATATGAGGAAGAGCAATATTCTAGATAGGGATTGTGTTGAATGTCTATTTATCATTTTTTAGGTATATTTTTAATTAAACTTACACCTTTGTACTGCATTTTTACTTGATATTCCACTTCTTTTAGGTTTTTCGTAGATTTAAAAATTTATTTGGTATATATAAAAATTTTATGTTTTGCATGTCGGTTGAAGCAAGTTAAAGAGATAATCGATTACCCCTCCACAATATGCCCAAGAATGAAAAAAAGATTTCATATCATCACTATCTATGACTAGTGAAGTGATGATCCCTTCTCATAACACAATAAAAAACTTACTAGATCCAAATCTGGAAATCAGATCACAAAGTCAGTCAGTTGATCCACCATTGTCAAATAGCATATTCTAGCATTTCAAGTTGATAGACTTTAAAGCATACCCAATCTTTGAAATATCTTTATATTTCACATGTGGTATTTGAATTCTAAAAGTAAGGATACATTATAAGTATATTCAATTATCTAAAAAACAATTATACTTACTAAACATTTCTGATCAGCCAACTGGTCCATAACTCATCTGATTTGCCAATACTATAAATGTGAAAAAAACAATGTGGAGTGGTATCGAATGCAGTTGACTTGGCCAATGGGAGATTGATCATTGCTTCTAGACATTGCTTGGTGGAGTGTGTTTGATGTGGTTGTGGTTGATCCCTGCGACTCAGTCGATTGATGTGGAAATCATTAGCAGGAGGTCGATAGATAATGGTTTGGTGTCAAGGTCGACCAGATGAAGTGGAGGTCAATAGGTTCCTAGATCTTGTTGTTGATTGAGTGTTTCTTAATCTTAGAGATCAATAACTACCTTGGTCAATCATTCAAGATCTATAAGTGTGGAGAGAGGGATACAACAGTGTTATATTATTATCTTTGATGCTTGATGGACGAGTTCGATCACAATTTCCAGAGAAGTTGCATGACTAGGACTATTGACATTGTTTCCTATCACTAGTTGATTGGGTTTTTCTTGCCTTGAGCAACTTTTAGAAGTTGATTGTTGCATACTCAAATAATTCATAATTTATTTGCTAGATCACCTAGACTCAATCAGGCTTTGACATACACATGTTTATTAATGAATTCAAGTATGTTGGTCAATTAATGTTGTTTCCGATTGTTCATTAATAATCTCTTCCACAGAAAGAACAATGCTAGCCAAAATAGCTGGGAGGCAACGACACGATGTCCAGATGTTGATGGACTATATTTGTGTAGTTTCTCGGCAGCAATAGTTAGCAAGGGGAACATACTTGATCGAACATAACAGTGTCCTTAGTAATTCCTGGTCTCGTTAGTCCTTGAAACATTACCTCCATATTGTATTGATACTAATATGAACACCTTTAATTGATTTGTAAATTGTTTGCACTGATACTTTTTTTAATTTCCATGTGCTCGACTGCAAATTTCTTTTTCAAGTATTTTATATAACAATGCCCCGATTGCTTTAATTTTTGTTTCCTTGAGGGCCAAGCAATGGGAGATATGAACATTCAAGGAAATGGAATAATTTTGGAGGAAGAGACAACATAGAAATTTTAGAAAGCTTCAACTTGGGGTTTCTTGATATTATACATTTAATGTATTTCCTTGTTGTTTCATAAATTCCTTTATTCAATGGACTTGTACTTTCTTCCTTGGTTTCTTAGCCCCTTGTCAAAATAATAAGTTCATCAGAAACAAATGAATGCAACAATTTATTTTCTCCATACCCATGCATCCATGTTTGCTATTTTCTAAATTAAATGTGACTAACCAAGAGTATATCTTTCATATTTCAACGACCAAAAAAAAAGTAATATTATTAATAATCTTTCAATGCTCCTTGCTAAAAAAGTAATATTATTAATAAGATTATTATACTCCTGACAAAAATGATGAAAATTAATATTTGATTAAAAGGCCCAATAAATAGGCTAAAATGATGGTAGAATCGATATATTGAAAAATATGGAGTGGAAAGCTACATGAAGTAGATTATGAGTTAAAATGCTAAATTAGAATGCAAAAATGATCCAAGTAATGTTGTTAAATTTGTATGAATACTCATTCATCAAGAGTCTTCCTCTAAGTCATGGAACACGCAAGATAGGAGGGGAATATATTTAAAGGGGCTGAGCTCAGTGAAGATCTGATCTTCACAAGACTCTCAACCATAAATGTTGGGGTTTTCAAGAAAAAGGGAAACATCTATAGAAGATGACATTGGGCCTTCCATCTGAGCTAGGAGTTCATAAAGTCCTATCAGTAGATGTCGTTAGAGAGATATGTATTGTAGAGATAAAAGACAGATCCATATACAACAATATTGGTAATGAGGTTACAAGCATCTATGAGGCTAGAGTCACTCAATCTATGAAAGGAATCATCAATGAAAAAGAGATAGGGGGTGGATGCAAGGCAAGTATGGAACTATGACATGTCTATGTTTTTTTGTGGGTTCCAACAAATTGAGGAAATAAGGAGGAACCAATCCATATGAAACAAGACAAAAAGTACATACAATTGTTCCTTTCAGAAAGCTAAATGAAGATCTAGGAGTTCCCAACACAAAGCAGGAAGAAGGGGTAACTCAACCACCTTGAATAGCATTTGTATCTTTTAACAATGTTTGGGAACCTAAGAAAATCAAACAAGGGGCCAAAGGAAGAAGGGGAGTGCAGAGAAGGTTTTTGATCTTTTTGAAAGCACCAAAAAGTAAGAAGAGTTGAAGAAATTGTTGATTATCGTAGATTAACTTTGATATATGAGAGAGAACTCATAGAAGAAGAAGAATAGGGTGAACTGAACATAGGAAAAACATTTAGGTCTACAATTATATTCATATGGACTTGGTTGATGAGTGGAGCTACTTGTAAAACCTAATAAGCAGCATATAGAAATGAACCAGCATGAGAAGGATAAAGGGCATGTGTTGTTATGAGTAGCTGATGTTTTGTTGACTAGGCCCATGAGTAACAATGAAAATCATCAAATGGAATTATTGGGGATGGGAAATCCCTAAAGTATGAATGCTCTCTATATTTGGTTCTATAGAGAATGCCCAACCATGGTTTTCCTTTTTAAAACTAAGGTGTCTGGCACGAATTTACCTTGTGTATAACGCAAGTGCACGCACCAATGTAATATAGACCTTTGTGAGGCCCGAGTCGAACTCAGGGAATGGATTTTTAGTAGACTACTACTAACTATTCACAATCAGCTAGATCGATTCAAATGGTTTGAGAGTTGATTGAAAAATTAAAAAAAAAAAAGAAAGCAAAACAATCGATTAAATGGTTGGTTTAATCAATTAAAGATGGAATCTTTAGGATTGTGGTTTTACCGCAGGTTCTCGTTGTACTAATTCCTACACAATTATCCTAATTCATCTCATATTCTAGGTAGTGGCCTGTAGTCAGAATTGTTCGTTGTCGTGATAAAATTCACTACCTAAATCTAGGTCGGTTCCACAGTAGTAGTAACCTATACCCTAGATCAGGTGCATGAAGATCATACTATGGGTTTCCACTAATAACTGTACATCGCCTTATTCAAAGGATTTATTAGTTAATGTGATATCTGTCTCTTTTCAACCATTAATTCTTCTTTCAAAGTAATTAAAGGTATTAAATTATCATTAGGGTGATCAATCATAATGATATGATGGAGAAAATGAAATCATACCACAGAATTTAGAGACAAATTATGATAACTATGTCAAAATTGTCATACAATGATTACACGGGCAACTCCCAATCCTAAAGATAAAGGGGATTAGCCCTGCATGTTCATCTCAATGAAAGACATGATGAGAGAAAGAGAAAACATATGGAAAATGTGAATAGATGTGATGTAAACCCCTAAACGGAGGATATCTGGGCGTTCCCCAGCGTAGGATGAGCGATCTATAGCCTTTCGGCAGTGGAAAACTCCTTCTGTGGCTCTCCGTACAATCGGGGCATGGCTCTGGGCTCTGTTCTTATCTCCTTCGCCTCCTATATACTTGTGCAATGGCTCTCGACGTGATAGATTGCTTCGAGCCACCGTAATTAGGTATATGCACCACTTTAGGTCACCCAAAAATCACCACCGTACGATTAGACATGATCTTTAGCAAAACCTGATCTGACGGCGTCGATACCATCAACGTGGGTCGATGGTATCGACCTGCATGAGGCACCGACGCTTGCGTGATTCTTGGGGTTCTCTCTGATGTTGCCTCGATACCATCGACGGTGTGTCGATGGTATCGATGCCTTAAATGTCGCTTTTCTCTGGAATTCGAAGCTGAAGCTGATTTTGCTGAGGTGAGGTCGATAGTATCGACTTTGGGTCGATGGTATCGACATCTAGAAATCTGGCTCGCAAACGCTCTCTTGATACCATTGACAGTCCCATCGATGGTATCAACTTCTAGTTGCTCTTCTACGGCAATGCACTGTGCCCAGGTCGATGGTATCGACCATCCGTCGATGGTATCGACGTATTCAGATATCTGAATTTATTGAAATGAAGAGAAGAACACCAATCAAACCCAACAAATATGATCTTTTATACAGAATAAGATGAAACAAGGTAAAGATGCCAAATGAGATTATAGACTAAAGGTAGTGAATCATGCAATATTAATCACAAATATGATCAAAATACACTTAAAATGTATGCAAAACCAATCTATAAAAATGACTCAAAACCCCTGCATCAAACTCCCCTAAGATTGAACATTGCTCATCCTCGAGCACAAAACTGTGGAATAGAATTGCGAGAGTCAACTAAAGAACATAGTAGCATAAAAGACAGCTCAATATGACTCCCACCTATCATGCACAAGTCGGCCCTCACTGACCATAGAATGATAACTACCCTAAAGGTGACAATGATCGTCCATAAGAAATGTCCACCCTAAGATCATCAAACACTACCAAATAAAGAAGTTGATATAATGAATTCCTTCGGTTCAGACTTAGTGCATCTTGTGATCCCCTATCTATGTTGCTCAAGTCCTAACTACCATCTAAATGGAAGCATATCTCCTAGTATACAATAATGAGGAGATAATCATGGATGGCCTACCATTTTGAGCAACGGGTGGACGAAATGGGCGGCTGTGGAAGAAAGAGAAGCACCAAATAGTTTTATCATGTAAAATCAACAAAATGACCTAAATGATGCATATGCATATGAAAATGACCTAATGCCTAAATTTTAGTTAGAATGGTGCATGCACTATCATTCTGTCTCAAGATGAGATGGAATGACTACTAAAACTACATTATGTGCTTATTCCTCTTTTCTTTATGTATACATGCAGGTGAAACACGTTCCTTTCTCCCTCTCTTTTTTCTTCACATACATTTCTTCTCTTTTTTTTTCAAGCCCTCATTTTTCAATTGACTAGAAGAACATTCACAATATTTTTTTATTTTTTCAGGCTTATTTCCACTTAGCTAACATCATTGATGCCTTACAAATTACTTTTCAGAGGGTATAGAACAATTTTCCTATTTTTCTTATTTTCCATAAGAAATAAGGCACAAAAAGTCTTATATGCTCTAGAGTATGCAAAATGCAACTATAATGACATGCACTTGAGAATGTGTGAATGCATAGATGCAAAATCTAGCTACAATGAAATCCTATCCACATGTCATGCAATCAAGAGATGAAAAACTATAAGTGCTTCCAGTTCTTATGGTGCATATTGAATGAAATGAAATGGATAGATCACAAGACTAATGTACAAAACCATTGGAATAGATTATATTTCCTTCTTTACTGACCTGTGTAACAATAAATCAAAAGGTTTCTCTCTCTCACTTTCAATTAAAGTCCCATTACCATTTGGTCAGTTTAGGCTCAACATCCATGTCTGTCCACATTTCTTGAATCATATGAATGTACAGTTATGATCTTATGTTTTAAAGTTGACAAACCCAATTATTTTCATAGGTTAAGTGCTCAATTTCAAACAAGTTCAACTTACAACTTCCTGAAATTTTTTTAAATATGCTCAAAATTCACACCCCTAATTCCCATGTGAAAAGCATAGAGATGACACATTACATTAGATATCCATGGATACACTAGATAGCATGTGGATCCTAAAAACTAAGAAAATTGCTAAAAAGATAAGGAAATAAAAGATAGAAACTATTCCATCTCCCCCCTAAGCTTGAATTTGACTATGGCCTCATAGTCAAAAACAATCTTAGCAGGTGGAATAGTGATACCATTTACTACTCAAGTGGCGGGTACTGTGGGGCACTGGGATCCCATGATGGATATTTCCCCTGGAAGTTTGGATCATAGGGGGAATCAGTGGTGGCTGTTGGTAGCCCCCAAAGTAACCTTGATTTAATAATGATCATAAAATGGCTTTTGTTGCTGCTCGATCCTCCCCAACTGGTCGTAGACCTGCTATTGATTTGCGAACAACTGACGTTCATTCTCAAAGATGTCTTGTTGATTCTCATACAACCAATTTGTGGTATCCTGGATATCGGCGAATGACGTAGTGTGATGTTGTTGCATCTCCAGGATGCTCTAAAGCATGTTGTACATTCCCTGCATCGAATAGACGTCCTCTCCTTTCTGAGAGGGATGTGATGGGAGAGGCTACGAGGATGATGATGCACCCAGGTAGAAGTGTGGTTGCTTCCTTGGTGACACTTGTGCCCAAAGAGGAGTGAAAGTCTCCTCTTCCTCCTCATTCTCATTGCCGTCGTCATTGTTACACACATCTTCTTCATGTTCTAAATCTTCAATTGCAATAATGGGATACCTGAAGTGTTGGGCCCCTTGGATGTTGAAGATAGGGTCTAGAAGTGCACACTCCTGATACTCCTTATGGACGTGGCAATGTGCGTATACCACGCCATCACGAAATGTGAGAAGGTTGGAGCGGTGGAAGTGAGCAAGATTGATGGAGCTCTTTCTGACCAGCGAAGGGAGAGTGGAAAGATCTAACCCCAGGTAGATGGCTAGCGGCGTAATAAGCCCCCTAAAGTTAATAGGGGCTCATCTGGTACTTCTTTTTACTGCCATCACATGTGTCAAAAAGAACGTGCCCCAATTGAGCTTCTCCCTCTTCAGCAACTTGTGAAGGAAAAATAAATCTGTCTCCTGAAATTTGCTTAGTGATAGCTCGCCTTGAGCAAAGAAGGTGATGCAGAGCATACGGTGTAAAACCCGCATGAACGGATGCTCGAAGTCGGTGATGGTTTCATTATGGTAGCTAAGCGTCTTGCCAACCAGAGTGGTTACCAAATCCGCAAACATGGCATCGTAGTCGGTCCATTTGTCTGACTGTCGGTGCTGCTCGAGTGAGTGCCACCAGTAGTAAATGGAATTGAACTGCTCGAGTGTAATTGTGTAGTTGTGGTTGGACAGTCGGAAAGAGACCCGACCCTTAATCCACTCTCGATCGGTGGTGTTGAGGTCAATGGGCACAACGCAGTTGTCGAGAGATGTCATGAACTCTGCCACTACTTCCTTGTAAGTCGGCCATTCACCGAAAAAGGGATGGCCCTCTTCATGATAGGGAATCCGCTCTTCATTCAGTGTCTGTCTCCCAACCTAACCATGGAGGACAAAATTGAGGTTGTCCTCGAACCCAAGGTCACGGATCATAGCCCGATCAACATATCGGGTAGGCTCTATTGGACGCTTCATCAACTCGTCGAAGATTTTTTTCACTTCTGTCGAGGGATGGGCAATCCTCGGACGAGGAATAGAGCTCGACGGTGGTGGCATGAATGTGTCCATCTCCATGGGAGCAGCCCACGAGGAATATGACCCGACATTCCTCACCATGATGAAAGAAAGGAAACAGAAGAATGGAGCTCGGTGAATGTTACAACCCCAATTTTGCATGTGTTTTCGCAATTGAAATGTATTGATTTTATGAATTTGGACTTAATTGAAAGGTTGCATGCTTTGCTTCAAAGAAGGGATTTCTTTGCAAAATCTCCCCTTTTGATAGGAATTTTGTGATTCCTATTATTAGATAAATCCATTAATGGATATAAAAGAGAAGAAAGGAGGAAAAGTCCAAATAATAGAAAAAGGATACAAGATAATGAATATTAGGCAAAATAATTATGAGAAATACATAGAAATCTCTAGAAAGTGGCATTAATGGCCACAATTTAATAAATTTTGTTTATATGTAATTTCTAATGGAAGAAATAGAAAAAGAAGGAGTATATTCTTTATTAAGATTATTCTTTGTATTTCCATAATAGTATATGATGTCAATTATGAAACAAAGAAGATATCTTGAAGTACTTTCGGAAAGGCAATGAATATTGTGAGTTTTGTCAATTTCCATGAGAAAGGGGGGGAAGTTTCGTAAAGCATCGTGAGTTTACTTTGTACATGCATATTGTTGTAGTCAAAGAAGGAATATAATAATAGCATATTTTCCTTTTCGTCCCTTCTAGGGATGCATGAACCATGGGTCCCCTACCTATATAAGGGGAGGCATCTTCACGGTGTGCCAAACCCTAGGGATTTAGGAGAAACCTTCCAGCAGTAGAATTCTACCACCATGGAAGTTGGTGCCTGCTCCTACAGGTTGAACCCACATCTTCCGCAACCAGGTGCCTGCTCCTACCTAATGCGTGTTGAAGGGGGGAGAAACGAGGAGTAGCATGCCACCTTGGCACCCTCGGCATTGCAGCTGCAACGTCGGGCGCACTGGATCCAGGTGTAGCACCGTCAACACATGTGTGGGTGGGGGGACAAAGACGCTGCGATCTGACGATGGAGGGGCATCGTTCTGATGGTGGCGCCAACCTCTAGGAGAGGGTAGTGCTCGAGCAGCGCTGGAAGAGTGTGAAACACGGAGTGCAGAATGGGAGTGAGGTTGCGGATTGCTGCAGAAACATGAGTCGCAGACAGCCATGCCAACTAGGACAGGCCTGTGAAGGAGACGCTGGGCCGATCCGAGGGAGTTCCTCACCTAGCCGAAGCGGTCCTACCGGACTTGAGTGCTTGTGGAGAAGCCACCCCGTCAGGGGACAGCGACGTGTGTCCATGTGCGCGAGAAAGGGAATCGGGAGACGCCCTACGTGTGGTGCAAGGAGAATTAGAGTCAAATGACTCTAATGCCCCTCTTCCTGTGTGCAAGCCGCAAGGGTGGAGGAGTCTTTTCCGATCAAATCAAGAAATCATATGACGTAAATTTACTTGCTGACGTGGCGTCCTGTTACTGGTCCAGATTCAGTTATGATAAATTAATCGTAGAAAAAGATCTATAACTCGGATTGGTATGAATAATATATGAATCTTACTCAGATAAACGAGAGGAATCCAATAAAAATATATTTAGAAACTAATTCCCCTTGTTATTCGAAAAGTAGTGTAAGTTATCAACTTTAATGAATTAAAGATTAAGAAACCCTATTTTGAGATGATTAATGTGTTTAGAAGGGTTTAATGGATGAGAAAAGTTGATATTAACATGTTACTTGTAAAAAGGTACATTATAATAAAAAAAGGATGAACTTTGCACATAATTAGTTTAATTTAGAGTTTTCTATCCATAAATATGCTTTAATGGGCCTTGAAACATTAATATTAGTAAATGTGACTCATAATGGTTTTAATTATTCAAAATTGTGAATAGAGTTGAGATATGATAATTCCAAGATATTTCAAGTATAAAGGTTCCTAATTGTAGATAAATACCCTTAATGTAGTAATTAGGGTCTTTTCATGAATAAAAGGTGGAATTTATGGAAAATGAGTTCATATGATAATTAGACCTTAATGAACTTTGAATTGATGATAGGTGCGTAAAATTATCTTGCCATGGATTAAAAGGATAAAAATATTAGCTTTAATGTAAAATAAGCTTAATGAAATTAATTAATGATTAATTGTGCCTGTAATATGAAAATAGAGTTATATGTTGTTAAGAAAACCTTAATATTGAAGAATAGATGAGATAATTAGGGTTTATGAGTAATGGCATAAAATTAAGGTTTAATATGGTAAAAGATGAAGGGAAACCCTAATTGCAAAATGAAACCCTAAAATGGATACAAAAATCCTAGATAGTGAATCCAAGTCAATAAAGTAGATTCTTGATAAAGTGTGTAATAAATAGAGTACATATTCTTTTCAGGAATTATGTGATTATTGAACTGCTTGCTTGGATTTAATTCTTGGTTGGATTTGCTTAATGCTTGTGAAATCATCAAATCAGGTATGTGGTTACGCTTATGAATAATCGCTTTAGTTTCACAGCGATTTCCGAATGATTTTTATCGGTTGCTTGAAAATAACTGTTGGATGCTTTTATTTCATGCAACTATAGAGTGACTATGACTATCACTTTGAATATACATGTATAACTGGCTAGATCTAGGTCCACCTCTATTTCTTTGAAAAGGCTAAAAAAACAGGTAATCCTAGAGCAAGGTCTAGGTTACTGTGAGTTAGAAATTGGGCTACCTACGTGTAGTGCCATGAGATTCTTTATAATGCCATGAGTTAAGGAGTGGGCTACTTATGGGAAGTGCCATGTGACTCAACCCTAGAAACTGGTTCACCTATGGGTGGGACCATGAGGGGTTTAATGGGGATCTACCATAAGGAAGGTAGTATCTAGGTCCACTGTAGGGATAGCACAGATGATAGGGTACTCAGGGATCGCAGAGTTATATTTAAAATGTTATCTTGGTTGTTAAATGATTAATTGAATGATTATGTTGTTATCATAGTTGCACGTTTATTGTTTCCCCCACATACCTGCTTCAGCTGACCGACGTTTTGTTTGTCGGGCCTCTAGGTACAAGCCAAAAGGACAAATAGTAAATCGTCATATTGTGAAATACATGAAGTAAAATATAAGGGGGATTAGTTAGAATAGAATCCATAAGTGGATAGAAGTTTAGAGATCCAAGTTTTCAAAAAGGTATGCAAAAGTTTATTTTCATACAGTTTTCTCGTTTAGTCTGTTAAAATTTGATAATTATTCTTGGTTAATTGTTGAACCTTTGAGCCGGAAGTTATGGGTGCGGCTTTGACCTCTCGGTCTCCCTTAATTGGGGGTTATCGGTAGGTGGGGTCATAACATTTGGTATCAAAGCTTAGGTTCCTCAGTTGACCATTAATAATTATTAAATTTTACAAACTCCATAGAACCCAAGGGAGTTATTAGAGGATTATCTGAAAGACAGATGTGTCTAGAAAAGGATCACGACCGAGGGTTGCCAATATTTTCCTCTGCACCGCTAGTCGGAATATGAGGACTCTCGGATCTGTGTGGCTGCCTGGCCAAAGTCTTAGGGTATGAATCGAAATAAGATACCTTTAGGACTTTCTCATCTTATTCATCCCTTCTCATCACAAATTCTATTAAGGACCTTAAGGATTAGGGTTTTCCCTCTTCTCCTCACCCTCTTAAGGTATGGGTAGGATTAATAAGGTCTAAGGAATCCTCCATCAAATTAATGAAAAGAATGTAAATAAGATGCCATGGACATAAGCTTAATATAGTAAGCATAAGCTAAAGAATAGGTACATGCTTAGGTCGTATGACATACGTTGTCATGCCCTCAGGAGAGACCTGAGAATAGACCTCCTTGTCAGGAGGATAAGTAAAGAGAGTTAGTCATGGAGGCAGAGATCTCCATTATAGGTAGAGACACGGCACATCCTCTGAGGATGATGTTAACCTTAACCCTAAGTGAAGGTTGGAGTGAGAGAGAGATAGATGACATGAAGAGTTAGATGTGTTGATGGACCAGGTGTGTCGGTATGCCTTTGGATGCCATATGAGCTATGAACATTGGATGACCTAACTCTGGAAAGGGTCGTACATGTTGGAGTAAAGGATGTCTCCTTCAATGAAGAGGTTAGTGAAGAACCTATGGAATCCCCATGAGCATGGCATAGTAGTCACCCAGAGTATGTATCAGTAGTGCGAACAATACATTGAAACCCTGAACGGGAGAGTTTGATGGATAGCTTATGTGATAAGCCTAAGGGGCTATGGATAACCTTGAGTGAACATAAGTTGAACATATGCTTCATCCAGGTAGGGGCATGCTTTTGAGGTTGACCCTTCATGAAGAGAGGACCTCTAAAGCGTAACCACATTTGGACCTCTAAACGTCGATATAATTGAGTCATCCTTTCTAATAGTGGGGTTGGTTGTAGGGTTAGCTCTAGAAAGAGAGAGTAAGAACCAAGCAAGGGAGGTTGTAATCCTAGACTCTGAGATATGAGGAAAAGTAGGGAGTTGAGGATGATGTGACCTAAGTGGATAATAGTGGTTACCTTATGCTTGACCCCTGGAGGCTGACGATATCTTGGTTGCCTTTAGAAGAACCAAACCCTAGAGAGAGAGGATGAGGCTTCTGGCACCTATGTGCCTATGGTGTAAGTGTCTACATTCTGAGAAAGGAAGAAGAAGTTATGTATACCCTGGAGAGGTTTAGTAACAGGTTATGAGGCCTTATACCTTGTTGATTGTCCTTGAGGAGGGCTCAACTTTAAAGTGTTGATCAAGGAAAAAGGATGACACGAAGTGTATGTCATACCCGTTACATGTTTGGTTTGTGGTTAAGAGGTTGAGCAGATAGCTGGACATCAAGAACATGCACCTATGGTTCCTAGGCCTAAGAGGGGAAGTGGTATACCTAATGCTCATGATGAGAATTAAGTTGCTATAGTTTTAGGCATGGTACTCCTCATGTATGGAGGAAAAGGGAAGCCCCTTAAGTTTAAGGTATGTTCGATGAACCCCTTACAACTAAGTTGATTATAAGGGAATGTATGATCTTGACCCAATATGGAGGATGAGAACAAGTATGACCCAACAAGGTTTAGTAGGTGGTCTACTTGTACCTTAGTATCTTGCTAGGGTTAAGCATGCTCATATGGATGTAAACCCTAAGGATGTTTGTGACCTTGTTGTCAAGAGTTGTAGTTTCCTCCCATCCTGGGAGAGGGACCCTTTTGAAGGGTGTATGCCAATTTTGTTGGGTTAAGGTAACCTAAAGAGGTCTCATAGGATCTTGAGAAGCTAAGTGAAAAGTACATGGTATGAGAACGAACCTCTAGACCCATATATAGCCATCTCTATGTGCATGTGGATGTGTTACCATGGAGGTAACCGGTATGGGGCCTGACCAAGGTAGGCAGGTCACCATGACCCCTATGAAAGGATGAAAGTCTACCCTTGAATGCAGAATGAGAGATGATGAAGGCTTGGGTAAGGTTCTATGTTGGACATGTACTATAATGGAATCCTAAGTCTATCCTACGGTCAGGTAGGGATAAGACTGATGGAAGCAGATTGCCTAATTCCCTATTTGCACATGACCATAGGGTCGGGAGGTAACAACTATCATTGTCTGAGGGTCATGGGTTAGGAGATTGATCACCTTCATGAACTCATGGGACCCAAAGGGCAAATGAGTAGGGCACTCTCTGGATGCATAAGGGAAGAGGGATGACGCTAAAAGTGTCGGCATCCTATAGACCTAGAGGAGATGACCGAGGATAGTGAGGTGACCCAAGTAGGTTTGAAACTAGTTTTCCATGGAGGTAACTTTGATATCAAGATGATCGTAATATAGAGGCATAAATGTCACGTTTCAACTTAGATTTAAAGGTGTACTGGCAAGGTGGAATGTACCATCTCTACTCTTGGAACAGGAAGAACTATGTATTTGGACTTTGGCCAAATGCTTATTTCCTCTTGTTATGGGAGTGAGAGATAGGACAGTACGCATGCCATACACCAAGGATAAAGAGGATGTGGGTTGGAACGTTGCCACGAGATATGGGGATAGAGAAGATAACATACCCTGGTAAAGTGAATGATACATGGATGGTTTGTAAACACTAAGAGGAATGAGGTAGCCACCTTATAAGGATGTTTTAGCATGAGCTATGAGTTATACAAGGTTGAGTTCGAAAACCAAAGGAATAAGCTCAGAATGTTCTTGATGAAGAAGGACTTAGGGCTAAGATGAGATAATATGTGGCATACAGGAAGGTATATGTCATCACATTACGTAATACCTAAGGATGTGAAGTGGTAATGGATGCTCGGGTTGAGATATAGCTACCTAGTTTGGCTAGAAGAGGCTGTTAAGCTAACCCTAAGTTTGGAAAGGAGATGTGTTTGGATAACACTCAGATGTAATGAGATATATTGAGCAAGGTAGTGGTTGTTTGGTTAACCTAGTCCTTGATATAATAAAAAGGATGGTGGTAGAACCTCAGATACACTTCTTTGGAAAGGAAGGTGACAAAGCCCTGATGAGTTTGGTTTAGTGTTTCTGAGAAATTGATTTTGAGGAATCAAGACGTACTGGAAATCATGATTTTAAAATCACCAAACACCGTGATACTACAAAGATAGTAAGTGATAATGGTACTTTAGATACCTAAGATAAAGTTGCATATGGTATATGGCCATACAAGCCTAGGGTGAAGGACGAACACCAATCACCCAGTGCATTGATATAAAGGATAAAGAGTCCCCGAAAGAGAAAGGGAGTTCATCACTATGGATGTTGTAAGTCTCCCCTGGATCAAGGAAGGTCGAGATGCAATATGGGTTATGGTAGATTGCCTTACCTAGATGACATGAGAAAGAAAGAGTACTATCAAGGGACAGATCGGGTTGAACTACATATGAGAGAGATGGTTCAACTACACCATGATGCGAGTTCAAATGTTCATGAGTACGACTTAAAGGTTCACTTCCATAAGGTGGAAGTAGGTACATGAAGAACTCGATGATAGTACAGTTTATCACCCCTAACTAATGGTTAGTATAATCCAGACTAAAGGGTATGATGAGAGCATGTGTGCTCGTTCAGGGTGATATCTAGAGACAATCCTTGTCCAATGAAAGATGTGACGATGACCACCATAGCCAGTATCGGGTTTTATAAGAAGCTTTGTAAGGGAGGTTGTGTCGGTCACCACTTCAGTAAGGTGATGTTGGTGAAAGGACCCCATGATGGTTAGAAAAGGACCACAGTGTGTGTAGATGAAGTTGCTTTGATCGTGTAATGGCTGAAAGGAGCCTAGAGATGACGAGAGTCATGAGCAGATGCAAAGTAGACTGACATGCAGTTCACTATGGGAGAATATGTGACATGAAAATCTGACCCCTCTAAGTTATAGCTAAGAGAGATGAGTCCCCGATGCATGGGTTCTTTTGACATGGTTTGGTGGATAAGGTTAAGTTTGACCTTACCCCTCAGGATAAAGTAATGTGTGATGAGTTCCATGTGTCCAATTTATAGCACTATGTGAGGTACCCGGACCAGGTGCGGAACAATGAACCTAGTGAGCCCCAAGGGAGGCTAAAATGACCTGAGTCACCTATGAGGTTTATAGATCCCAAGGTAAAAGAACTCAGAGAAACGAATATGTGATGATAAGGGTTCTTTGGAAGCATCATGGATAGGGCAAAGCCACATAGGGGCCAACGATGGACATGGAAAAAGTCTTATCCTGAATTGTTTGTTTGCTTGATGGAATTTTGTGGACAAAATTCTTATAAGAGGGGAAGGATGTTACAACCCCGATTTTGCATGTGTTTTCATAATTGAAATGTATTTATTTTATGAATTTGGACTTAACTGAAAGGTTGCATGCTTTGCTTCAAAGAAGGGATTTCTTTGCAAAATCTCCCCTTTTGATAGGAATTTTGTGATTCCTATTATTAGATAAATCCATTAATGGATATAAAAGAGAAGAAAGGAGGAAAAGTCCAAATAATAGAAAAAGGATACAAGATAATGAATATTAGGCAAAATAATTATGAGAAATACATAGAAATCTCAAGAAAGTGGCATTAATGGCCACAATTGAATAAATTTCGTTTATATGTAATTTCTAATGGAAGAAATAGAAAAAGAAGGAGTATATTCTTTATTAAGATTATTCTTTGTATTTCCATAATAGTAGATGATGTCAATTATGAAACAAAGAAGATATCTTGAAGTACTTTCGGAAGGTAATGAATATTGTGAGTTTTATCAATTTCCATGAGAAAGGGGTGGAAGTTTCCTAAAGCATCGTGAGTTTTCTTTGTACATGCAAATCGTTGTAGTCAAAGAAGTAATATAATAATAGCATATTTTCTTTTTCGTCCCTTCTAGGGATGCATGAACCTCGGGTCCCATACCTATATAAGGGGAGGCATCTTCACGGTGTGCCAAACCCTAGGGATTTAGGAGAAACCTTTCAGCAATAGAATTCTTCTGCCATGGCAGTTGATGCCTGCTCCTACAGGTCGAACCCACATCTTCCGCAACTAGGTGCTTGCTCCTACCTAATGCGTGTTGAAGGGGGGAGCAACGAGGAGTAGCATGCCGCCTTGGCGCCCTCGGCATTGCAGCTGCAACGTCGGGCGCGATGGATCCAGGTGCAGCGCCGTCAGCACATGCGTGGGTGGGGGGACCTAGATGCTGTGAGCTGATGATGGAGGGGCATCGTTTTGATGGTGGCACCAGCCTCTAGGAGAGGGTGGTGCTCCAGTAGTGCTGGAAGAGTGTGAAACACGAAGTGTAGAATGGGAGCGAGGCTGCAGATTGCTACAGAAACATGAGTCGTAGACAGCCATGCCAACTAGGGCAGGCCTGCGAAGGAGACACTGGGCCGATCTGAGGGAGTTCCTCACCTAGACGAAGCGGTCCTACCAGACTTGAGTGCTTGTGGAGAAGCCACCCCGTCGGGGGACAACGGTGTGCGTCCCTATGCGCGAGAAAGGGAATCGGGCGACGCCCTATGTGAGGTGCAAGGAGAATTAGAGTCAAATGAATCTAATGCCCATATGCCTGCGTGCAAGACGCAAGGGTGGAGGAGTCTTTTCCGCTCAAATCAAGAAATCATATGAGGTAAATTTACTTGCTGACGTGGCGTCCTGTTATTGGTCCAGATTCAGTTATGATAAATTAATCGTAGAAAAAGATCTATAACTCAGATTGCTATGAATAATATATGAATCTTGCTCAGAAAAATGAGGGGAATCCAATAAAAATATATTTAGAAGCTAATTCCCGTTGTTATTCGAAAAGTAGTGTAAGTGATCAACTTTAATGAATTAAAGATTAAGAAACCCTATTTTGAGATGATTAATGTGTTTAGAAGGGTTTAATGGATGATAAAAGTTGATATTAATCTGTTACTTGTCAAAAGGTACATTAAAATAAAAAAGGATGAACTTTGCACATAATTAGTTTAATTTAGAGTTGTCTGTGCATAAATATGCTTTAATGGGCCTTGAAACCTTAATATTAGTAAATGTGACTCATAATGGTTTCAATTATTCAAAATTGTGAATAGAGTTGAGATATGATAATTCCAAGATATTTCAAGTATAAAGGTTCCTAATTGTGAATAAATACCCTTAATGTAGTAATTAGGGTCTTTTCATGAATAAAAGGTGGAATTGATGGCAAAATGAGTTCATATGATAATTAGACCTTAATGAACTTTGAATTGATGATAGATGAGTATAATGATCTTGTCATTGATTAAAAGGATAAAAATAATAGCTTTAATGTAAAAGAAGCTTAATGAAATTAATTGATGATTAATGTGCCTGTAATATGAAAATAGAGTTATATGTTGTTAAGATAACCTTAATATTGAAGAATAAATGAGATAATTAGGGTTTATGAGTAATGGCATAAAATTAGGGTTTAATATGGTAAAAGATGAAGGGAAACCCTAATTACAAAATAAAACTCTATAATGGATACAAAAATCCTAGAAAGTGAATCCAAGTCAATAAAGTAGATTCTTGATAAAGTGTGTAATAAATAGAGTACATATTCTTTTCAAGAATTATGTAATTATTGAATTGCTTTCTTGGATTGTGTTCTTGGTTGGATTTTCTTAATGTTTGTGAAATCATCAAATCAGGTATGTGGTTACGCTTATGAATAATCACTTTAGTTTCATGGTGATTTCTGAATGATTTTTAGCGGTTGCTTGAAAATAACTATTGGATGCTTTTATTTCATGCAACTATAGAGTGACTATGACTATCACTATGAATATACATGTATAATTGGCTAGATCCGGGTCCACCTCTGTTGCTTTGAAAAGGCTAAAAAAACAGGTAATCCTAGAGCAAGGTCTAGGTTACCGTGAGTTAGAAATTGGGCTACCTATGTGTAGTGCCATGAGACTCTTTAGCATGCCATGAGTTAAGGAGTGGGCTACTTACGAATAGTGCCATGTGACTCAACCCTAGAAACTGGTTCACCTATGGGTGGGACCATTAGGGGTTTAATGGGGATCTACAATAAGGAAGGTAGTATCCAGATCCACTGCAGGGATAGCACACAGGATAGGGTACTCAAGGATAGTGGAGTTATATTTAAAACATAATCTTGGTTGTTAAATGATTAATTGAATGATTATGTTGTTATCATAGTTGCACATTTATTGTTTCCCCCACATACCAGCTTCGGCTGACCGACGTTTTATTTGTCGGCGCTTTAGGTTCAAGCCAAAAGGACAAATAGTAAATCGTCATATTGTGAAATACATGAAGTAAAATACAAGGAGGATTAGTTAGAATAGAATCCATAAGTGGATAGAAGTTTAGAGATCTATGTTTTCAAAAAGGTATGCAAAATTTATCTTCTTACAATTTTCTCGTTTAGTCTGTTAAAATTTGATAATTATTCTTGGTTAATTGTCGAACCTTTGATCCGGAAGTTATGGGTGTGGCTTCAAACTCTCGGCCTCCCTTAATTGGGGGTTATCGGGAGGTGGGGTCGTAATAGTGAAGGTCGGAGTAGATCAGGGAAGATGATCTCTAATGTCGATGAAGAGCTCAGTGATGATGGCTCGATTTCTAGATGCTCGGTGAAGATTTCTAGTTGCTCGGTAATGCTCAGTGTAAGGGTTGAGGGGATTGGCTCTGAAGGTGTGAGTAGAAAAGAGAAACTATCCCTCCTTTTATAACTGAAATCAATGCCACTATCGCTCTGTTGATACTATCGACGGGGTGTCGATGGTATCGACACCTGTAGAACAATCTGCCACTTCGCGACCATCGACGAGCATCGATTGCTGGATGTGGGGGCCCGGATAGGTGACATGTCGATACTATCGACTGGGATGAATGGTATCGACCCATCCCATGGATCGACTTCTTGATTTGGCAGGCTCTGTTGATATCTCTTTGCGGATCGATGACATGTCACGTCGATACCATCGACAGTTGGTTGATGGTATCGTCCCTTTCTGTTTCAAATACCCTCGCAAGGCCTGGGCGATGCTTCCTCACTACTTCCAGGTCGATACCATTGACAGAGATGTCGATGGTATCGACTTTATTAAGACGGATTTCTCTGAAAATCTTCAGGGATCTCGCGAGCATCGACTTCTTGGTCAATACTATCGACCTGACGCTCTCTTTTTTTCCGATGTCGCTGATGGTAGGTCGATACCATAGACGAGGCCGTCGATGGTATCGACTCAGA
This sequence comes from Alisma plantago-aquatica, assembly GCA_963693085.1. Lineage (NCBI taxonomy): Eukaryota > Viridiplantae > Streptophyta > Magnoliopsida > Alismatales > Alismataceae > Alisma > Alisma plantago-aquatica. The sequence continues at coordinate 1,470,269,540 of OY856410.1, forward strand.
AAATTTTCTATAGCCTCTTTCTTACACCCACGTCGCTACCATCGACACTATGGTCGATGGTATCGACTTTCTATCACTACTATACACTGAGCAAACTTATTAGGGTATCATTTTTACACTAAAAATGAAATTAACCAAAACTAACTTGAAAACATGACAGAAAATAAAATTCCTAGAAAAATGTGAACTATCGATGGTTGGGTTGCCTCCCAACAAGCGCCCTACTTTAACGTCTTAGGCACAAATTTACCGTGTGTATAACGCAAGTGCACATGCCAATTTAATATAGACCTTTGTGAGGCCCGAGTCGAGCTCAGGGAATGGATTTTCAGTAGACTACTACTAAATGTTCGCAATTAGCTAGACCGATTAAAATGGTTTGAGAGTTGATTGAAAAATAAAAAAAATAAAAAAAAGCAAAACAATTGATTAAATGGTTGGTTTAATCAATTAAAGATGGAATCTTTAGGATTGCAGTTTCACCGCACGTTCTCGTTGTACTAATTTCTACACAATTATTCTAATTTGTCTCCTATTCCATGTAGTGGCCTGTAGTAAGCATTGTTCGCTGTCGCTATACAATTCACTACCTAAATCTAGGTCGGTTCCACAGTAGTAGTAACATATACCCTAGATCAGGTGCATGAAGATCATACTCTGGGTTTCCACCATTAACTATACATCACCTTGTTTAAAGGATTTATTAGTTAATGTGATATTCATCTCTTTTCAACTGTTAATTCTTCTTTCAAAGTAATTAAAGGTAATAAATTATCATTAGGGTGATCAATCATAATGATATAATGGAGAAAACAAAATCATACCACGGATTTTAGAGACAAATTATGATAACTATGTCAAAATTTTCATACAACGATTACCCGGGCTACTCTCAGTCCTAAAGCTAAAGGGGATTAGCCCCGCATGTTCATCTCAATGAAAGACCTGATGAGAGAAAGAGAAAACACATGGAAAACGTGAATAGATGTGATGTAAACCCCTAAACGGAGGAGATTTGGGAGTTCCCCAGCGTAGGATGAGTGATCTACAGCCTTTCGGCAGTGGGAAACTCCTTCCGCATCTCTCAGAACGATCAAGGCATGGCTCTGGGCTTCGTTTTTCTCTCCTTCTCCTCCTCAAGACTTGTGCAATGGCTCCTGACGTGATAGATTGCTTCAGGCCACCATAATTAGGTATATGCACCACTTTAGGTCACCCAAAAATCACCACCATACGGTTAGACACGATCTTTAGCAAAACATGATCTGACGACGTCGATACCATCGACGTGGATCAATGGTATCGACCTGCATGAGGCACCGGCACTTGCGTGATTCTTGGGGTTCTCTCTGATGTTGCCTCGATACCATCGACGGTTTGTCGATGGTATCGACGCCTTAGGCATCACTTTTCTCTGGAATCAGACGTTGAAGCTAATTTTGCTGAGGCGAGGTCGATAGTATCGAGTTTGGGTCGATAGTATCGACATCTGGAAATTTGGCGTGTTGATGCTCTCTTGATACCATCGGCAGTCCCATCGATGGTATCGACTTCTGTTTTCTCTTCTCCGGCAATGCATTGTGACCAGGTTGATGGTATCGACCTTCCGGCGATGGCATCGACATACTCAGATATCTGAATTGCCTGAAATGAAGAGAAGAACACCAATCAAATCCAACAAATATGATCTTTTATATAGAATAAGATGAAACAAGGTAAATTTGATGCCAAATGAGATTATAGACTAATGGTAGTGAATCATGCAATATTAATCATAAATATGATCAAAATACACATAAAACATATGCAAAACCAGTCTATAAAAATGACTCAAAACCCCTGCATCAGTGTCTAATAAGCAACTAGACTTTTTCAAGAGGAATTATGGTTTGTGGATGGTTGTTACCTCTTTAGTATTGGCAGATCAGAGGGTCTAGGCCTATGGTTGAAGGACCTAGAGGTTGATATTCTTAGCTACTCATAACATCACGTTGATTGCCTTGTAGAGAGAAGGATAGTTCACCTCAGTGTAGGGTCATGGATGGTATCTATGATTGGTCAGACCAATAGCACACAAACAATACATGGGAGATGATGAGAAGACTAATGCATAGCTCTAAAATACCAGTAATTTCTCTAGGGACTTCATTGAAATTATATCTAAGGAGGAAAATCTAGGGGTGCCAAAACTAGATAGGTGGATGTTGGACTTTAGAGATGTCACTAATGATTGTGTTCTATTCGACTAGGGATGCCCTAGAAACCCATTTACATAAGAACAAGAGCTCATTATGGACACACTTGTCAGACATATGATAGATGGTGACCTTACTACTTTTGAGGGTAGATAGTTGTTTACTTGTTGCAAAGTTTTTCATCTTCCCTTGTATAAATCCTATCATTATCTTATTGTTATCTTTGCTAATAGGAGGAATATTTAGAAGAAGAAAAGGGAAAAATCCAATTTGATCATTTTTGGTTGTTCGAAGAGGCTTGTGAAGAGACAATAAAAAAATAATTGAAGAGATCTTATGTTGAAGGGTTATCTGGTAAACTCAAGGGATGTAGCAAAAAATTGAAGAGTTGGGTGGCCATAAAAGTTTTGGACCTAAATATGAAGTGAAAGAAACTAAAAAATTCCAACAGAAAAATAGGAAAACAAACCTGAATATAATATTCTCAAAAGATGCAATGAACTCTCCTAGGAGCTTGAGAACTAGTACAGGGAAGAATATTCTTATTGGTGTGCATGGTCAAGGGTTAATAAGATGAAGGTGGGGTACAAGAAAATACTACATATCCTCACCATAAATTGTTATGAGTAAAAAATATTATTGAAGGCCTAAAGGATAGAGAAGGGGTTTGGGGAAATCAAGATGAGGAGATAAAAAGATTCTATCTTGATTTCTTTGAAGATTTGTTTCAGTTAAGTGACCCCTCAAGTTTTGAGCAACCTAAACTTGGAATTTAAAAGAAAATTTATGATATGAATCTTATGATGCATAGGGACATCACATATGAGGATTTTTTACAGCCCTATAATGGATACATAAGAAAAGCTCTAATTTGGAATGGTCTGAAGCTGGTTTTCTTCTAAAAGTTATGGCATGTGATGGGAAGGTGTGTCCAACTACATAAAAGGGTGGTAGAAAAGAGAGAAAAATATTGAAGAGGTAAATTTTTCTCTTGTTGATCTTATTACGATGGTTGCAAAACTAAAATATTTGGTTGAGTAAAAACTAATTAGTATGCGTAATATAGTCTACAAATTGCCTATAAGGTTCATGCTAATAGGTTGAATCCATTTATGGACAACATTATTTATCTAAACCAGAGTGTCTTTATACTAGGGAGAGTGATAACTGGTAGTTCCCTTATTTCATATGAACTCTTTCATAAAATAATTTTTGGGGAAAAAAAGGAGGTCACATGGCCCTAAAACTTGACATGCGTAAACCCTATGATAGATTGGATTTGAGTTTTCTTGATTTTGTTTAGAAGAAGATATGTTTTGTTGATGGATGGAGGAAGAAAATATATGAGTGCATTTCATATCTCAACCATTCTAAGAGCCTATGATAGTCTGGAGTGGAATTTTATTGACTTTTTGAGAATAAGATGGTTTTTGGCAATGAATGAAAGAAGAAATTATTCGAGTTCATTTTGATTTGTCAACCATTCTTTCTCCATTAATGGATACCAGTCCAAGAAGATCAAGCAATCTCATGGACTGTTCCTGGGTGACCATCTATCTCCCTACATTTTTATTTTATATATTGAATCTTATACTACCTCTATTATAGTTGTTATTTTAAATAAATCTTTGCATGGTAATAAATTTATAAGATCTACATCGTATATCTCACACTAGTTTGCTAAAAATGACAATATTCTTTTCACTAGGGCCTCCCATAAGGAATGCTTGGTGGTAGCTAATCGAATTAGGCAATCTGATCTGGCATCATGACTAAAGATTACTTCAACAAGACCATGGTGGCTCTTAGTAAAGGAGTATCAAACAAAACAAGATGAAACCTATTCAATCTTATCAAACTCAGGGAAGTTGAAAGACATGCAAAGTACTTGGGTTTGGCTACAATAATTGATAGATCCAAAAGATAAGTTTTTAACTTTGTGAAGGAAAGAGTCTGCAAAAAGATATATGGTTGAAAGAGAAATTCATGTCCAATCCAAGTAAACATGTCCAAAATAGTAGTTCTAGTAACTCTATTACATGCCCATTGGGCTAAGATAAATTTAAATGTACACTATGGCTTTCACAATACTCTCTCTACCTTGTCCATCTTTGTCCTTCTATGAGGGCTTATTCTTCTTGTCAGATCCTGCACATCAGTATGTCAAATCTCTTATCTAGTATCATATACAAAAATTTAAGAAGTACTCAAATTTATGTTATATTATTTATACCTGATGTGGAGGCCTCAGTACCATCCTTCTTGTTCTTTAGTTCCTCTAACCAGAGTTGGCAATTTCTTTTCCAATGTCCAGGCCAGTGACAATGGTGACAATTGCCTCTTACTTTCTTTACTCCACCTTTTACCTTGAGATCTGAAGACTTAGGCTTCTGGATAGATTTAGAACACTTCTTAGATTTGCATTTGCCTTTAAACTTCCCCTTTGTCTTGCTGATCACCATCACATACATGGGCTTGTCTTTTTTTCTTTTGTGTCTCAACTGTCCTCAACATGTCCAACAACTCTGTCAATGACTTGTCAAAGTTGTTAATAGTGTAGTTCATGACAAACTGACTATATGACTCTAATAGGGACTACAAAATCACATTAGTGGCCAACTCTTAGCACAAGGGGACCCACTCTAGCTAGGTTCTCCACATACCCAATGAGCTTCAGTATATGAGGACCTACTGGACCTCGTTCTGACATGTTCTACTTGAATAATGCCTTGGAGACATCATATCATTCCTATCATGCCTGATCTTGGTACATGTTCTTGAGATGTGTGGCCATCTCAATCATCCCCATATTCTCATGATGCCTTTGCAACTCATGGTTCATGGAGCATAACATCAGCCACATGACATCCACGACATCTTCAGTATGCTTCTTATAAGCATCTTTGTCATCCGTTGGAGCATTTTAAGTCGTTTCCTCTGGTTTTGGTGTTTCTAGGTCATAGAGTTTGCACTCCTACGTGAGAACAATTCTCATCATCCTGAACTAGTCATCAAAGTTATTTCTAGTAAGTTTGTCCTTCTCAAGGACCGATCATAGAGAAAAGTGATTGTTTTTTATTGCCATTTGGTTCTACAAAAGAATTTGCAATTTTGTCAAAACTCATTTTTTATTTGATTTGATTAAATTTGGGCGATAATAATTAGGTCTTTAACTCATTACTATTCTCATCATTTTGATCAATTTGATAACCCTAGAGTATCAATTTGGAAAATTGCAATGAACACTTTTCTAATGAGCCATACCTAAGATAAATCAATTGTGGCCCGGTCAACACTGCAAACACACTCAATTATCAATGTAGGCAACTTTTTACAATTGCATCATATGCAATTCTAGATAGATGATATGCACAACTCCTTGTCATAATCATCTACAGGCTTTTGGGCCCAGATGCTCTGAGACTCACTAGTTAAGCCTGAACTAATAACCAATACGATAACAATGCACTCCGCAGAGGAAGAACCTACATCATTACCATCACACTTCCACAAGGTAGATGGCGCACAACACAGAGGTGTAACCTACGCTTAGTAAAACCAGTTTTTCATGTGTATTGCAATTGGAAAGCATCTAAGATTTAATATGATTGATTGAGGGATTTTTATATATATATATATATATATATATATATATATATATATTTATATATATATATATCATATATATACATATATTGTATCCAATCACCACATATATAGTATGAATCATGGACATGCTATATCCCACAATGTAAACATGCAATATAAACAAAAAGTGATCGTTATGGCCATGTCTACTTGTAATTCCTTAGAGCCACAAGGAACTACTACCACCTAGGTCAATCATCATATCACACGCATGAACATGTTGTTGGTGTAGACATGTGCTCACCAATCTAGGTAGATCAGTTCAACCATTGAATCGGTCATCTTGCCTCTTGGCCAGTTGGTTTCTCTTCCTATCCAACTAATATTTGGACTCCAACCAAATAGACAGTTGGGCCTACTGGGATGATCGTCTGGCCTCCTGTCTGACCAATGTTTGGACTCCTTCCAAATGGCCGGCTGGGCCCACCAGACGGTTGTCTAGTTCCATAGTTATGTCCTCCATGGTCCTCCAAACGGTCAGCTCGCCTCACGAATTGGTCATATGAACTAGAGATGAACATCTTCAACATTGTTGTATGAGGAGAAACTATCCTATTACTACTTTATTACATTGAATAATAAAAACCTAAAGTTACATTCAAGTGGAGCAAAGGTAGCATTAACTTTACATTGGGAAGGGGGAGGTAGAGGCTTGGTACACAAACCAAGATAAATAAGAACCAAACCATCCAACTATAAACAGATAAAGGGTATTGGCCATAACCACGCTACACATCCCCCATCAAAATCACTTTTAGAGTGACGAATGTAAATTGCAAATATATAGTATCATATATATATATATATATATATATATATATATATACATATATATGTATATATGTATACATGAATATATATATATATATATATATATATATATATATAATATATATATATATAAATATATATATATATATTAGTTTGGGATTGTGTAATCTTTGATCGGATACTCATATGAGAGAAGTTTAAATATTTTCATTGTATGCAATAAATAAATGATAAAGCCAAAATTTGATTACATCGGTCATCCTAAACATAGTAAATTGACGTGAATCTAATATCACTGTTGGGAAATACAGACACATAGTATAGTAGCAGAAACAAAAATTTTATCTATCTGTATTGCGTTAATAGCAAGATCACGTCAACAACTATGAAATAGGAATGATGGTTTCAACAAGTTATACTTGGTCCTAGGGCAAGTCTAGTGACCAAATTTTCTTCTTTGCTACTACTGATAAGTTGCTCTTAGACGGTGGATGTACAACTCCTGGTCTTCACCATGAATAGTTGTCTGTAAAACCTCTATAGGGACTCTGATGGTCTCTCCATGACAGGTTGATATTGCTCTCCGAGCAGCAGCTAAAGGACTCCTATCCTCAGAGTAGTCCACACAAACTAACTAGAACTCCTATCATTTACCAAGAACATATAGGAAGGAGTTTTCCCTCCCATTGGTGTAATAGTCACCAACCTACTCTCCCACAACAACAACTTCTCAGTTGTTCTCTCCCATTGACTATCCCTCCATGTCGGGTAGGACTTGCTGGGAATCTCTTAGTTACCACAACCAGAAAGGACAAAAGTTGTCAGAGGAAGTGATTCCTAGTTGTCAATGTTGTAGTTTTACACTTAGAAGCCCCCAATATCCCTCAATTAATAAGTGGGCTTAGGGTTAGGGTTCCCAATCTGTATGAGATTACAAGAGAGTGGAAGGGACTAGAAAATATTGAATTTTCACAACTAGCGAGATGCCGAACGGTCGTCTCACAAAACCAGACGGTCATATGGTTTGTGAGATAGTCGTCTCGCACTACCAATCGACCATTTGGTAGTTTTCCAATTGGATATGAATTTGGCAATTTCAATTCTGGTTAATATCACATATTAATTTACTTGCATTCTAAGTTTGTGTAATTGAAACTAATCGGTAAACATATCGAACCTTTGTTTGGCCCAACTGAGTTGTCTCACCCAAGCGAGACACACACCTCTCTCACCCATACATCCGTCTGGTGACTCTGTGATGAACTGGTTGGTTCAATCACATTGAATCGACCAATTCAAGAATAGAACTTAGACAATTCGAACTCTTATTATCCTGATAGCCCAAACGGCCCTCTTAACACTTGAGATTCCTATATGGCATGCCCAAACAGCTGTCTCACTCAGCAAGATGGTCGTTTGGCAGCTCAGTCATCCTATCCATCAATTTGTTGCATGAATTGAATAGTGAAACACTTTAGTAATCAATCCAATTGTCATTCAAGATTAAACTCCTCTTTAAGATGATTTCCTATGTGTGTGACCATATAAGTCCCATGTCACGTTGGCAGTGAATGTCCATAACCAGCTTATGACATCACGAGCAAAAAGTAGTACCTAGTCACACATCAGTGCTACCCAAGTGAATGGAAAGTTGGAGAACAACTTCAACCTACAATCTGTGTAAGGTGTTGTAGTGATTGTATAATTCTTTTTTCTCTAATATTCAAGATGAACACGGGACTTGGAAGTTCGTCCTCTCAGTGTTCAATCCATGTTCCTTGAACCAAGAGTAGACTATCTGAGATAATTTGACCTCAATATCATATATTGATTCATATGTGCATTTGCATGCGTTTCTCAGTCTCAATTATAAAATGTCCACGATCACTACAACATAATCCACTTACCACGGCATTATATTCCAGCATTTTAGAAATGTAACGCCGAAAACAAATAATGCACGTCCAACGTGCGCTACTCGTACCCCTCCCAACTCCCCACATGCGGGCCACGTCTCTCCTCACTCTTGACTATCTCGGTGAAATCGGAAACAATCAAACAGTCGCATTACCCCTTTCTCATTTTCCCCAATTTTCTCACCCAACTCTACCCTATTTTATGTGCAACTGGTGAAAAATGATCGGGACACCTTTCCATTCACAACTTTTCTGTAAAATTGTTGAATAGTCGTGCGTGATCTGATCGCCATTCTTCTATCTCGTCGTCAGAGCAGCAACAAAGATCTTCTCAACCTCCACCAACTCATGCTCCTTTTAGTGCTGAGAGGCTGATTCAGGTCGGCTTCACCTTCGCTTAAGTCAGCGTGGCTTGTTGTATTTTGTGATTGTTTTGGTGACTAAGTAGGACATCATCATATCTACTTTAATACAATCTAGAATATAATGTTCTTATTGTATTAGTACTATACCTGATCATGATTTGCTAATCTTTCAATGCATCGAAGGTACAACTGCCTGGCGGTGGCTGACGCCTGGCTTCGTTGGAGCATAAAGTGCCCAAGGAAAAGTGCTCCTTGCCTTCATGATCTCTGGTAGAAAAAACATCTAAACATTGGGTCAGTCATTCACACAAAAGGGGCCAGGTATTATATATACTTCCTTGTCGTTATTATGTTCATATTTGTTGATGTGGTGGCTGCATAGTAGATAGAGAAGAGAACAATTTGTTGTTCTACATCAGAGAGAACAATAATTAATTGCATTGAATAATAGAATGTCGACATTGTGAACATGATATCGTTCTTCTTTCTTTCTTTTTTCGTGATTTGACTTGCAAATGTATAGTGCTACAACATATTAAAAAAGATGACAATCCTAGATAGAAGATGCACAGTACAATGTTTAAGAACATTTGAATGCTTAAAGACAACGTAGATGTCTATTTGTATCAAAGGCCATATGGATTGCAATGAGTTCGACCTCCATAACAAAACACTTAATATATGGGTCTATCTAGTGTTCTTAGAAACAAGCATAAACACTTTTATTGTTCTCATTTTTGTTACTTCCTACTTGATATTCTATACGAGAGACTGATTAATTTTCTTTCAACTTAATATATGGGTCTGGAATCCTATCCACTAAATAGTAACTCAAGGTATTGATGAGTTTACAGTTATTTTTGTATAGTGATGCAGGAAGGAACTGTTGCCAACAATTGTTAGAACCAGTTATTAGATTATATTTTGGAGAAGCAGAAAAGAGGTATACCCCTCTTTGAATTCTAAATAAAGACAATGATCGCAACCATGTTGCTTTTCAGACAACATTGTATTTTCTTTTCTTTATATGTCATTCAACTTGTATTGATTTCTAATGTCGTATACGATAACATAAGAATGTTTCTTATCATACACATTTGGTTCAATTTTCTTCTATCACAAATAGATTATGACCAACATATTAGTTGCCTAGGTAGACGTTTCATGAATCATTACTATAAGTTCTAAACAAAATCGACATTGATCTAAGATTCTACTTAAACAAACTAGAATATTTCAATTAAGTGGATCGTCACCAAATGATGTAAATTATTAAAATAAAATGAATGAATGAATAATACATTCATTGGCCTTTCTCCATTTGTTCCACCAGATCTTGACAGTGGGAAGGTGGGGGATCACCCTTAATTGTACTATGATAGATTTGTTCTTTTGGTTATTTTTTATTTGATTCTTTTTTCAACATATAAACTAATGGGAGTCTTAGTTGGGGTTTTTACCTTATTCATATGATAAATTTCTCTCTTCCTATAACATCTCCCTAATTTCCAGGTTCATAAAGATTTATTCAATATATTTACTAGAAGGTTACATGTATGGTATTGTAGCATATGTCATATCTCTACCTACAGGCTACTAAATAGGAAAATTTCATTTCTTGATCAACAAATCCTATAACAGGATGTTGTATCAAGAGACAACTTTATGACAAAGGACATGAAAAGAAGTTATTTGCACGGATTAACAACCTAACTCCATTGTACAACTTAGGCACCAACATAAGGTGTACAATAGAGTTAAAGTTGCCCGTCCCTGAGTGGATCAAACACATGAATATATAAATGCACCGAATAAAGAGCTTCCATACATAAACCAAATTGTTCATTACATAGGGGCCTGAAGGCATAGGAGTGCTACAGAAGAAACTTAATACATGAGAAACTAATTACAGAAGAAAAGAACATAATCTAAGAGTCCCATTTAGCTTTAGCATCCCCATGATAGATCTGATTTTTGTGAGCCAGCATATAGAGTAGCAACATCATCTTATTTTCATCATGAGCATCATAAGCAGAAGGTACCTATAAAACATATGCAATTGGTACGTGTCAGCACAATATATAAATATATTGTACTGAGTATGCCTTCGCGTCATTTGATTTACCTCTTCTATACTTGGCAATAAGGATAAAAGTAAACTTGGCAGTAATAAGCAAACTACAACAATATATCCATATTAAGGAAGAATTTATTAATAATGTGAACATGTATCTTTTAAGCATATTTCTCCATTATGTCTTCCATGCATTTGCCACCTAATGGAATAATGCATCATCTCAGCTGCCAAAGAGTATGAGATGTAAGGCCTTATGATCTACTACTCAAGAGTTAGATCATTGTACAAACGTGATCTGCTACAAAAGAGAATGATTACTTTCCAAGCACTATGCTACCAAAGAGAATTAGTGCTTTCACATAATGGAACATATATATTATGTTTGAAGGTATTATAAGATTACATATACAAAATTCAGACAAATCATCAAAACCATACTATAGCAATTCATTCAAGCATCACACAAATTACATTCATTTCATTCAATATCTTATGCCAAGTGTTCCACTACTCATAGTTCTCAAGCATTAAATATAGTTAAGCCAAAAAGAGGCAATGGTGTACCTTCTACTCAGAAGTGGGGAGTCCTGAGATGCTCCTCACTAGTACCTTTGATTTCCTAAAATTATTGGAGATTTGATATTTATTAGTTATATTGTTCAAATCACCATTATTCTAAAGAGTGTATAAAAAGGCCCTTTTATTAGCTTTGGAGTCATGAGAGTTGAGTACGAATCTTAGAGTATGGATTTGAGTCCAAGATTATTATTGTCACATCAGAGTAGGTTCATAAAGTCAGAATCATGGTCTTTAGATCATATTAATTAATTATGCACATTTTGGTAGATCAAGATAGTGAAAGGAGTGATAAATAGATTTTATTGATAATTGAGCCATAATAAAAGGATCTGATAATTCCATAATTACATAGATGTGAAAAGATGATGATCACATGTTGTTGGTGATTTAGACGGGTTCGAGTATTTTTCCAAATAATTAAACATGTTATAGAAAAAGTGAACATGAGTATTTATTCGGGTCAGATGTAGGGTCCAAAGATGCCAGATTCATGATCCTTGCATTTTTCTGATCAAAATGGAGTATTTATTTGCATTTTTATGACATTCCTACTATTTATAACGAATTTCCCAAAATTAGGTTATTTACTAAACTTCGAGATAATAAACGAAATCTATAAAAGTGTGGACCATTGGAAGATCAGATCCAACGGTCGAGATCTCACGTGCATAGAATACAAGGGATTCAAGATAACAGACTGCTTACTGGGTGATCTTTGATTCGTCCACTTGCATTCGAGTCAGCCCCACGTGGACTCAGACTATTGGTCCAGCTAGGCTTGAGCGGGGTCCCTCTCTTCTTTCTCTACGCTGCAACGCAGGTTGCCAGGTCCAATTCCGGTGAGCTGGGGTGATGGCAGAGCTTGGACTTGCGTGAGAATGAGGCTGGGATCACCTTCGAGAGGGTGATCCGAGCTCAGGCGGCTAGAGTTTAGGTCGTAGCTCCCCGTGAGATGCCGGGTCAGCTAGAAGATCGACGAGTTGTACTACTTGCGGTGGAGGGAGATCAAAGGGGGAGTAGTGAGTGAGGAAACCCGACGTTGAGGCACCGGTTGGGTGGAGTGGAGTGCTTCGGAGCTTGGGGAGCACTTAATGGTGGATGAGGAGGTCCGGAGCAGCCTGCCCAGCGGTTCAACGGCGGTGAGGTGAAAAGCTTGAGCTCAGGGGAGAGGGGTGCTCGTTCCAGGTAAATTGAGAGTAGAAAGGCGTCAAAGGGAGGTTGAGGAGTGATTTGATGAGCTTAAGTAGAATGGAGGGTGAAGGAGGGGAGAATGCCCAAAAGGGATCGGTGGCAGTTGGAGAACGTTGCTCGTCGACAAGGTCGTGGTGAGGGTTGTGGTCACCTTTAGAGGTCGTGTGAGGGGTCTGTGGGTTCGTGGAGGTGAGAGGAGTCCATTCCCTTGGTTGGTTGCTCGCGAAGTGGTCAGAACGAGGAGTGGGGGTTGAGATCGTGGACTGGTTGTTGTAGCCACGTCCTCCCGAGTCAGCCGGAGGAAGGGGACGACCAGATGGCCGTCCGATCTGCCCAGGATCTGTGGACACGCCATCCGACAGTCGTGATTTCTTGGGAGAGGTGACCCGCAGATCGCTGATGTCAGCGCCGTGTGACAAGGGATTAATATCGAGAACTTTAGGTTTAAATGACTGAAATTAGATCAAACTATATTTGAGACTTGTAAAAACAATAGAGGGTGCTAGGAATGTCCAAATGACATGAGATTTGGACCATAGCTTCACCATAGCATACCCCACATGCTGGTAAGGTTTGAGCTCGAGATTACCATTTTTGAGTGGTCAATTAATCTTTAGGAGAGTTAGAGTTTTGAATTATATTAAAGTGAAGAAATCAAGGTAATAAAGGAAAAAGGAAAACCACATTATCACATCCTACTAACCTTAAAAGAAATTTTGTCCTCAAAATTAAACTGGATGAAAGAGGTGAGGAAAATGTTGCTCCATATCTACTCGTAGCTCCCAGGTAGCATTTCTGCATCGTGATGGTTCCATTGTACCTTCACCATCGGGATCTGCTTGTTCCTGAGCTCCTTGACCCTAGAGTCGAGAATCTTTGTAGGTTGTTCTGGATAAGAGAGATTCTCCCGCAACTCAAGAGGCTCATGATTCAACACATGACTTTCATCCTTCACGTACTGCTTCAGATTGGATACATGAAAAACATTGTGCATCATACTATACTATGGAGGAAGAGCAAGCTGATAAGAACATTCACCTATGCGCTCCAGAACTTCAAAAGGACCCACATATCTTGGACTAAGCTTCCCTTTGTTCTTGGCTATGGCACAGATAGGTCTGATCTTCAAGAATACATAGTCACCATCATTAAACTGTCTGTCAGACCTGTGTGCATCTGCATATGACTTCTGACGATCTTGGGCCCGTTTCAACCTCTGCTTATTTTAGGACACCTTATCAGCATAAAGTTGCAACTCCTCGGACTTTAGCATCTTCCTTTCTCCGACTTCATCCCAATGGAGAGGGGATCTACATGACCTACCATAGAGAGCTTCATAGGGTGGCATATCAATGCTTGATTGGTAGCTATTATTGTATGCAAACTCTGCTAATGGAAGGTAGTAATCCCAAGATCCTCCCCAATCTAAATCACATGCTCTGAGAAGATCTTATAAGATTAGGATAGTACGTTCTGGCTGGCCATCAGTTTGGGGATGATATGCAGTGCTGAAATTCAATTGTGTACCCAACTCATTTTGCACCTACTTCCATAGATGTGATGTGAATTTTGGATCCCGATCTGAAACAATAGATACTGGTACTCCGTGTAGTCATACGATCTCCTTAATATACAACTCAGCAAACTCAGGAACCTTAGTCGCAGTCCGCATAGGTAAGAAATGTGCAGACTTGGTCAATCAGTCCACTACGACCCAAACCGCATCATAACCTTTCCTGGTTCTGGGTAGTCCCACCACGAAATCCATGGTGATATTTTCCCATTTCCATTCGAGAATTGGTAAGGGTTGTAATAGACCACCGGGACGTTGGTGCTTGGCCTTAATCTACTGGCAAGTGAGACACTTAGAGATAAACGCAGCGATATCGGTCTTCATACCTCTCCACCAGAAGTGTCTCTGCAAGTCCTTATACATCTTAGTAGATCCAGGATGTATGGAATACTTAGACCCATGTGCCTCTAGTAGGATACGCTTCTGAATCTCTGACTCTTCAGGTACCCACATCCTATACTTGTACCTTAGTCCACCGTCCATACCAACAGATAGATGTGTCTGGGGCTTAGCCACGAGAGTTGTCATCTCCTCCAAGCTAGGGCTATCCTTTTGGGACGTCAAGAGTTTAGAAAGAAGACTAGGAATAATATTGATATTCGCCAAAACAATAGATCTAGATTCTGCTTGAGATGACCCAGAAGATGAAGGTTCCAGATGCATTGATGCCCAAATCGACTTCTTATGACTAACAGCATCAGCTACAACATTGGCTTTGCCTGGATGATATGCAATCGTGAAATCATAATCTTTGAGATACTCCAACCATCTCCTCTGTCGAAGATTGAGGTCCTTCTGAGTCAAGAGGTATTTGAGACTTTTATGGTCTATGAATATATCAAAAGTAGCACCATACAGATAATGTCTCCAGATTTTGAGAGCATAGACAATGGCAGCTAATTCTAAATCGTGAGTTGGTTAATTGACCTCATTAGGTTTTAATTGTCTAGAGGCATAGGCAACAACTTTACCATTTTGCATGAGGACACAACCCAATCCCATCTTAGAAGCATCAGAAAATATTACAAAGCCATCATTACCAGAAGGTAAGGTTAAAACTGGGGAAGAAGTCAAGAGAGATTTCAATTCTTGTAAACTAGCTTCACACTCAGGAGTCCAAACGAATTTGGCATCTTTTCTGGTAAGTTTAGTCATGGGTAGGGCTATTTTATTGAAATTAAGAATGAAACGACAATAATAGCCGGCTAGGCCAAGGAAGCTACGAATTTCAGAAGCATTGGTAGGGGCTTTCCAATCAACAACAGCTAAAACTTTGGCAGGTTCAACAGAAATTTTCCCACCTGAAATGACATGTCCAAGAAACATAACTTGGTCAATCCAAAACTCACATTTAGATAATTTAGCATACAATTTTTGGGCTCTCAAAACATCAAGGACTTTCTGGAGATGTTCACGATGTTGATCAACAGAATTTGAATATATAAGAATATCATCAATGAAGACCACAACAAAGCTATCAAGGAATGGCTGGAAGATAGTATTAATCAGATTCATAAACACTCCAGGAGCATTAGTCAAGCCAAACGGCATCACCACGAATTCATAATGTCCATATCTAGTTCTGAAAGCTGTCTTTGGAATATCACAATCTTTTACTCGTAATTGATGATAACCTGATCTAGGGTCAATCTTGGAGAACACATTGGCAGTACGAAGCTGGTTAAACAAGTCATCAATTCTTGGGAGGGGATATTTATTTTTAATGGTGGATTGGTTGATCATGCGATAATCAATACACATTCGCATTGACCCATCTTTCTTTTTAACAAAAATGACAGGAGCACCCCAAGGAGAAGTACTAGGATGGATGAAGCCTTTATTAAGAAGTTCCTCTAGTTGTTTCTTGAGCTCTGCAATCTCAATAGGTGCCATCCTATAAGGTGCCTTAGAGACTGGTGTGGTGCCCGGTGCTAACTCAATTGAGAACTCAATCTCACGATATGGATGTAGTCCTGGAAGCTCCTCAGGAAAAACGTCCAGGTAATCTCTTACCACATTCAAGCTCTCTATAGGTCTCACCTTAGGATCAGGCACGGATATAACAACAAGATAGGGTCTACATCCTTTGGCTATCAAAGTTTTGGATTTAAGAGAAGAAATAATCATATTTCAGTTTTTTTCTTTTCTCCCAGAAATGGTCAAAGGTTTAGAATTGGGTGCACAAAAGACTACTTTCTTGCCTCGGCAATCAAGCATAACAAAGTTGGAAAAGAGCCAATCCATCCCCAAAATTAAGTCAAAATCCTCCACATCAAGAAGAACGAAAGCAGGTTGAAATTTATGACCACCAAAATAAAAAGTCAAGGTTTTGGTTTTCTAAAGAAAAGTATAAATTTTACCACTGGGAGTTGTCACATCCAAGATATAACCTAGATCTTTTATCTCTAACTTGAGCATGGAAGCAAGATTTCTAGATATGAAGGTATGTGTTGATCCTGAATCGAATAGGGCCACAACAGGATGATCTTGGAGACATATCATACCTACATTATGATTTTATATGAGATCATGGTTTTCAAATATTTATCACAATAAAGAATTATTAACATTATTACCTTCAATCATATGGTTGTCATTGGCCTTAGCTTCCTCTGCATCAATTGCAAAGACTCGGCCCTGACGATGTTCTGGCTGGGCCTGGGCTATAGGGATAGCTGGCTAAGCAGGTGGGGCTCCAGGCTGAGGTAATGGGGCAGGATGGTTCTGAGGTGCCCCCTGGACCAGATTTGGGCAATTGTACCTCATATGCCCTTCATTCTTGCAGTAGTAACACACTGGTTTTTCGAACTTGCATTTTCTTGGGTGTATTCCTCCACAGTTTCTGCACCGGAAATGATTTGATGGTGTTCCCTTAGTTGGTCCTCCTCGGCCTCGACCTCCCCTGTTTGGTCCTCCTCGGTATGATTGACCCCTATGGTGATTTCCTCCTCCTCTTCCCATGCCATGGCTGTGAGGCTTCTTATGACCATTCTCCTTCTCCTTGCCCTTGGTGACTGATGCATCAGTTAAACCTAGGTATCCCAAACTTGGTGTTTTGTTCTTCCCTAAGGTTCTTTCTTGGGTAAGGGCATTGTTGATGGCAGCTTCAAAGGTAGGATGGGTGGAGGTGCATAGGTGAACTTTGATTTCTTGGTTAAGGCCATCTATGAAGTGTTCAATCTTTTCATCTTCGTCAAAGTTGCGAGCATGACACTCTAGGAGTCTAAAGGCCCTAACATAGTCAGCAACAGATAGGTTTCCTTGGGTCAGGTTATTGAACTGTTTCTTCTTCTCCTTCCTAGCAGATATGGGCATGAAACGGTTGGTAAAGATCCCCTTAAACTCTTCCCAACCTATGGGGGCATCTGGAAGTGCTCGTGTATGGTAATAGTTTTCCCACCGCCTCAGGACACTTAAGGGCTCTAAAGGCATTTTCAACAGATATGATCCATGCATCAGCTTTATCTAGGACTTCACCTAAGTCTTCTCCATGAAAGGTTTCGGGTTTGAGTTTACAGAACTCACTGATGGTGGTTTCATGGTTGGTCTTAGAGGATGAGGCACTATTGTTGGTTTCTTTTAGGGCTAGGGCATGCATGCATTCCAACATCACCTTCTTTTGTTCTTCCCATTTGCCTACAGCCATGGTCTTACTAGGGCGTGATTGAGATTCATCACCAGAGCCATCGTTAGATCTTGTTCTCTTGGACCTAGTTTTTGGAGGCATATGCAAGTTCGTATAAAAGATAATTTAGAGATTTATTTGAGATAGATCATAATGCAACCAAAAAGATTTAGCAATCATGGCATGTATTTTTCCAATTTTTTTATGTCTTCTAGTTGTTCCCCTTTCTCCTAATCTACCCACATAATAGAGAGAGGGTATATCATTGATCATGGTCATGAGAGAGAAAGTAGATGAGAAGCCTAGTGTATATTATTCACTAAATAGGTTGGTTGGGGGTAGTCCTTAATTGAGAAAAGATGAGAGGAAAGATTTTTCTAAGGTAAGGGTGCCCACTTTAACAATAATTGCATTAGCCAGGCAGATAGCTTGCGGCGGGAACCCTCACACCGTGAAAACGGATGGGGAGAGTGATTATGTCAGAACCATCCGCAAGGTACCCTTCTAGACACCTCGACAATTTACTGCTAAATGTGGGTTACCCTAGGTCTAGGTAAGGTTACTAATTATTTGGTACACCTATATTGATTCATGTGCCCGCTTTGATACCATCTGTCATAGGTTAACAACCTAACTCCACTATACACCTCAGGCGCCAACATAAGGTGTACAATAGAGTTAAAGTTGCCCGTCCCTGAGTGGATCAAACATATGAGTATATAAATGCACCGAATAAAGAGCTTCCATACATAAACCAAATTGTTCATTACATAGGGTCCCGAAGGCATAGGAGTGCTACAGAAGAAACCCAATACATGAGAAACTAATTACAGAAGAAAAGAACATAATCTAAGAGTCACATTTAGCTTTAGCATCCCCATGATAGATCTGATTTTTGTGAGCCAGCATATAGAGTAGCAACATCATCTTCTTTTCATCATGAGCATCATAAGCAGAAGGTACCTATAAAACATATGCAATTGGTACGCGTCAGCACAATACATAAATATATTGTACTGAGTACACCTTCGCGTCATTTGATTTACCTCTTTCATACTTGGCAATAAGGATAAAAGTAAACTAGGCAGTAATAAGCAAACTACAACAATATATCCATATTAAGGAAGAATTTATTAACAATGCGAACATGTATCTTTTAAGCATATTTCTCCATTATGTCTTCCATGCATTTTCCACCTAAGGGAATAATGCATCATCTCAGCTGCCAAAGAGTATGAGATGTAAGGCCTTATGATCTACTACTCAAGAGTTAGATCATTGTACAAGCGTGATCTGCTACCAAAGAGAATTAGTGCTTTCACATAATGGAACATATATATTATGTTTGCATGTATTATAAGATTACATATACAAAATTCAGACAAATCATCAAAACCATACTATAGCAATTCATTCAAGAATCACACAAATTACATTCATTTCATTCAATATCTTATGCCAAGTGTTCCAATACTCGTAGTTCTCAAGCATTAAATATAGTTAAGCCAACAAGAGGTAATGGCGTACCTTCTACTCAGATGTGGGGAGTCCTGAGATGCTCCTCACTGGTACCTTTGATTTCCTAAAATTATTGGAGATTTTGTATTTATTAGTTATATTGTTCAAATCACCATTATTCTAAAGAGTGTATAAAAAGGCCCTTTTATTAGCTTTGGAGTCATGAGAGTTGAGTACGAATCTTAGAGTATGGATTTGAGTCCAAGATTATTATTGTCACATCAGAGTAGGTTCATAAAGTCAGAATCATGGTCTTTAGATCATATTAATTAATTATGCACATTTTGGTAGATCAAGATAGGGAAAGGAGTGATAAATAGATTTTATTGATAAATGAGCCATAATAAAAGGATCTGATCATTCCATAATTACATAGATGTGAAAAGATGATGATCACAGGTTGTTGGTGATTTAGACAGGTTCGAGTATTTTTCCAAATAATAAAACAAGATATAGACAAAGTAAACATGAGTATTTATTCGGGTCAGATTTAGGGTCCAAAGGTTCCAGATTCATGATCCTTGCATTTTTCTGATCAAAATGGAGTATTTATTTGCATTTTTTTGACATTCCTACTATTTATAACGAATTTCCCAAAATTAGGTTATTTACTGAACTTTGAGATAATAAACGAAATCTATAAAAGTGTGGACCATTGGATGATCAGATCCAACGGTCGAGATCTCACATGCATAGAATACAAGGGATTCAAGATAACAGACTGCTTACTGGGCGATTTTTGATTCGTCCACTTGGATTCGAGTCAGCCCCACGTGGACTCACACTATTGGTCCAGCTAGGCTCGAGCGGGGTCCCTCTCTTCTTTCTTTGCGCTGCAACGCAGGTTGCCAGGTCCAATTCCGGTGAGCTGGGGTGATGGCAGAGCTCCGACATGCATGCGAATGAGGCTGGGGTCACCTTCGCGAGGGTGATCTGAGCTCAGGCGGCTACAGTTCAGGTCGTAGCTCCCCGTGAGACGCTGGGTCGGCTAGAAGATCGAAGAGTTGTACAACTTACAGCGAAGGGAGATCGAAGGGGGAGTAGTGGGTGAGGAAACTCGACGTTGAGACACCGGTTGGGTGGAGTGGAGTGCTTCGGAGCTCGGGGATCACTTAATGGTGGATGAGGAGGTCGGGAGCAGCCTGCCCAGTGGCTGGACGGCGGCGAGGTGAAAAGCTTGAGTTCGGGGGAGAGGGGTGCTCGTTCCAGGTAATTTGAGAGTAGAAAGGCGTCAAAGGGAGGTTGAGGAGGGATTTGATGAGCTTAAATATAATTGAGGGTGAAGGAGGGGAGAATAACCAAAAGGGCTCGGCGGTAGTTGGAGAACGTTGCTCGTTAGTGAGGTCGTGGTGAGGGTTGTGGTCGCCTTTGGAGGTCGTGCAAGGGGTCCATGGGTTCGTGGAGGCGAGAGGAGTCCATTCCCTCGGTTGGTTGCTCACAAAGTGGTCAGAACGAGGAGTGGGGGTCGAGATCATGGACTGGTTGTTGTAGCCACATCCTCCCGAGTCAGCCGGAGGAAGGGGACGACCGGATGGCCGTCCGATCTGCCCAGGATCTGTGGACATGCCATCCGACAGTCGTGATTGCTCGGGAGAGGTGATCCATGGATCGCTGATGTCAGCGCCGCGTGACAAGGGATTAAAATCGAGAACTTTAGGTTTAAATGACTGAAATTAGATCAAACTATATTCCAGACTTGTAAAAACCATAGAGGGAGCTAGGAATGTCCAAATGACATGAGATTTGGACCATAGCTTCAACATAGCATACCCCACATCCTGGTAAGGTTTGAGCTCGAGATTCCCATTTTTGAGTGGTCAATTAATCTTTAGGAGAGTTAGGGTTTTGAATTAGATTAAAGTGAAGAAATCAACGTAATAAAGGAAAAAGGAAAACCACATTATCATGGTTATATGTTGATTTGTTAAAGGTAAATGTTCCTGGATAAAATATGATTTTTTCAGACTTGTGTTTTTCTAAGTTTGGTCATTTTTATACACTTCTTATGTCGTTGTATCAGTTAAATAACTTATTTTTTGATAAGTAAAAAGTAATATACAAATTCAATCAAATTCAGAACTTTTTTTCGTGTTATGGCAATGAAAATCCAGATACATGATCTATTATGCTTTTTAAAGGGAAAATAACGAAAATATGTTCTATCAAAAAGTGTATATGTGAGTTTTTACTATAGGATGTGACACTTCATAATAAAAATACAAGACCATCTCAATAACATAATGCTACAATCATGGATGAAAAATCCAAAGGTGAAAGGTGTATTAATGATGACATAGTTCCTAAAAGTTTCACCTATTTCAGTGGAAGGAAGTAATAGCACCTACATTTTTAGCGTTCTGAAATTGAATATTAAAATAATAGTACCCCCATTATTTTTATCTAATTGAATATTTCTTAAATTATAATCAATTGCTAACTTAACAAAAAGACTGAAGGACAAATTTCACTATGTCATATGATACCAATGAGTGCATATAATAAGTTCTCAAAATTACAAAATACACTACAACACAGCTATGCAACACAGTAAATAAAGAAGAAGAAAACTTCTTTTGGAAACAAGAGATATGCAACTAAAAAAGAGTCAACAAACGTTACAAAAAGTCAACATCTTTCACCAAGATTTATTGTTTTCTTTCTAGGGAAACAAACCCTTATATATGATGTACTCGTAAGAGAACAATTGATTAGTAAAACAAGTGACAACTATCAAAGTATACATTGAATTTGTAGCCTTTTAAATCATATATGGGTGTGATGTATCTAGAGATTATGTGCACTTTGAAGTCAAAGTTTTATTTCTTTGAGTTTACAATCCATCACATTCAAATGTGTGTTTCTCCAATGTCTAGTACTTAACATGAAATATAAATGATCCAAAGATGATATAGAATCATAACGAGCATAGTACAAAGTATTTGAAACACAATATGTGTTGTAAGAACTCTCTCCTAACTTGGGAAGAGAAATCTTAGGCCTAGGGCAATGAAGACATATATACAATCATAGAAATTTTATTTTTGAGTATACTAAAATTTAATTGACCCTAGATCAGATTTATTTCCTAGAAAGAATAAGATGGAGTAGTTGTAGGCTCTACAAAGATTTACTTTGCATTTATTCTCTCTTCAGATATGACAACATGTGATATGTTGGGAGGTGATGTTGCATAGGTCTTAACTCATGTAGCTAGGTTCTTCCTACTTCCCTCCACTAGTTTGACCAACAATGCACCTGATTTTCCCTAATCAAACCTGATTTGGTACTAAATAAGATCTATTTTTTTCTTGTACTAAATCATATGCAAGACATTATATTTAGTCAAAACTGGTTTGATACAAATAATATCTAATTTTTTCCATAGGTGTTTCTAGGCATTTTTCATATAATTTTTTTTCATAAAGATATAGTCTAATTTAACACATAAATAATTAATTATATTCAAATATATACACTTCTTTGTACATTTCTTTCAGTTACCCTAAATCTTAATCAATAATAACTTGAACTATATCACACCTCACATGATCCACAATAACCAAATTTTCCCTAATTTGTGTATTTTATAGTAAATTAAACCTAATTCTACCTAAATCGGACTTAATTTTACATAATATGACCTAAGAAGAGTTAACTTCTCCTAATTTTTCCTATATTGGCAGAAATGAGACTAATTTAGACCTAATTTAACCTAATTTTCCTTATTGATATCTAAGTTAGACTTAATTTGTCGTAACATGACCTAAGCATTGCTAGATTCCCTTGATCTGCCCCATATTCACGTAATGTGAGACCTAGTTTTGGTAAAATCAAACATAATTTGCCCACAACAAACCATTTTCCCCAAACCATGTGTTTTACCAAAATTACACATTATTTTCCATAAATAGACATAAGTTTCCCTATTTAGACCTCATTTGGCTTAAATTAGATCTATTTCCACCTTTGAGTAGCCTATTTTCTACCTAGATAAAATTTCTAAGAGATTCCAAAGGTAGTTCATTCAATAATATATGATGTATTTGTTGCAATATAATATATGATTGATTATATTTTATGAATGTGTTCTCTAATAAAAATTATCCCTATTCAATTTAGTGACTTGCGATTTTGAATTTTAAGCATTGCATGGTTTATAATGAAAAGGAGCTCTATTCATCCTGAGGAATTGAGTGAGTGTTATTTAAAATTTGTACATGTATGTATACATATGAAAGTTTGGATTACCTGTTGTTGTATACTTGTTTACCTTATACATTGAATGTTATATGTACCCCTTTTTTTCCTAGTGTTATGCTAACCAATATTTGTTATTTGTGTAACATTTATAAAAAAATCATTGAGTAACAATTTTAAATGATTTTTGTTTAAATTTAGTTAATTGTATCGTGTATCTCTAGAGGATTCAAATGTCTCGAATAGATAAGGGTTGGATGAAAAATAAAATTAGGTTATCAACAGAATACAAAAATGGTGTTGAAGAATTTATTCAATTTGCATCTCAAAATGTAGAAGTTGATGGATTAATACCTTGCCCTTGCATTAAATGTAACAATGGTAGTTGCAAAACAAATGATGAGATGTCAGATGATCTGATAGTGAATGGCATAACTGAGTGCTGCACATGTTGGGTAGCACATGGTGAATCGCTTCATGTAGCTTATCACAATGATAGTGATGATGGTCAGGATGAGGATGATGATGTTGAGGATGAGGCTGATGATGTAGACGGGACACTACTACAGAAATGGCTTATAAAGTCACTTTTCAAGGTGTCGGTTGTATACATAAACCGACACCTAAACTCTACAGTGTCGATTGATAACATAAACCGACATCCAATTATGAAGGGCGACCAGACACGGGTACCTCTTTTATTCAGTGTCAGTTACTTAATAAAAAACTGACACCTAACATTAACCGCCAAATCCAAAATTTCCAGCGAAAAAAATTACCTCCAAAATTTGACATATGGCGTCGGTTGATAATAAAAAAACCGACAACTAAAGGTTATTCACGAGACAGAAATTGGGCACATTTTGGGCGTCGGTTTGAAGTAGAAACCGACACTTATGAGTTTTCCTGCACTGTCCACAGGGAATTTTTCACACCCTTTAAGTGTCGGTTTGAAGTAGAAACCGATGACTATGGTCATAAATCGAGAACGATTTTTTTAATCAGCATATGAATATAGACGTCGGTTTGTTTGTAGTTAAAAACTGACGACTATAATCAAGTATTGGTGTCAGTTGTTCTGAAGAACCGAAACTGTTAGTTTTAGTTGTCAGTTTTTTTGAATAACCGACGCCTATGGTACAGTAAATATCCCCGCAAACATAACTTTTCCCCATTGTCTCTGTTTCATTGCGTCATGTGCTAGGTCTGGCAATTTCCCCCGATTTCTCCCTGCCGTCGTTGCCGTTTGGCTACCCCGCGCCGACGTTCGTCTCATCACGCGCCGCTCGCCGTTGTTGCCGTCACCGCCGCTCGCCGCTCGTCGCCGCAGTTCTCCTCTAATCCTCGCCGTCGGCGCTCTCCTCTGCTCCGGCACAGCCAACTGCTCTCCTCTGCTCCGACACTGCCAGCTTCACCTCCAGCTACTCTCCTCTGCTCCGGCCGAGCCTTCTTCCTCTGCCCTCAAGGTATGCCAGCTTCTTCCTCCTTCCTTCCTCTGCCTAGGCTAGGTCAAGCCCTGCAGGTGCCCTGGAGCAAAATCGTCAGGTGCCCTGCTGGGCATTTTTTTATTTTTTTTAAGTTATTTATTTATTGGTAACTTGATAAGTGTTGAAACAGTCTGTTATGTGATTTATGATTGTATACGTGTGCTAGCTAGCAACAGACCTGGTCTTGAGGATCTATAAATACATTCTTACATTCTATAAACTGTGTAATCTTACATTCTATAAATACAGATATAACACAACATTGTTGTGTGTGCTTGACAGCCCAAATTACTTCTCGTTATTCTTCTTTTAATAAGTAACTCATATCCATTGATGTTGAAGTAAGTTAGGAAGCCAGTTTGTTGACAGTGATATTTCATTATCCATCTTATATTTTAATGTGATAGGGTCAATATGGTAGATAAAAAAATGATTATGTCTTTGTTAGAAAAACCTTGGCTATGACTCCTATGGACATTCCATACTAATGATTAGTTTAACTATGAAATTGGTAACTTGTTTCATTGTTGAGTATATTGAGAATCCTAATCACCCTTCTTGCTTAATGATGAACTGTAATGCACACATGTGACATGCTTGGAATGTAAATGATGAACTTTTCCCTAAATTGCCAATCATGCTTTTAAAGACATCAATAATCACCCTAACTTGAAGAACTAGGATTTTAGGTATAAGAATGACAACACATTATCTGTTGGCCTAGAAACCCGTCCAAGATTTACTCATTAGGAGTAAATCTTGGATAGTCCCCGATTTGGGACTGTTCTTGAACACCTAATCTCGCTTAGGATGTAAGTGTATAATGTGTATTGGGTTTTCAAGAAAATTTCGGCAGCATTTCCCCGTTTGTTCTCTAAGTACATATGTACTTGGAGAACAGCGGGGAAATGCTGCCAAAATTTTCTTGAAAACCCAATACATATTATACACTTAGTAGTGAGATTAGGTGTTCAAGGATGGGATAGGTGGTACATGTACATTTATTATATATCAGAATGACATCACATGTATTTGTTAACCCTAGACCCTAATCTTGTTGTAATATATACTTGTTTTCTCTTTGATCATAGAGCTTTACAATTTTGTTGTGATATATACTTTGTTGTAATAATGTGAACTTTACAATGTGAGCTTTACAATTTGAATTACTTTACAATGTGAACTTTACAATTTGAATGTGAATTTGCAGATGGCTGACCATTCTCCTGATGACCGTGCTGATGATTACCGTGAGGGTGAGGACATCAATGCACCGCCTCACAATGTAAGTTTTAAAAATATATCATATATTTATATCTATATGTCCATTTATAATTATATCTTGTAAATGTGATTATTTTGTCAAATTTTAGGTTGATGATGCACATGTACCATCTGAAGCACTTGATGCACTTGATCAACAACACCAAAAAGTTGACAAGAGAAGGGGCATCACTATGATGAAGAAGTTAATTGCGCAAAAGGGCAATGGACCCAAACTTGTTGTGGATTTTGATAATGCAGGAAATGCATGTGGTGTGAATCGCAATTCATTTATTTCATATCTTGGGTTTGTTACTCATAGCCATTGCGGTTGTCGCTTAGATTCTTGGCATAACATTTCTAAGGAGAAGAAAGACTTAATATGGAGGGATTTATGCATGAGTTATTATTAATTTGCAATTCTATTTTGTAGATTACTAAATTTTTGGATACTAGTTAATAGCAATTCTATTTTGCAGAGTATATTTGAATTGGATGCAAAGTTGCATCGTAAATGTGTGATGCAACACTGTGGGAGAGTCCTAAGGAACTATAGGACAAATCTCACCCGAGAATACATAAAAGAAGCTGACAAGAGGAAGAAGACAGCCACTGAACAGTGGAACTTCCTGGACAAAGAAGAATGGGACGCGTTTGTCGCTTCAAGACAAACTGATGAATTCAAGGTATCAGGCGTCAGTCTCAATCTCATTAATTAATATATGTTGTATTCACCTATTCAAGATTAACATTTAGTGTTACTAACCAAATCATTAATGTGCATACTAACTAGGCCCTCAGTGAGGCACAAAGATCAAGGCGTGCACTGAATGTGCATGACCACACAATGGGTCCAAAGGGGTATACAAGCATTCGCCAAAGACTACAGTCTGAGGCTACTACTCAGTCTGCTGCTACTCAGGAGTCCTCTACCATAGGTAGAACACCTCTGCCTCGCCATGATGTCTGGATAGCTGGGAGGCAAAATAAGAAGGGAGAAATAACGAAGGCCGCAACTAAAAATGGTAAAATACAACTCTTACAGCAATCATTCAAATATTGATTATTTGTGTTGTTTACTTAATTACAAATTTTTGTTTTGGCGATTAGCGGGAGCTGCATGAGCTGAGGAAACAAGGCAAGTTCATCCCTGAGGGAACAAGTGATGAATTGACAGTTGCTCTGGGTAACCCAGAGCATCCTGGACGTGTTAGGGCTGCAGGCGCTGGTGTGGGCATCAAAGCTTTTTTTGGGCCATCCCAGCGCAAACATGTCCCAAAAGCGGGACTTTCACAAGAGGATGTAACATATTCTTTCTTTATAATGTTACTATAAAAGAGAATTCAATAATTAGAAGCTAACATTTCTTTTATCCATGTATAGGTAGATAAGCTAGTTGATAGGAAACTAGAAGAAGCAATGAAAAAGTGGCATGCATCTCAGACTGCCACTTACCAGACAGTACCTACTGCAGTCTCTACTCCTCCTACTCCTACTGCAGAGGTTGGGAGTAATCCTGTAGAACCACCACCTAGCACATCCGCTGTAAGTATTTTTATGACATAGTAACTAGTTTTTTAATTCAAGATGATATGTATATATGAAATTGTAGTCGTTTCAAAAAAGATGATATGTATATATGTATATAACATTCTTTACACAAAAAATTGTAGGGGTTGAAGCCATGCCGTCTAAAAAGTAAAGAATTTGTCATTGCAGAGGCGTCGGCTTACCCATCCCTACCAGGGGAAACGTGTCACGGGTCTCCAGTACCAGCTGGTTGGATTCGTGTGAGCCCGATACATATATTCTCCCAGTGGATGGATCTTCCATTGCCATATGCCCACCCAGATCGTGAAACACTTGGTGAGGCAGTAGGCAGAGTGATATTGTGGCTAAAAGCGGATGTCCTCTTTACTGAAAAGGTATGGTAAATTTACATTACGTTCAATTGTTAGTGTGTGTATATGATGGTAGTTGATCTGAAATTATATATATATACAGGTTAAAAAGAAGACACCCACATCATCTAGGCCTCCACTTCCACCTCCTACATTACCTAGTTGGGTTCCACAGGACCTACCTGTCCCGTTTGGTCCTAACTGTAGGGGTATGTCAATATGGTTAGGCAAACATGATATAAACTCCCGTATAACTATTTCTTCCGATTCAAATTCTACAGGTCAGTCATATGAAACAAAACTATTTATACAAGATATTTTGTAGTTGTTTCAATATGCTTGGCTAAATACATCTGTGATAGAGCTATGGATAAGGTGAGATATTCTTTATACATCCATATACCTTGTGTATGATCTGGTGATCTGGTTTCTTATTTATTAATGCATGCGTAATTCATACATATTTTGCATCTACTTAGACAACATATGTGCAGATTTTGGATTCAAACATGTAGGGTTTTTGATTCCATCTTTGATTAGTCTAGTAGCTAAAGACCCTACATCAGTTCAACAATACTACTGTGAGGCTTTTTCAAATTTTTCTATAAATAAGAAGACGGTGATAATGGCTCCATTCAATGTAGAGTAAGTTTACTTGGCTTATTATAATTTGGACTTAAGAAAATTACATTTTTATTGTGGATTTTGAGTTATTAATTTTTAACTTTTTTACCTCTAGGGGTAGGCATTGGGAGTTACTGGTTATTGCCCCCGAGACGTTCATTGTGTATTATCTAGATCCTAAGGGGAGTAAATTGAATATAAGATTTGGACACATAATGAAAATGGCATTATTACGGTGAGAAATATTTCATTTTCATATCCGTTAACATATGTTATTACATTACTATTTAATTGCAATGTTCTGTGTTACATTAACATGTAGGGGTTTTGAGGAGTTCAAAAAGGCTGGAGGAAAGGTCCCCACAAAAAAGAACCAGCCAATAATTTGGAAGAACGTGAAAGTAAGTTCCCGACTACAATATATGTATATATTATTTATGTGAACAATGCTTAATTAGTTGTATTTTTTAATATTTTGTATGTTTTAATTTATAGTGTGCTACACAAGACAACGGATGGGCATGTGGATACTATGTCATGCGATATATGCACATGATTATCAAACATGCTGCACTGGATATCGAGTGTATTGCTCAGGTATTATATAGTCTCATTAGATAATATGATCGAAATATATCAATCTTATTTATAGCTCATTAATTATATATATACATCATTCTCTTTACAGGTATTTAAAGTTGACCCCATTAAAGGAGAGGCCTTACCAGATGAAAATGCTCCCTATACGATGGGAGAATTAAATGAAGTAAGAGAAGAATGGGCAACAGCCATACAAATAGTAGGGGATTTAAAATATAATTGGGATCCTGATAGCGAATAATGACTAAACAATGATACTTTGTAAATGAATTTCTGAATTATAATATATATGTGAATGTTTCTACATGTCTGGATGTTTCTACATGTGTCTGAGTGAAAATGAATGAAAGTGTTGGTTGCTATATGAATGTTTCTACATGTGTGAATGTGAATGAATGGAACTAAAGATTGCTAGCTACATGAATGTTTCTAAACGTGTGAAAATAAAATGGAACCGCAGGTTGCATTGCTAAATGCATGTGTGAATATTTTTGTTGTTAATTTTGCAGGTTTGTGGCCTGTTGTCGGCTGATATCAATGGATGTCGTAAAACCTGCAGTTCATAACTGAACTAAACAGGTTTCTCATCCTGCGACTAGCCACAACAGGTCTGCAGACTGACAGAAAAAAAAAACAAAAAATAGGCGTCGGTTATTTGTATAAAACCGACGCCAAATAGTTACAATGTCGATTTTTAATAGAAACCAACATCTATTTCCTTAACACCATGACCGTGGCAGCGGACCAGACACCACGGTCGTGCTGTCCAG
The DNA here is from genome assembly GCA_963693085.1 of Alisma plantago-aquatica. NCBI lineage: Eukaryota > Viridiplantae > Streptophyta > Magnoliopsida > Alismatales > Alismataceae > Alisma > Alisma plantago-aquatica. The sequence goes on from OY856410.1 coordinate 1,470,299,840, forward strand.
CACGGCCGTGTTGGGAGTTATATGGCGTCGGTTATTAGCTAATAATCGACGCCTATAGTGCCCAAGTTGGCACCCTCCTGTGGCGCAAAGATATATGTCGTCGGTTATTTGAAAAAAAACCGACACTGATAGTGCCCAAGATGGCGCCCTTTCTGTGGCGCGAAGGGTTCGGGCGTCGGTTTCTTATCTAATAACCGACGCCTATAGTCCCTTGATGGCGCATTTTCGGTGGCACGCGAAGAGTTTGGGCGTCGGCTTTGGAACCGACGCCTGATGGGTGAGCTTTTACTGTCTCCCACATAGGTGTCGCTTAGAAACCGACAGTAAAGGCTTTAAATAACTGACACTAAAGGTAGGTTCAGTAGTAGTGGGATGATAAGGGATGGACTAGGATTTCCTGATAACCATGTTCCAACATTTGATGAAATTGATTACAAATATGAAATAGATGAGTTGAGTAATGAACTTAAGACATTTTGTAGGCTGATGAAAGATGCGAAGGAACCACTTTATGATAGTTGTGAAGGATATTCAAAATTATCATTCACCATGACATTACTACAACTAAAGGGGTTTCATGGATGAGCAATAATCTTTTTAATAGTTTGATTACATTGTTATCAAAGGCGTTCAAGGATTGTCGGTTGCCTAAATCCTTTATGATGCAAGAAAGTATATTACTGACCTTGGACTTCACTACATAAAAATAGATATTTGTTAAGAACATTGCATGTTGTTTTGGAAGGATCAAAAGAAAGAAGATGTACTTTTAAAATGTGGCGCTAGTAGGTGGAAGTATAGCTCTATTGACAACACAACCAAGGATAAGACTATAAAAAGGAATAAACTTAAGTTATTCAAAAAGGTTTCTATTAAGACTTTATGGTACTTTCTACTAATTCCAAGGTTAAATGGTTGTACATGTGCTATCAAACAACTTCAGAGATGAGATGGCATCAAGAAAAGTGCATAAATGATGGTAAACTAAGACACCCAGCTGATACCGAAGAGTGGAAAAGATTTGATGAGATGCATCCATCTTTTTCTGGAGACCCTCGCAATGTTAGGCTTGGATTAGCTTCTGATGTATTTAATCCATATGGGAACATGAGTAATTCTTATAGCATATGGCTTGTTATCCTCATTCTATATAATTTACCTCCATGGTTTGTATGAAACAAGATTATCTTATTTTATCCATGATCATTCCTGGGAAGAAGTCACCTACCTACACGATCGATGTCTATTTACAACCATTGATAGAGGAGTTAAAGGAGTTATGGGATGCAAGAGTTGAAACTTATGATGTTGTTTCAAAATAGAATTTTGAAATGCATGATGCTCTATTGTGGGTAATTAGTGATTTCCCTTCTTATGGATATTTGTCTGGATGGTCCACCCAAGGTGAGTTAGCATGTCCTTCGTGTCACAAGGATACATGGTCTCTCAGATTGAAACATGGGGGGAAATTTTTTTATATGGGGCATCATATATTCTTACCAAAAAAATCATAGATGGTGGTGCAATGAGCATGTGTTTGATAGGAAACAAGAACCATGACCTTGTCCTCAAGAACTATCTGGAGAAGATGATTTGAATCAACTACACGACATCTTTGAAATAAATATGGGAAAGAGAAAGAAAAAAAGTTCAAAAAAATGCCCTCTCATGCTTTGAAGAAAAAAACCTTTTTTTAACTTCCTTATTTGAAGAGTCTTCATATTCTCCATAATCTTGATGTAATGCACATTGAGAAGAATATTTGTGATAGATTAATTGAAACGATTATGGATATTGACGAGAAGACTAAGAATAATTCAAAAGCTCATAAAGACTTAAAAGATATTAATATAAGGCAGGAGCTTCTCCCAAAAATTGTAAATGGAAGGCTAGAAATCCCTATACTATGTTTTACTTTATCATCAGAGGAAAAAAAGAATTTTTATGAATTCTCAAAAGAAATCAAATTTCCAGATGGGTTGTGCTCAGATATTTCTAGATGTGTGAATGTTGATGAGCATAGAATTTTTGGTATGAAATCTCATTTTTCATGTATTTTTGCGAAAAATCCTTCCTCTTGCATCACGTGGAATCTTTCCAAAGGATGTATCTGAGACATTAACTGACCTTAGTATATCATTTAAGGAGTTGTTCTCTAAAGTTTTAGGGGTAGAAGATCTAAAGAGGTTGGAAAATCATATTGTTCTTACACTATGTAAAATGGAGCAGATATTTGTACCATCATTTTTCGATGTAATGGTACACCTTCCAATTCACCTAGCAAATCAAACAATTTTTGGAGGCCCTATGCAATACAGATGGATGTATCCAATTGAGAGGTGATTACAAGTACATATTAGTTTGTCTTTAATTTTATTTGTATGTTTTTAATTTTCCTTTCTTGTGTAGGTTTCTTCAAACATTGATGTCATATGTGCGGAATAAAAATCAACCAAAAGGTTCAATAGCTAAGATGTATATCACCAATGAATTCTTGGATTTTTGCTCAAGATACATGAAGAAGAATGACATTATATTTAATCATCTATGATACCATGACATTAGAGAGATAGAAATTTCATCTCAATTTATAGTTTTCAAATATATTGGGAACACATTATCATTAGGCACCACCATTAGTCTTACTGTTAATGAATGGCAACAAGCTCACAAGTATGTTCTTGAAAATTCAGATGCAATATTACCATTTATAAGGTAAATTATATTTATGTAACTATACTTTTTCTTGACATGATGTTAAGTCTTACAATTTTATAATAAATATTTTTTAGTGAGCACGAACAACTAAATCAAGATATGGGTGTTCACAATATCGAGGTGCATCATAAAAAATTATTCATTGAGTGGTGGGAGAGTCAGGTGAGCATTTAAATTACTCTCAACAATTTTAAACTTGAAGTCTAACATTGTCGATAATGTGTGTTTGTCTATTATGATAGGTGGTTGAATTACATAAACATTGCAAAGTGGATGATGAACTTCTAAGTTTAGTTCATGGTCCTGAGAAAGAGGTGTTATCTTTTACAAGTTTACACATAAATGGATTTTGATTTCATACTCAAGATCATGACAATAGCTTAACAACACAAAGCAATGGTGTTCTTGTTAAGGTAGACTCAACCAACAAACCATTTATCTATTATGGTGTTTTGAGTGAAATCTTAGAGTTGAGATACACTAGTTGAAGATGAGCTCACATTTTTAGGTGTGAGTGGTGGGACATGCATAATGAAGGAAGAGGGTTTGAGTGGAACAAATATGATCCTATTAGTTTAAATACAAAATGAAAGTTGAAAACTAGTCAACCATTTATTCTAGCATGCCAAGCAGAATAATGCTTTTAAGTCTTTGACCTTTCTAGAAGTAATTGGATTGTTTCTATTGAATCACCACCACACGACTTGTACAATGTGACACATGGAGATGGAGGAGATGAAGGTAGTATTATGATGAAAGTGCATTTCAAGGAAACACATCAAATTTATCTACATTCTCATTGTTCCCCTCAGATACATTTGATGTTTGTCAATGGAAGAGGCATGATGTAGTGAAAACTTTGTCCATGAAAGCTGCAAAGAAAAAAGGATGGCTTGAAAAAGATGGACACAATATATGGGAGACAATGAACATAATTTATAATCATTTTAATCTGTATTTTCCTTATATACTATGATTAATTTTACTAAGTTCAATGTGAACATTGATGGATGCCATTTGACTGATAATGTATTAGCAGCTGAGTATAGATGTTTCCTTTGATTGCTTCTTTTGATATTTTCTTGGATTATTATCCTTTTTAAATAATTTGATGAGACACATGTAGGAAATATGGTCAATCTATCTAGTGCCCAGAGCCAATTTTTAGGTAACTATGAGATGCTAATGGTTGACCATTGTAGCAAGACCCAACATAACTAATGTTTGCTCTATTTTTAACAATGTTTCAATTGAATCCCATGCTTATCTTGCTAAATTTTAATTATGCAGAGTCAAAAAAGAAGAAAGACCTGGATCACCATGGTACAAGTTGTATTGAAGGGTCGACCAACAATGTATCACATAGAAATTCAGGTATATCCATTATTGATTTCTTCACCAGAAAAATCCATGCATAAGTATTGTGATTTAATATATTTATTTGTTATCTCTATATGTAGGTTTTTTCAAGAAGCTAAGTAGTAGCACATAGCCAGTTCAAAGTGGATCTTTTAGTGGGAAAGAACATCAACCACTTGATAAAGACTGTAATTATTTGTCTCAAAGATTTTTATGCTAATGGTCTTTTCTCAGTTTTGTGTTATTCTATGTTTACTAAATTTATAAAACAGTTGTGGCAACATCCCTTAAACCCATGGGTGAAAGGCCCATACAAAATCCTCAAGACAAGAATGTAGGTGTTACAAACGATGATTTTCTACAACAAATTCAAAACTATGGTGACTTCTTGAAGCACAAGATGAATGATATCTTGCTTTTTAACATTGCAACATTTATTATTTAGCCTCCAAACTTAGGAATCTACTGCTTGGTATTTGAGTGGATATATTCTATTTTTTGTAGAAAAATCTATTGAAGAGATTGCAAAAAAGCATGCACATATGTTGATGGTTGGTCCATTAAATTCATCAAACAAGAATCTTGGTAGAGTTTTAAAATAAATTAATACATAATATTTCTACGTATATAATGGTATAGCACTATGTTCATGAAATGCAGTTCAAATTAGCAACAATATTCGAAATCCTCATCAATTTCAAAATTTTGGTGTTGCAAAAGAAAAAAATGGGCCACCAAACAATGTGGGTGTTTCTCAACTTGACAAGAACGTTAAAGCGCTCCCTAATGCACACATTAAAAAAACAAAGGTAATATTTATGTTTTATTTTCTCATATATGTGTCTTGTTATCGTATATATTCATACATATTGATATAGTTCTTGATATATGTCGTTACAATTTGCAGGGGAGGGATTGATTGCACTTAATGTTCATGTAGGTAACAAGGAGGAGGATGATGTTTCAGTGAGGCAGAAAAACACTGGAAAGAAGATCTTGAGGCCTCAAAGTATCGATAGTTCCTAGCAGGTCATTAAATTAGCTCAAAGTATGACAAAAAATAATCATGGTGATTGTTAGACATTAGGTACACATATATATAATGAATACTAACTTATGTTTACCTAATTTAATAACTCTATTTTCATGATTTGCAGTTAAAATTAGCAGCAAAGAATGCAATCCACATCCACTAGATGTTTAGGTGATGTGAAAGAAAAAAGTTGGGAAATGAACAATGATAACTCTTCTCTAAATGACAAGCAACATGAAGTGCCGCTTAATAAAAAATCTAGGAAAGATCAAGGTAATTTTCTACCATGATTGTTGTTCACATACTTACCTATACATAGATTACTACATATATGTATATGTATATATTTATATAGTTTGTAATATGTGGCAATATAATTTCAAGTGCCTCCTAATTCACAAGCTAGAAAAGATCAAGGTAATTTTCTACCATGTTTGCTTTTCACATATTTTTCTGCTACTTTAATATATACAAAGTTATATATTTCTAAATGTATTATAGTTCAATATGAAGAAGGGGGATTGACCATGGACAATGTTCTTGAACATCGCATCGAGGATGTGGATGTTTCACCAAGATAGAGAAACAATAGAAAGAGGTTTTTGCGGCCTCAAGATCACAAAAAGTACTCTGAACAAGCTGCTGAAATAATTTAGAGTCAAACCAACATGAATTCTGGTGAGGATTTGACCTTTGGTATGAAAAATTAATGAAAGTATGCACAATGTTTTAGCATTGTTGTTGTTGGAAACAACGGATGGTACCACCTCTATTTATATAGTGCTTTTGTTGTTTTATTCTTAGATGTTGTCTCTTGGTATATGTTGATCATAGATTCTCATTATGTTTTTATTTCTTATTCTAGAAGACTAGAAGTAGGTTCCTTTACTTCATATTTCCTTTTGTATGAAAAATAGATGGGACTTAAAATCCTTCTCTATTTTGATCTCCACCACAATAATTGTTATCTTTTACCTCTTCTTCTTCCTTGTATCCAAATCTTACTTTATTCATCTCCCCATTGAGTTTTCCCACCATCGTGAGTATCTCTTCCACAATAAGTTTTCTTTCAATCTTTTGTCTATAATCATGAACATATTTTTCTTTATATTTGTAATCTTCTTTGATACTACTCACTTGACTTAAAGACTCATTTTCAAGGATATATCTCTACACCAATAGTGTTGTGGTCACGTTCATGCATTCCCTTTTTGTAAATAAGCTAATGTCACTCTTTTGCATGTTGTGTTGCTGATGAGTAGGATTTGATCCATGTTGTTACCTACATTTCTTTGGATGAAGTTCCAAGTATTTGTTTATGATTCATATATATTTTCTTTAATGATGCAATTACTAAATATATTACAGTTCAACATGAGGAGGAGGATTTCACCACAGAGTCATTTGTTGAAGGTGATATGAATGTTAATGGTGATTCTATAACAAGACAGGTTAAATTTAGTAATAGGGTGCTGAGGCATCATACTCTGAACAATTGCTCACAACCAACTCCTGAGGCAATCGAAGTTACAGAAGAGATGGATAACGACCACGGTAATAATTCTTTAATTCTATCTTATGTATAAATAAGATACTCATTTTTTAATATCTTAGATCGAACAAAGAGAAAAAGGGTTCGAGGGAAAACAAAAAATTTGAACTTGAGGACTTTCAGAAATGGAGGTGTGGATAAAATAAAAATATATTATAATTCTGAAGGTAATTCGATAAATAAAATCCAAAATCGACTTCTAGCTAGTCTAATCGAAGTGATTGTTCACAGTTCAATAAATGCCCCTCTTAGTTATTCAAGATGCAGTCACATGCCTATTGAAAAGAAGGAGAGGATGCTCAGATTAATTCAGGTTTTTTTCAATTGATATGTGTCTATGTTTTGGAATAATCAATGTTTCATTTCTCAAATTCACCTTACTATTTTGTAAGATGATTTTATCATTCACAATGCTGATTTATTGCCTGAGGAAAATGATCTAAGGACACCTTCTTTGTACAAATCAATGGGAAAGTCTTGGTGTGAATTTAAGATTGAATTGTTTAAGAAATATGAGAGATACACCACTGATGAAGAAGCTCTAAAAACTATCCTTCTAATGGAACAAAATCTAATTGGGAGTTTCTAATAAAAAATTACTGGAAAAGTAAATACTTTCAGGTAGATATAAAGTATTTTTTTGATTTTATTTATTATTGCACACTCATTTTGATTATAAGTTTTATTAAATAGACTTTTCACTATGTTTACAATTCTATTCATTAAACTTACTTTTTTGTTCTCAAGGATGCTAGGACCCATAACAAGATAAGTCGTCCTAAATAGTCAATGCTTCACTATATTGGGAGGACTCGGTTTAGTGTTGTGGAACACGAAGAAGTATGTAATATAGTTTATTTTTCCTATTTTTTTATAATCTAAATTAATCTTGTTTCATCAATCTATAGACTAACAAGAACAATAGAGTTGTTCCATCTTGATTGACGATGTTTGACTTGACTCAAACAAAAAAAGACAAGAAGCATGTGGATGTTGTTGCTGAAGAAAAGATGGTAAGCATGATTCTTATGTTTCCATCAGATACACTAACCTATATAACACTGAATTTGTAAAATTACTCTTTTAACAAGATAAAATATTGCTCAGGCACAAATCATAAAGTTAGTGTCTCAATGTGAACATGGAACAATTGTAGTGAGTGATGATGAGATATGCTTGAGGGTCTTTGGACATGAAAGGCTGAGACATATACATATGCGAGGAAGTTCAGTTCGTGGTCAAAGATATAGAAATCTTACACATGTAAAAGAAATTGAGAAATATAAGAAAGAAACAAATGATGCACGAGCTAGAGCTGAACAAGAAGAAAAACTAGTAGTTGAGGCCAAAACTAGAGATGACCCCGCTAATCAAAAAGTTGAGAAAGCTCACCTTTACATTAGAAAGTTATTCAACATACTAAAGTCTAGTATGAATGAAGATCTTATGGAGCTTGACAACCTTGATGATGACGTACTACAAAAATATATTAAAAATTATCTAATCATAGATCTTATTAACAATATTGTGTAATTACAGGATTTGGAGGATGATGACAGTCCATGAAACTCATGGATTGAAGAGATTCAACTTAAAATGCAAAATGCATGCATGAAGCCTAATAGATGATTTTTTTAATGTTCTTTAAGATAAAGCATAGATAAATAGATAAATGTTTGTATGCATATTGGAAACATATTAAATTCACTATTTATATGGTTTGTCCTAGTGTATGTTTTTTTTTCAAAATTATATGTAGTCTTTGTTCATCTAGATATTGTTGTTGAAGTTTTTGCTTTCTCAAAGTTTTGAAAATCCTTTATTTCCTATATATTTATCCACCAATCATTGTTTTACTATTTGGATTCTTTGGATAATAGATGCATGGACTCTTTTTCATAAATGCACACTCAGGTAACCCAGACCTTCATTGTGAAGCAACTATTTTGGTCGTCTATAGAAATATGCACCTTCTAGTGGTGCTTTTATTTCAATACAATGCAAGTGCAAGTTTTCTTTCTATTGGTCATAGTGATGACTTGGATTTTCTTCATTTTGTGTACTCTATATGGGTATAACCTTTACAAAATTTTGAATTATCTTGTACTTGATTTCTTTCCAAGGTGGATTTCCTAGGTGTATTATTTATACTTGGTATTATCTTGCGGGTGTCTATTTTTGTGCTACTCATCTTGATGATGAATCCTCTCTAGGAATGTTGCCTATTGTAGACAAGCTAGTTGCTTTAGTCATGGTGTTTGACTTGAACGATGTATGTCCTTTTGCTCTATGTATCATACATTTTAGCATCCAATTTAATGCTAATTTATTTCTGTTGTGCTTTATTAGTATTTAGTGCTGATTTATACACCTAAACTTGTATAGTTCTTGTAGTTTTGATCATTTACCACATTGAAAACATGGATTACTACAATTGTAATCCTATGTTTTTACCTACCATGTACTGGAAACAATGTTGATAGTGTATCTGGTCATTTAGCTCATGATGAATACAGACAGTGGCTGCCAAAAGTTTGAATATTTTCAACCTAGGATACAATATGTACAAGCATGTTAATCTAATATCATGAGACAAAGTATGCCATTAGAATCTATTGTATTTATTGATGTGGAAATTTATTCCACTACTATTGTCATGTCTAACCAATAAACCAATATGGTTAACATACTTTAAAGGCTTCTGCATATTGGTCATTCTTGTTGTACTGATGCTCACTCACATGATACAGTCATTGGCGGCTAATCTCGAAGTTGAAACATTAGGTTTTGTTTGGTTGGATCATTAGTCCAAGAGTGAACCTTATTCTTCATTTATACACACTGACTACTTCAAAATTGGGTAAGAATCTATTGAAGGTAAATTATGTTTTGTTGTCATTGTAAATTATGAGTTTCTTATACTCCTTGTTTTCATTTACAACCAAGAAAATTAGTTTTGTATCCACTATTTGGTATTAGTCTTATGTGTAGTATGATTAACGGAGGCGCATCTAGTGACAACCACATCACTCCTTAAAGCCCACCAACATTGTCCACCTTGCTCTCGAGTCCACCGAAGGTCTGTTGTGGTGTTTTAACCACCCCGATTCCTAAGGATCAATGAGTATCATCCCCAACCACAACCTCAGTGGTCTAAGCACGGTTAGTACATCCATATAATCAATGTAATCATTTGTTACTTGTATGAGCTATTGTGTCCTACAATCCAAGCACACTTCCCTGCACCTATTGTTTCCTTGTGATTGGCTGTTGAGAGTCACTAGCATGCTGATATAGGCCATGTAAGGCTACCAGAAACATTTCCTCTATCTTTTTTCTTTGTCATCCACTCACAATCCATTTCCAATATTTTCACACCCAATTTGATGTTATTCATCTCCCCTCTCATTCACACTGATTTTCTACCTTCATCATTGTTGTGATGGATTTTAGATACCTACTGCACCATGCCCTTGTTGTGTAGGAAGTTCAGCTGAGTTATTGATGTTTCTGGGGTCTAGTGCAACGGTGGCAACACTGACCAGATGACAATGATCTTCTTAGACAATGGTGACTTCCGATACAATAAGTTTTTCTTGTTGACGTGTGTCTGTGTCATAAATCAAATGACACTACAACATTTATTGTTGTGGACATAACATCTTTAGTTGATGCACATCATTAATGTTGTGAATGAACTATCCTTAGGACTAGTTTGGGAGAGGAACTAAAAAATGTGGCATTTGTATACAAGGGGAAACAACAATATAGTTATTAGGTGGTGATGATGAATACCACGTTGTTCAGACATAGCAACTAAATATTGCATTTATAAAGTATGTCCAATTAGACAACCTTTTTTATTACAACATTTCTTTCGGGACAAAGCATATTGCAGAAGTTGCAATGCATTTATAAAGTATGTCCAATTAGACAACCTTTTTTATTACCACATTTCTTTTGGGACAAAGCACACCGCACAAGCTGCAATATAGCACTGTTGCAGCAAGAGCTACCTAATCAAACAGCTGAATCACCATGTTGTATAAAATCAAAGTATTAAATACATGTATCTTAAACGCAAACTTCCCCTTAAGGGTTGTCAAAATCATGTATGAGGGTGAGTTTTGATCGTTAAGGATGACTGTCTCTTTAATAGTTAGACCTGAACATTATTTTTATCTTCTTGATTCAGTTACCCTCAAAGATGGAAAAAAAGGCTTCTATAGGTTAGTTGAATTTCTATTCAAAACATTGGTTTTATGGAAGCATATGGAAGAGATATGCAAGGCAGATTACCCTTAGTATGTGAAGATCTACCTAGGGCTTGTCATACAGATGACGATCATCACAGCCAACAACCTGGAAGGTATTTTCATCATCGATAGCTTGGGGCACTTACATTGATTCATATTATTATGTCGTCATTTATAGAAATCAAGAAGATGTTCACACTCAATATACTGATTGGTCTCACTCTATCTTCATTTGTAGAAATTGGGCACGCTACTTCTACTGTGATGGCTCTTGGATACCTACTTCTCCTTTCCCTTGTTGTGTACGAAGTTCAACTACGTTGTTGCTGTATTGGATTGATGTTTTTGGGGTCTAGTGCAATGGTGGCAACAGTGGCTAGACAACAATGATCCTCTAAGACAATGGTGGCTTCTGATACTGTAAGTTTTTCATGTTGTCATGTGCTTGTGTCATACTTCATAAGACAAGACATGTTTAGACAAAGTCATGAAAGTTAGACCTAAAACTGATCTTGACTTAGTTTCTTATCACTTCTTCTGAGTTTGAACTATTATCGAACAGGGAAAAGGCATGGAAGTTGTTGCGCAGATGACCCACGAAAGGAGTGCCCCCATCAATCCCCTGGAGCTGGTGTATGAAAATATTGAAAGTCTATATAGATTGAGGCCCTAACTTGATATCTCTATGATTGTGGATACATGCTTGAGTACGAGTGACTTGGTTTTGTTAAGTATTACATAAAAATGTAAGATTAATGTTCTTAACATTAAAATCATGATGATTCAATATCTTTTTTCTACACAGATCTTGTTGGTTGATCGTTTTGCTATTGTTGTTGCTTAATATATTAAAAAAACATTTTTAGTAGGATGTTTCAAGGAAAAACTCATGCACATCTTATTATGTCTCTAGGCTCTTTACTTGTACTTTTGTGTTACTTTTGATACCTAATATCTTTTGTGCTACTTCTTGTATGGGATGATGACATAAACAAATATGGGACGAGCAACACAGCATGTCGGACTTGTAGAGAATGGGAGGACAACCTTGTATGATGTCGACTAAGTGGGAGTGACATAAAGAAAAGGAAATCCTTTTGGAGGATACAACTAAACAAGGGTCACATGACATGGGAACCTAGGAAAGGGTAGTAATAACAAGTGAAATTTGTGGGCCAGGATGGAGACATTGTTGGCGAGGTTGGATAGTGGTGTGTCCTACCCAGCTTGGATGGTGGGACCCAACCCCAAACCGGCTACTAAGGTATTTGTTACTGAAACATTCTATCTAAACTAATGAGTATTGTACATTGAATCAGGATAATGTTATATCTCTATATTTTTGTTGATAGCAGTTGTTGCACATTATACAGAAAGTACAACTAGACGGCTTGAAATATCCCCACCTTTGGAATTTTATCATCCATCACTATAGCAGTAGCTAGCATCTGGACAGAAATTGTTCACAAGTCATCTGTTAGTAGCAACCAGCGGAAGTAGTTCTCTACACAGGCTATAGGTTTTCCATAGTCAACTTCTGACTACTTCGTACAACCATCTACTCTGCTAGGTCATTTGCTCCTTCACGATCAAAATCCTAAATCATTATTCCTAGGAGATGGAGAAAATCAACAAGCCTCAATGACGACAATGACATTATATTTAATGTCTTTATCCCCGGCAGTGACACCCCCTGGAAAGAGGTAAAGCAACTTCCCAGTACCTAGAAAAGGACAAAGTTCTTAGGATGTAAATGTCAAGGGATTGTTGTGAAAAAGATACTTTACTAGCCCATCACTGAGAGTGCTAGTGCTGACGCTCGAGTCATCCTAATGAGGATTGACTTAGAATGAGAGAGAGTTGACTCTCCAATATGTACACTGCCCTCCAACTGTTTAAATGAGATGTGCTTGTTGGAGTTAACGATCGAATGGGGGTTGTGGGAGCCACCTATCTTCCTTCTCATAAATATTATTGTGTTCTTCAGGTGTGGGTTTGGGATGATAATCAACTTGCTTTTGGCCAATGGTTCTCAGCTTTGGTTCAACAGCAAGTGGTGTCGTGCATGTGCAGCCGCTGCTTGAATCAACAAATGCAAATGTAGTTGAACAATATATAATTTATTTGTGGACCGACTCCTGTTGAAAATCAAGTATGTGGTACGTATGTCAGATTTGGATGGTGGTAGAACCACGTTGAACAAACATGGGTTGGAGATTGCAGTGACGTACTAAGATACATGATTACTCATCTTATGTATGTGGTGCAAAAGTTGAAATTTATATATTTTGTTAATGTCTAACAGTAATAATGCTTACATGAAGCAAACAATTGTATCGGTCCCGATGATCACCTAATGACGTTTCGATGCCATCCCAGCATCTAAAAAAATGCTTAAAATATCATTTTGTGGCATGCTTTTCCACGATATTTTTTCGGCTTTTAAAATTACACCGGAAAAGAGGAAAATCGGCATAGCTTGGGTTTAAGGCCGACATTTTTGTATGTCATCGAATCCAATATTTGTTGTTGTAGATATCATATTCCAGTAGGAGGGACATATCCCATATTATCACTCACACTCTATTCCCATGTGTTAAAGTCACCCAATCATCATTGTTATAACAACTCATTTTTCATGACTATATTTGATGATGTCAAAGCGTACCTAACGACATGTGATGAGTGTAGTAATTTCAGGTCTAAGAATCACAATCACCACTTTCACTATGAGAGATGACTATGGCCACCACAACCACATGCCACTTTCAAGGTGGGTATGTTCGATACACTGTTCTCTAACATATATTTGTGTGCTTGGTTTGATATTGCCATATCATGACTAATGAGATTTAGTCATCAATCAACCCACACTCTGATCTTATGTGTTATTTTTGTCTTTCAACATTCCACAATAACAACCAAATAGGGACATAATGAGAATATGTATATGTACTCTTAACATCTATATGATCTCATCCACAAGGGTAGTAACTTAAATATATACGTCATTGAGTAATATTATTCTCTAAACATTCATAGTGTTTCCCCATTATCTCATAACTGAATGAACAAAATAAATTGGAAGCTTGCTTTTATAATAATTAAATCCTTTAAGGTATATGCCAAGTCAATCATCACATGATTGGCTCTATAGGCATGCCTTACCATCAAGTACCCCATCATATATTTCAAATATCATTTTTTTATTCCTATTTCAAATCCTTTTTGACAATCTATGACCAATATGATTTCCTACCTTCCATATCCTCTTGTAAATGTGTATCCATTATTTTTTACAACATAATGAGATGTGAGAACCATTTGAATAATACTATCATGGTCTACTTTTACATTTCTATAGTTTCATTAAGGAATTGATCAAAATAAATGTTTCTACACTTTATCTTTAATGATAAAATTTTCCTGGCTTATTTATCCCACAATTGATTCCTAAGATAGCTCTATATATTTTATTTATCTATCTTGTTTTGTACTTGTTTCTTTCTCTATGTTGTCCTGCAGTCAATATGGGTCTAGTTACCTAGTATAGTATAGTAAAAAGTTCATGCATTTAATGGCCTGTCTAGTGGATGTATTTTTTTTTCAAAAGAGATGAACAAAGTAACAAATTTAAAAACTAGGAGAAAATAAAAACTTGAAGTGTATGTGTAATTAATTTTTCTTTAAGGAGTCATTTGGACGGGTTCATCTAAAAATCTATTTGTTTTGTATAAAATGTTTCACATATTATTAGCTAGTAAGGACCTATTGCATTTGTGATTTCATTTCTACTAAAGGATTGATAGGATTCTAAAGCACGCCTATTTTAGTAGCATTGATGAATGTCATATCAATTTTGATTTCAGTTTTTGTGCAACTTAGTTTGTAGACTCGGATTGCTAAATCTTGCGGCTGCTAAATCCAACACTTCTATAACCAACTACCATTTAAGTATGAAAGTTCACACGAGATCTTATTCTTGTCAAAGAGAGGCCTCCATCCTTGATGATATGAATCTATGTGTCTTACCAAAGGAAGTCAAAGTAGCAACTCATCACCAAGATTTTATTGGATTTTAAAAGGTCCTGGTCTGAATGGCCCTTAAAGGTATTTTGCATAAGCAGAATACAACACAAATAATTTTACATGTCTTATTTTTTTAGAATTGTATTTAGGAATGCAGTAAGAAAATATTGTGAAACAATTGTGATGCATTTATATTTTGTTACACTGAACATACCCCTAGAATCTTCAGTCCACCATAAAATTGGAGTAGTAATTCAATAGAAACTTATTCAATTTCTTTCTATATGGTGGAGCTTAAAATGTGATCTTCATAACAAAATGTTTAAAAAAAACTCTGTTTGTTTAGAAAATGGACATGCTTTTTTGATTAAGTTTGAGCAATCTTTATATATGATTAATAATGGAGCGGTATCAAAATCAATGTGGTGTCCAACCTTAGGAATTTGTTTATGGTACAAAAATATGTCTTTCTTATTAAACCAAAATTATATTGTCGATCCAAATCAAAGAATAGTTCTTCCTAACCACCAATCCAAAGAATATTTTATTTCAATCCATATAGAAAAAATATAATAGTATCACACGTTTTCAAGCAAACCATAAATAAATCAATGTATATAACTCAGAATACATTGAATCGTTATAATCAATATTTGCAAGATTTTTCCTTACTCATGTGCAAGTCGAGATCAACTTCCCTATTAGTCATTCATCCGAGTACTACTCCAAGTTGAACATGTTTAACTTTGGTGTTCTTAGTGATGGGTTTCCTAAAAAGGAGACACCTTGTTGATATGGATAGTCCAGTCATTCCTTGTCGCGCCCCAATCTCACATTAACAGCAAACCACGAGATTAGGACTCGGCAGGTGGGATTTCACATATAAGCCAACCATTCATCACTTTTGAAAACAATTAACAACATTAATAGGAAAAACTGATTTATACTGTAAATGAAACTAAACAAGCTGCGGAAGCATTTCTATTAACTGACAAGAAATATAAACAGAGTCAACAGCAATTTACATTGTTCAACATAAGATAAAGCATAACAGTTAATTTACATCTTTGTACACATTCTCTCTCTCGCTCACACCTTGTCCCGAAGATCGAGGGGAATGGACTAAGAGACCTCTAACAAGACTAACTACAAACCTTCTATCAACTAAGCGTTAGGATGAAACGATCCTTCTGACTCCTGATGCTGGTGCTGACCTAAAAATGTTTGAGTAGAGGGGTGAGCCTACTCGCTCAGTGAATAATATTTCACCTAGCTATCACTAAACAACTCGTCAGGTTTATAATTGAAATAAAACATGTATACAGTGCAAGCAGGGCAGTTCTAATGACATAACAATTTTGCAGATAATAATCACATACCTAAGCAGCAAAAGCTATTTCAAGTGAATAAACAGATATATAAAATTTGTACAGGAGTTCGATTATATAAATTTATTGTGATCCTATATGATTACATATTTACATTATTATGCCCCAAACATATGCAGCGCACTCTGCATATGAAGATCAGTAGCGAACTATGATCTCACCGTACAAGACTTAGCGACACACCCGGGAAATGCTAAGTCTGACTTCTCGTCCTGGTCTGCACAGGACTCTCAGGCTCACAAGGCCTCACTGCACTAACTCTGAGTGCTCTGGACTCCTCCGAAACCTGTAGTGCACAGTGGAGGGTCTCTAAGTCTCCGATGCCTGGGCGTATCCCCAGGACTGACTGGGACTTCTCCGATGCCTGGGCGTATCCCCAGGACTGACCGGAACGTTCTCTTGGATCTCCGATGCCTGGGCGTATCCCCAGGACTGACCGGAATCCTACCACTTAGACTACGTGTCACCGAGACAATCGGTATTTGTTGGACACGAGTCTCCGATGCCTGGGCGTATCCCCAGGACTGACCGTTTCACCCCAAAGGTACAGACCGCGCAATGGGGTTCTACGATGTTGGGGCACCTAAGTCTATTAACTGTTTAACAGATATACAATTAAACAAGATTATTTCATATCAACTGTAAGACATAGAATTCTCTCTTTTCCATCTTTCATATCACGTATTTCAAGTTCCATCGAACTATTCATACTATAAAAGTACTTGCTACACTGTTTAAAAGTCATATCAACTGATACTGAAGCAAATAAGCATTTTAAATGAGTTTAATAATGATTTCTAAATGAACTGCCACTCACCACTTGAAACTCGACCGAACACTATGGAACTCGGCCGAACGCTTCCCAGATCCTGAAACTCGGCCGAACAATCTCGGCCGACCAACACACCGCTTTATATACCTACAAAGAAACTCGGCCGATCAGGGCCAAACTCGGCCGACCAAATTGTTGTTCGTATATCTAATTTAGGAAACTCGACCGACCCAAGACTCAAACTCGGCCGACCCAAAAACGCTGTACAAATGCCCTAAAAAGGAACTCGGCCGACCGAATTGAAACTCAGCCGAACCGCGCACAGGCAGAACACAAAAACCGCCTGCAAAAGTCGATTTCTCTCGAATCGACGGGCAAATCTCGAACAAACACCGCGATACGATCACAATCGATACATATGACTAAACCACACCTAAAGAGAAGAAGAAAACGAGCTAGGGCTGCACCGTGCACCCCAATCTCCAAGTCGTTTTCCCTGCAAACGCAGCTCCAGCTGCAAAACCGATTCGAATCGACGGAGAAGAAGATCCACAGAGGAAAAGGACGAACTGCAGCAACTGATCGGAGCAAAACGAAGCTCCGACGCCTTTCCCTTCTCAGCTCCCTCTCTCTCTTTCTCTCTTTCTCACGCAAGGAAGGAGAACGCAGAAGCGTTCTCTCGTTTCTGTAAAAGTGAAACGAGATAAGGAAGAGAGAAAGGATAAGGAAGAAACTTAGGGGCCTGATCGCAAAATTCAAACTTTCAAAAATTACAATCGGGTCCCTATAAGCCCAAAAACATGCAACTTTTGACTCGAAGGTCGGATTCGAACGATTTCTCTGGCAATGCTTCAAGCGTAAGATCCTACATGCTTTAGAAGCTAGAAAACACACTAAGCACATGTCTTATCCGTTTTAAACATTAATAACAAAAACAGGCTTAAACTTAGCACATCAGCTAATCCCATGCTTAACAGCATACTTACGGGATAAGCTCGATGCGGGTCGTAACAATCTCCCTTCCTTATAAGAATTTCGTCCCGAAATTCCTAGAAGAGAAAAGGAAACTTGCCACGCATCTCAGACTCCAGCTCCCACGTAGCTTCTTCAAGATTATGGTTTCTCCACAAAACTTTCACTAAAGGAATCCCGCGGTTCTTAAGCTTTTTAATCCGGTGATCAACTATCTGCATAGGTCCTTCAACGTAGGACACATCTGTCCTAAGCTGCGCCAGTTCTGGATCTACAATCTTTTCTGTACCGGGGTGACACTTTTTCAGCATAGACACGTGGAAGACATCATGAAGATTTGCCAACTCAGACGGCAAATCCAACCTGTAAGCTACAGGTCCTATCCTCTCAACAATAGGATATGGACCCATATACCTAGGGGTCAACTTACCCCTCTTGCCAAACCTCAGAACTCCCTTCCACGGTGAAACCTTCAAGTAGACCTCGTCACCAACCTCAAACTCGAGAGGTCGACGTCGTCTTTCTGTATAACTTTTCTGTCTGTCCTGAGCAGCTTTTAACTGATCCCTGATCACAAATATCTTTTCCGTAGTTACATCAACTAGTTCAGGTCCAAGGATTTCCTTCTCACCCACCTCGTACCAACAAACTGGCGATCTACACTTCCTGCCATAAAGAGCTTCATATGGAGCCATTCCAAGACTAGAATGGTAACTGTTATTATAAGCAAACTCTATTAGGCTTAAGTGTTCTTCCCAGTTACCTCTAAAATGTAGCATGCATGCTCTCAGCATGTCTTCTAGGGTCTGGATGGTCCTCTCAGATTGACCATCTATGTGTGGGTGAAACGATGTACTGAACTTCAGCCTTGTGCCCAACGCACGATGTAACTGATTCCAGAATCTAGATCTAAACTTTGGATCTCTGTCAGAAATAATGGAAACTGGAATCCCATGTAACCTGATTACCTCATCCACATAAACTTTAGCCAGCTTTGAAACGTCAAAGGTTGACTTGACTGGAAGAAAATGAGCAGACTTGGTTAGTCTATCCACAATCACCCATATCGAGTCTGAACCCTTAGGCGTCCTGGGTAAACCTACCACAAAGTCCATCGTGATATGTTCCCATTTCCATTCTGGTATAGGAAGTGACTGCAAAGTACCAGCAGGTTTCTGATGCTCAGCCTTAACCTACTGACACACCCCGCACCTAGCCACGTATTCAGCCACATCCTTCTTCATGCCAGACCACCAGTACAACTCTTTGAGGTTCCTGTACATCTTTGTGTTACCTGGATGCATAGCATACATAGAAGTATGCGCTTCTTCAAGGATCTGCTCTTTCAACTCACTGTTCCCAGGTACACATAACCTATCATGAAGATACAACATGCCTTCATCAGAAAATCTGAACTCTGTTCTCTTACCTTCTGACATTTCTTACATGATTTTCCACAACTCATCATCACTCTGCTATAATTCCTTAATCTGATTATAAAAAGTAGGTCTGACTTGCATCTGAGCAATCAACCCACTCTGTCCAGTCACATCCAAGTCTAAGTTCAATCTTCGCATATCTACAAGCAAGTCCCTCTTGAAACATGCCATAGAAAATGCATTGGCTGTTGAACTTGACTTTCTACTCAAGGCATCAGCTACAACATTCGCCTTACCAGGATGGTAATCGATTGTTACATCATAGTCTTTAATCAGCTCCAGCCATCTGCGTTGTCTCAAATTCAAGTCTTTCTGAGTGAAGATATATTTCAGACTCTTATGATCTGTAAACACCTGACATGTCTCACCATACAAGTAGTGACGCCATGTCTTCAAAGCATGAACTATAGCAGCTAATTCCAGATCATGAACAGGGTAATTCTCTTCATTTTTCTTAAGCTGTCTAGATGCGTAAGCAACAACTTTACCTTCTTGCATCAGTACACAACCCAAACCTCTCCTAGAAGCATCACAGAACACTGTATAACCTCTTTTTGCTTCTAGCAAAATCAACACTCATGCTGAAGTCAACTTTTTCTTCAAAATCTGAAAACTTTTCTCACAGTTTTCAGACCAAACAAACGGTACATCCTTCCTCGTCAAGCGTGTCAATGGTGATGCTATCGCACTGAAGTCCTTTATAAACCTTCTATAATATCCTGCCAAACCCAAGAAACTTCTGATCTCAGTAGGAGTCGTAGGCTGTTCCCACTGAAGTACAGATTCAACTTTCTTAGGATCCACACTAACTCCATCTCTCGAGATAACATGTCCAAGAAATGCTACCTCGGACAATCAGAACTCGCACTTGCTAAATTTAGCAAACAACTGGTGTTGTCTCAACAACTGCAACACTACTCTCAAGTGTTGCTCATGCTGTTCATTGTCTCTGGAATAGAACAGAATATCATCTATAAAGACTACAATAAACTGATCTAGAAATGGTTTGAAAATCTGATTCATCATATCCATAAAGGCTGCTGGGGCATTGGTCAGCCCAAACAACATGACCAAAAACTCATAATGCCCATACCTGGTTCTGAAAGCTGTTTTGGGAATATCAGAAGCCTTTATTCTAAGCTGATGATATCCGGATCTCAAATCAATTTTAGAAAAGATCGTCGCTCCACGCAACTGATCAAACAGATCATCTATCCTCGGCAAAGGATACTTATTCTTTATAGTGATCTTGTTCAATTGCCTGTAATCTATACAGAGACGCATGGTACCATCCTTTTTCTTAACGAACAGGACTGGAGCACCCCACGGTGAGGAACTGGGTGTAATGAAACCTTTATCTAACAACTCCTGTAACTGCACCTTGAGTTCTTTCAACTCTGCAGGTGCCATTCTGTAGGTTGGCAGTGCTACTGGATGACTACCTGGATATATTTGAATTTCAAAATCAATGTCTCTAACAGGAGGTAAGCCTGGTAACTCTTCTGGAAAAACATCAGAGAACTCACGAACCATAGGCACATCATAAACATTGGCGGTGCTCTTCTCTGCTCTGGTGTCAACTACATGAGCAAGGAACGCTTCACATCCTTTCTGTAACATCTTATCAGCTACAACAGTTGATATTATGCACGTAGGCAGAATTTTCCTGTCTCCAGTAAAGACACAAGAAAACTCTCCTAGTTGAAAGGTAGCTTCCTTCTTCCAACAATCGAGTTGCACTCGATATGTTTCAAGACAATCCATACCCAAGATGACTTGAAAAGTATTTACATCCAAGGGTATGAGATTAGCAGCAAAGGTAAAGCCCCCAAAAGATAACAAGCATCCGGGACAAAACTCGGATAAAACTGTTGGTCCACCTAGTGGAACCCTCAACACTAACTCATCTGTCAACTCTTGAGTTAACAGATTAAGTTCACCAACTAAAGAACGTCGTATAAAAGAATGAGTAGCTCCCGGATCTGTCAAAACTAAAACTGGTATACTGTTAAACAAAAGCATCTCTCATGTAACAACTTGTGAAGAGATTATACCTTCCTGAGGTGTCAAAGAAAAGAAACGTGCTGAAGCTCTTCTTCTGCCACGCTGTCCTCTCTGACCACTCCTGCCACTAGACACTCCACCACCTCTAGAACCAGAAGCCACAGAAGAACTTGGAACATCATGGTATTGAGGCTGGAAAGCTTGTGATGCCGCTTGCCGAAGTTGAGGACAATCCCTTTTTGTATGTCCTGTCTGTCCACAGTGGAAACATTCTATAGGGCCTGAACCCCAACATTGTCCAGAGTGCAACCTTCCACAAGTATTACATACCCGCATCTCCTGTCTCTGTGGACCAGTCACATAAGTAGATGATCCAGATGGCTGCTCTCTAGACGCACTGCCCCATCTCCCTGGGTTGTATCTTCCTCTGCTTCTAGAAGAAGAAACGTTCTCAGATCTCTGCCTGCCAAAACAACCAAAGCCACGCCCAAGCTTAGAAAAGAAGCCTCTACCTCCACCTCTATATCCACTACTGGACTGCCCTCTATTGAAATCTGCAGATCTTTTCTTAGACTCAGGCACCCTGTCAGCATTCACCGATTCTTCAACCTGTCTCGCTGCCTCAACAAACTCACCAAAATTCTCTCTATTCCTCCTGCTAGTAGCAGAAACTGTATGCCGAATTTCTGGCCTTAGCCCTTCCTGAAACCTTCTGCATCTTTCTATGTTATCGGGAACAAGTTGCGGACAGAAGTTCACCAACTGTGTGAAAAGCGCTTCATACTCTGTAACTGTCATGTTCCCCTGCTTGATATTCTGCAACTGCCTGATTTTCTCATTGAGAAAGGTGGGTGGATAGAATTTGAGATGAAACTCCTCAGAGAAATCCTGCCAGGAAAGCTCTGTACCTCTCATCTTTTCTTCCACACCACTCCACCACAGTTCTGCATCGCCTGTCAAAAGGTAGACCGCATGATTGATCTTCTTGTCTTCTGGAAGCTCCATCAGACAAAAGACCTTCTCTATCTGTCTAAACCATTCATCAGCTTCGGCGGGATCTGTGGTGCCACTGAACTCTGTGCCACCAAGCTTCTTCACAAGCTCATAAGATCGCATCAGATCTTTACTGCTGGTAGAAGAAGAATCTCGCCTATCAGCCTTATACCTTTCTTTGGTCTCCAGGAACATCCTGTACATCCTGGATGCTTCATCCACGTGGTCACCACCACCTGGACCCAAGTACTGAAGTTCAGGGCCAACATGGCTCTCAGCCTGATCATCACGATCAAAGCCTCTTCCTGCCATCTGCAATGATATAATAGAATATTTCCTATTAGAAAACTACAGATAGAAGAAAGACACTTAAACCTTAATCCTATTGGTCTCTTATCGTCCCCTGACCTTGAGTAACTAAGTACTCAAACCTAAGCTCTGATACCAAGAATTGTCGCGCCCCAATCTCACATTAACCGCAAACCACGAGATTAGGACTCGGTAGGTGAGATTTCACATATAAGCCAACCATTCATCACTTTTTAAAACAATTGACAACATTAATAGGAAAAACTGATTTATACTGTAAATGAAACTAAACAAGCTGCGGAAGCATTTCTATTAACTGACAAGAAATATAAACAGAGTCAACAACAATTTACATTGTTCAACATAAGATAAAGCATAACAGTTAATTTACATCTTTGTACACATTCTCTCTCTCGCTCACACCTTGTCCCGAAGATCGATGGAAATGGACTAAGAGACCTCTAACAAGACTAACTACAAATCTTCTATCAACTAAGCGTTAGGATGAAATGATCCTTCTGACTCCTGATGCTGGTGCTGACCTGAAAATGTTTGAGTAGAGGGGTGAGCCTACTCGCTCAGTGAATAACATTTCACCTAGCTATCACTAAACAACTCGTCAGGTTTATAATTGAAATAAAACATGTATATAGTGCAAGCAGGGCAGTTCTAATGACATAACAATTTTGCAGATAATAATCACATACCTAAGCAGCAACAGCTATTTCAAGTGAATAAACAGATATATAAAATTTGTACAGGAGTTCGATTATATAAATTTACTGTGATCCTATATGATTACATATTTACATTATTATGCCCCAAACATATGCAGCGCACTCTGCATATGAAGATCAGTAGTGAACTATGATCTCACCGTACAAGACTTAGCGACACACCCGGGAAATGCTAAGTCTGACTTCTCATCCTGGTCTGCACAGGACTCTCAGGCTCACAAGGCCTCACTGCACTAACTCTGAGTGCTCTGGACTCCTCCGAAACCTGTAGTGCACAGTGGAGGGTCTCTAAGTCTCTGATGCCTGGGCGTATCCCCAGGACTGACCGGGACTTCTCCGATGCCTGGGCGTATCCCCAGGACTGACCGGAACGTTCTCTTGGATCTCCGATGCCTGGGCGTATCCCCAGGACTGACCGGAATCCTACCACTTAGACTACGTGTCACCGAGACAATCCGTATTTGTTGGACACGAGTCTCCGATGCCTGGGCGTATCCCCAGGACTGACCGTTTCACCCCAAAGGTACAGACCGCGCAATGGGTTTCTACGATGTTGGGGCACCTAAGTCTATTAACTGTTTAACAGATATACAATTAAACAAGATTATTTCATATCAACTGTAAGACATAGAATTCTCTCTTTTCCATCTTTCATATCACGTATTTCAAGTTCCATCGAACTATTCATACTACAAAAGTACTTGCTACACTGTTTAAAAGGCATATCAACTGATACTGAAGCAAATAAGCATTTTAAATGAGTTTAATAATGATTTCTAAATGAACTGCCACTCACCACTTGAAACTCGGCCGAACACTATGGAACTCGGCCGAACGCTTCCCAGATCCTGAAACTCGGCCGAACAATCTCGGCCGACCAACACACCGCTTTATATACCTACAAAGAAACTCGGCCGATCAGGGCCAAACTCGGCCGACCAAATCGCTGTTCGTATATCTAATTTAGGAAACTCGGCCGACCCAAGACTCAAACTCGGCCGACCCAAAAACATTGTACAAATGCTCTAAAAAGGAACTCGGCCGAACCGCGTACAGGCAGAACACAAAAACGACCTGCAAAAGTCGATTTCTCTCGAATCGACGGGCAAATCTCGAACAAACACCGCGATACGATCACAATCGATACATATGACTAAACCACACCTGAAGAGAAGAAGAAAACGAGCTAGGGCTGCACCGTGCACCCCAATCTCCAAGCCATTTTCCCTGCAAACGCAGCTCCAGCTGCAAAACCGATTCGAATCGACGGAGAAGAAGATCCACAGAGGAAAAGGACGAACTGCAGCAACTGATCGGAGCAAAACGAAGCTCCGACGCCTTTCCCTTCTCAGCTCCCTCTCTCTCTCTCTCTCTTTCTCTCTTTCTCACGCAAGGAAGGAGAACGCAGAAGCGTTCTCTCGTTTCTATAAAAGTGAAACGAGATAAGGAAGAGAGAAAGGATAAGGAAGAAACTTAGGGGCCTGATCGCAAAATTCAAACTTTCAAAAATTACAATCGAGTCCATATAAGCCCAAAAACATGCAACTTTTGACTCGAAGGTCGGATTCGAACGATTTCTCTGGCAACCCTTCAAGCGTAAGATCCTACATTCTTTAGAAGCTAGAAAACACACTAAGCACATGTCTTATCCGTTTTAAACATTAATAACAAAAACAGGCTTAAACTTCGCACATCAGCTACTCCCATGCTTAACAACATACTTACGGGATAAGCTCGACGCAGGTCGTAACATTCCTATTATGATCATTTCATTGGAGGCCTCAATTCATGGGATGTTTCAACCTCCTTCACTTAGATGGTTGACATCCTCATTAAGGCTCCACTAAATGGCCCCACAATCTTTCCCCACTTGAATACAGACCCAAATAGTCTATGTACTCCCGATTCCTGATCATAGATATCAATGCAAGGGTGGATCCATCAACTGAGATAGCCTCCACCATGACTGAACACTACTAGCACAAGGATGGTCGAATCAACTAAGATAACCATTTCAATCATGACTGGAAAACATGACTCAAAGACTGGCATACCACAGGTTCATGTGGGCCACACCTATTGAAGAGGAACATGTCTCTGATACCATTTTGATGTCTGAACCCACTACCTATGGATCTAGTAGAGTTTCAAGAATGACGACTAGACCCACAGACCACCACTAGTCTTAACTATGTGTTTTGTCCTCACTCACACACAAGTCAGAATCAACTTTTGATTGGTCATCCATCCTAGTACTACTCCAAGTTGAGCATGCTTAACTTTAGAGTTCTTAGTGATGGGATCCTAGAAAAAGAGTAATACCTTAGTTATATGGATAGTCCAATCATTCATTTTAAGATTATTTTATTGAATGACTAAAATTCTTGGATTTTGCAAAATAAATCCTTCCACCATGTTATCAAATCTCGACTCTTAATTTCCTTTTCTCTTATTTAAATAGAGGTTTATTTTTTAAAATTCCTTTCTGGACATTGAACCGCAAAATCATAACACAAATATAAATACCTCCACATCTACTATGACAAAGACTTCATTTTGACTATCTTGAAGCCAGAAAGAGATAATCTTCCATTTTTTCCAGATCTCATAGTTTAGTTTGTACCAAAAAATGACATAATGTTAACTCTCCACCATAATCCACTACATTGTTTTCACTCATACCCCCTAAAGTGTGAAACAAAACAATTAACATTGACAATTAATAGTATAAAGGTAAACACCACAATTATGCATATGAAAAATACATACCAAGTACATTCACACTACATTACAAATAAGTTTAATAGTTGAAAGGATTAGTTTTGTTTCCATGAGGAGAGAGAACAATTGAATGGAAAAACAATTGCAAAAAATTGAACAAATACAAGCTATTGTATCTATCTAATTTTAAGAGAGGGTTGTACGAGGTTCATTAGGATTGCAAGGTCTCACAGTACCCCATCATATATTTTAAATATTGTTTTCTCAATTTCGTATCCAAATCTTTCCTTTTGTGCATGTTTGATCTATGCCCATTACAATTTCTTCAACCTTCTATTTGCTCGTGTAGTTCTACAATTCTTCTTTTCTACAATCTAATAGGACCTAAGAATATCTTGATTAATATTATCATGGTCTACTTTTGTCTTACTTAATTTTCTTATGTTTTTTTCACTACATAGTTTAAGCTAAATGGTGCAGAAATATGGAATTAATCATCAAAAATATTTTACATAAAAATTTAAAAGTTGAGTTTTCTCATAGATTATTTATTTGACAATCTATTCTGAAGATGTTTTCTCTAAGTATATTAATAATTTATTTTTATTTTTTACTTGTTCTTTTTTTTGTATTACCTTAAAATCATTTTCCCTCTATGTAGTAGGGTTGGAGGTATGTCTATTTAACACGATCTCTAGTCGAGGTGTTGTTTTTTTTTAAATAAATACAAAGTAACCAATTCAAAAACTAGGATAAATAAATATTCTAAATGCATGTGTAATTAATTTTTCTTTGATAGTTTCATAGACAACAAGAATAAAGTATATAAATTCTTTGAATATGTGTTTTTGGCATCATACTAAGATGAAGTAGGAAAATATTGATGCAAACATATTGTAATATGTTTATTTTCAGTCAAACTAAACATACCCCTGGAAATTTTAATCTTCCATTATAGTTAGAGTAGCAATCTACACTGATATACTATATAAGAAAACCCACATAGGGTTTATTCTATAAATTTTCTTTTAGTTTTTATAATTGCAAAGAATTTGTTGCATTCTAATATATATTAAGAGTAAATAGTATGGAGGGTTTATTCTATATTTTTTCTTTTAATTTGTATAATTGCAAAAAAAATGTTGCATTTTAATATATACTAAGAGTAAATAGTATGGAGGTAAAAAATTGTTTTTACTCTGATAAAAAAGCCATGTGTGAGCATAAAAGAATTGAGATACCATTATTTTTTATATTTTCTTTTTTTATTTTGTTCTATAATAATATGATATGAATGGTTGAATGCCATTATTATCTTTATTTTCTTAAGTAATTGATTGACACATGAATAAAATTTATGACAGGTTGTGACAAGGGTTGAACATAATTTGTACCTTTATTTTTTTAATTTATAATTGGGCAATGTGTATTCTAATATGGTTTTATGTACCGTTGTAGTTTTAGGCACAAATTTTATTAAATGTCAAAAATACGCTAATGGTTTCTACTATCATTTTTCCTCTAATTTTCATAAACACAAAGAAATCATTGTGTTCTAACCTATATTAGAAAAAAGAGTGAGTAGGGTATTTTATGAAAATTTACTATAATTTTAGTTATAAATAAATTGTTCACTCTACTAAAGTAGCTTTGTGAGAGTATAGAAGGATATGTTGTAAGTTTTACTTTAGTTTTTAGACTAGAAATTGGTCCTATAATAATGCTATATGTAAGACCACATGAGGGTCAAATGTAATATTTGCATTTAAATTCATAGATAACAAATAGATGCTTATTTGAATGTATAAGGAAAGCCCATGTGAAGGGTTATATGTAATTCTCTTGTCTTTAGTTTTTTGAATTATTATTGGACAATGTCTTTTTAATGAGGTTGTATGTAATGATGTAGTGATAGTAGACTCCTACTAGGTTTCACATGTGTAATGTATGTTTGTGCTTTCTGTGGTTGGGTGTTTTGTGAATTCATCGCTGATGGTTGTGAAAGGCTTGCTTCAATGTAACACAGGGAAGGATCTGTGTAGTCACATTGTTGAACTCAGAAAGAGTTATTTTGTCAAAGCAATGGATTGATTCATTACCTATTGGCCATACAACATCTACAACTAGAGAGAATGACACAACTAGAGCATACAAAGATCAGGTTCAGTAGTCCAAGACCACTGCAACTCATATCAAAAAGAGAGAATAGAACTTCTACATTGATTCCTCTTCCTTGATGTTATCTTAAGAAACTTATCATGAATAATTCCTCCGACCTGAGCATATAGTAGTGGTAGCCAGAAGGAATCGATGTGGTGCTATGATACCAAACAAAATGGAGACCTAGCTATGGCTAGGGATCTTGTCGCTCTCTTGAAGAGAGATCGAAACAAAACAAACATTGATTAATGTTGAGAAGCAACGACTAAGGTGGCATATAAGCTTCCACTATACACTAGAACTATGTGTACTGATAAAAATGTAAAGGTAAAAGAGGGGAAGCCTAAGTTACAAGGACTAGAAAGAGGGACAATCTATATGAGATTGGTGTCGGATGCACGAAAGAAGTAGTTGAGGTGCCCCTCAGCAATCCCTAAGCTACAATCAACCCGACCACTGTGATCGTCATCAAGACCTAAGGACCAGATGTCGACACCGTTCGACAAAGGTGGGGAGGAACTACTCCTAATAGAGCTCACATTCATACTTCAGACCACACGGCCCAAGGGACGAAGAGCCTTGGGAGAGTAGGTCGACACTCACCGAAAACTCATGCCCGAAAGGAGTTATTATTACTTTTATTCCTTACTTCTCTTTCTCGTGATCTTCTTTCTTATCAATATCGTGTCTGGTACAAGTTAGTCCAAACAAATTTTAAGATATACTTTCATTCCAACTTACCTTACTCACAATGTAGCATATAAACACATTAACTCTAATTGTATCGCCCTTTTTCTCTTTAACAAAATAGGTGATGCCATACCATATTTATGACATTTAAAATAATCTATTATATCAAACTCGTGCAATGTACAAAATCTGTCTACTTATATAGAAAGATAATGCAGGATTTATTTACATTTTTTTCTTTTATTTTTAAATTTCAAAGTGGTCTTTGTATTCAAATATATATTATAGAAGAAAAAATATACGAGTTATTTTATGCCATTTTTTATAGTTTTAGTTAAATATAAGTTGTTTACTAATAAGACAGGCGTGTGAGAGCATAGAAAAGTCTAGATGCATTTTTCTCTTTAATTTTTTATATTCAAAATAAAAGATATACGAAAGGTGGTAGGAGGAGTAAGATGTAACTTTTACGTCTAGCTTTAAAGTTATAGATTGATCCTTGTATTATTATATAAAGGTTGTGGAAGGGTGTATGCAATTTTTATTTTTAGGCTTTTGAACAGCTAAATAACCTTGTGTATTGTAATAAAGTTGTATGCATTGTTATAGCGGGAAGTCACTTCTAACAATCTTCACACTGGCGCTGTCTTTTTGTTGTTGTTAGTACGGAATGTGACACAACTAATGCCAGAGCAGGCGGATGACATGTTCACTCCGACTGAAAGATCCCCCGTGAGCGTTGTCAATACTAGGAAGTAGTTGTTACTGCATTTATTCATGTGTCTCATTATATGATCGTCATGTTCTTCCTAAATATTGTGTTTGGTACGACATAAGTCGAAACATTACTAGTATCGTACTGCACTCGGAATATATTGTCTATTGACTTTCATCTTATCTCTTTTGTTTTCTTTTACTAAATATAAGGTAATATAATACTGTATTTAGGGCCTGCAAAGTAAAAACATGCACGTTCAATAAACGGGATATGTCTAGCTCAGTAGGGCCGTGTCCGTCAATTCGTCAATTGCTTTTTGTTTTTGGAGCTTAAAGTGCGATCTTCACAGCGAAAGTTTAAAATAAAAAAATATCGACGTTTTAGAAAAGAAGTGGTGTCATA
Source organism: Alisma plantago-aquatica (assembly GCA_963693085.1). Classification (NCBI taxonomy): domain Eukaryota; kingdom Viridiplantae; phylum Streptophyta; class Magnoliopsida; order Alismatales; family Alismataceae; genus Alisma; species Alisma plantago-aquatica. The sequence continues at coordinate 1,470,330,092 of OY856410.1, forward strand.
CAGTCATCCACAAATGAGGCGTTTCCTTTGATGGCTTCAACAAGTCATTTTATATGATTAATAATAACAAAGCGGACATCTAAATCAATGTGGAGCCAAACCTTGGCAGTTTCGTTACGGTACAAAATCCATGTTTCTTGTTAAACAGAAAGTATATCGTTATCCAAATCAATTCCCAACCCAAATAATATTTCGTTTCAATCGTGACACCAGAAGATGATAATTTAAACCGTATCAAAGCAAACCAGCAATAAATCAATATATACAACTTGAGAGACGCTGAATATTTCCTACGAATACATACCTGTGCGCAGTATGCTAGGTGAACATCATTTTGGAATCTAAAATTAAACTACACTCATTCTGAATCACATGTTTGAAAGTATAATAAATAAAATACATATTTATTTATTATACCCTCAAATATAGTGAAAAATGATAATAATTCCGTTATGAGTTCCAAAATAAGTCTAGATAACAAACCACTAAGAGTTATTGATCCTTCCTGTCTCTAGAGGAGAACACTTTAGAAACAAACAAGTTGCTTATCGAGTATGTGTTCCGCCGTATGTGCACGTTGTACTACTGCAAAGCCAAAGAAAAAGCGAATGGCTGACATTGGCCGCACATACGAAGGAATAGAGCTTCTTGCGCTGGCGGCGGCTGCAGCGTTGACCTGGCGTTGACTTATGCCGATCGATACATGCATGCATGAGCACATTAAATATGTTCCCGCGTGAAAATCATTAATCGCCCTATTTGTAATCTATATAATAATAACCTATTCTTATGCCATTGTATATTTTTTTTCATATCTCCTTGTGATCATTATGATTTGATTATCCATAGGGAACAACCGGTGTCAATGCCAATTCGCTATCACAGCAGCGTAGTGGACCGACAACCAGTCGACCTTGTCCAACACGGAACGAGTGACTTGACTGCGACGACTAGGTAAAGCAACAGCTTACTTGAATAGTACATCGCTGGCGTGAAGCCGGCGGCAGGGCGGATGCTCTGCAGAGTAGTTGTGTGGATTTCCACTGCCATAGACTAGTTAAGTGAAGGTGCGTGTTTTTCTACTGTTGCTCCAAGAACTATACATTTAACAAGTTTTTATATTCAGATATGTAGCCATAAGAAGAACAACAATCCACATAAATCAGACACTTGATATTTTATATGATTCGATTTAGATGACATACTCCTTTGGATGAGAAGAAATCTTACCTCTATGAAAAGATTACAAATAAGATATACTCTTAAATAGTAAATAAAAAAGTTTAAACAAGGATACACCCAAAGAAGACAATAAGTTCTTTGGTATAAGAAAACTCAATGCCCTAATTGTTATCTATATAATCAAATCCATAAGACTTCCTTTAAGAAAATCAAATCATAATAGGAGTCTAAATAAATTAGATTCAATTAGGGACAAAGGCAACAACTTTAGGCTAGGGGCCCATGGTCAAGTAATTGAACTCGAAAAATAATATATGCATAAAATGAAATGTTATTTTGAAAACATATTCACAAGTAATTATTTGGAGTGTGCTTTACAATTCTAAATAGCATAAAGATCATCAGTATTATCATCTATCTAAAATTTACACCTTTTTCCTTTTCGATATATATAATCATGCAACTACTAAAAAAATCATTCTCCATCTTGTTGCACAATCTTGTCTTCACAAGATTAATAATTGTTCTAAGGATACATCATGTGTATTGTCTTGAGAGTTATTTAACAAATAATTATTATATTAAAAGCATATGTGTTCCCAATGAGATGTAGTAATTTGAAAAAAAATAACAAGCATAACATATGAAGATAGCTTGTTTTGCCTTTTTCAACATCTAGAAAACTGAAGTCACTTGTTGTCGGTATATATATGACAAGTCCTCAGCACAGAAGTATATATGTAGTTGTTTCTATATTTATTTTTCCAATAAACGATGTTTTTAAAGGACTAGACAATTATGGTGTATAACAAGTAGTATATCTCTATGTTTTATCTATTTTAGATCTTATGGCATATGACTTTGGCCAACTAGTGGTTTTATACTATTTTTCAAAGTCACACTCAATTTTGTACACAGATTATAAAGAGATTAGAAAAGTAAAATATGATGAAGAGACGACTTTTTCTTTAAAGTAAAAATTTAGTATTTGTCATGTGTTGCATGGAGTAATTAAGAAGATGACTCCCATGGAACGTATACAGAGAAAGAATTTGACTTCTAGAATTCGTTAAATGTGAGAAAATTTTGTTCAAAATTTTCCCATAATTTGATAAAATATTCACACTTACCATAAAAATATATTATGGCTTCCTTAACAAGTCAGTGAGTTTGGATCTATTAATTGATTTGGATTTCCATGAATTGAGGGTGTTTAAAATATATGAGACACGTTTTGTGGGATTTAAATATTCTCATCAACAAAAAGCATGAGTTTGATTTGCTTAATTTGATAAGACTAATATTATTATTATTATTATTATTATTATTTAATTTTGAATTGTTGGGTACCTATTTTGGATAAACTTTAAAGCTTACAATTAAAAACACATTTCTTTGAATCGCTATTCCTATAAATTACATGTATATTAATAGATGAGAGAGAATGATGGTTGAAAGATAAAAAAGGATCCAAATTTAAAATGGAAGGAAATGAATAGTCTTATGTTTTAAAAAGGAGGAATAAGAAGAGGAGAGACATGATCAGAAATTAATTGATAATGACTAATTCATCATTTAGATATTTGGGCGGGTGGTGAGGCTCCTTGCCCCTTCCCTCTATCCTTGGAATGAACTCCTAATTAGAAACAACAATTCAGATCAAAGTAGGAACATGGATTGGGCTCAAACTAAGAAAAAACTCAAGCAAGAAATAAAATACCAAATAGGTTTAGGATTATAAGTAAGAGTCATCAAGGCATATCAAGTCTCCACCTTGACTCAACGTCAGCTCTTCCAAAAACAGATGACAAACTTCTTCTCCTACAGCCCCAACACCATCACTTTCGGGATGTGAAGGGTAATTAAATCTAGGTTGATCCCGAACATTGAAATTGGTAATGACTTTTGAATCATAACAATAAATTATCTTTGTTGGTGATCTTTTTCATGAGAATGTTCTCTTGTACAATCACTTCTCTGATAAAGTGATTTTTGGTATTCATATGATTTATTTTTCCATAGAACCTTTGATCTTTAGTAATATGAATAACACTTTAATTGTCACACTAGATCATTATTGTTTGCTAATTTAGAAGGTATTATCCATACAAGCCTCTATGATATGCAACCTCTTTGATGAGTTTTGTCCATGCCATGTATGAAACATGTGTACTATACATTACAATTGTAGGTGGTAATTTACTTTTCCAATTCACAACACAATCAGTAATAGTAAAAAGGTATCCAATATGGAATCATCTCCTATCGATATCATTTGAAAATTTTTGATCAACATAACTAACTATGAAATCTTTTAAGGAGCAAAACTTCAGACATGTATAAATGTACAACTAAAATACCTTAGAATATACTTTTCTACATGCCAATGATCTATCTCTAGATTGGACATTTATTGACTCACTATGCTAACAACTTGGGCGGTGTGTGGAGGAGTGCAAATAATAAGATAGATGATGCTACCAATAGCGCAAGAGTAAGGAACTCATGACATGTAGATCTACTCCTCTTATTATAGTGTGACATAGTAGATGAGTGCTTCTTGAAATTTTCATCAAGTGGAATACACACAAAATCAACATCAAACATGTGGAGTCCTTGTTGAACCTTCTTTGTGTATATGTCTTTTCTAAGGAATCATTTTCTTAGTATGAGCAGTTTGATATTTTCGTGCCCAATTTTTTTTCTGGCTCCCCAATTTTTACATGGAGCAGAAATTTCATCTTGTTTGTTTTAGAAATATCATCTGTTATAATAAACATATCATCAATATAAAGAATCAAATAGATAAAAGAATTGTCATGTCGCAAACATAGACACAAGAATTGTATCTACTCATGGAGTATCCATGTCTGATCATAAAGGAATCAAATCTCATGCACTATTGTTGTGGAGATTGGTTCAGGCAATAAAAAGAGGTCTTCAACAAGAACATATAATCATTTCCTTTCTCAGAAATAAAGCCTTCTTATTGTTGCATATGTATTTTTTCATACACATCGCCATAAAAAGGGTCATCATATATAGTTGCACAAGCTTGTAGTCATCAATGAAAATTGATGTCAAAAGAATATGGATGGTAGGTTTATTTGATAATAGGAGAAAAAAATCGATATCGTCTATGCATTTTAATTGATTATAGCCTTTTGCAACAAACCATTCTTTAAGTTCAATTTTATTTTCATGAACATCTTCATTTCATTTTAAAAACACTTTTGCAACAAACACTTCTTTTGTCAATGGAGGCCTGACAAGCTCCCAAGTCTAATTTCTATGAAGAGATTCCATCTCTTCTTTCATAACAACACCTCACATATAAAAATCTGGAGATGCCACAACTACACTACAAGTAGAAGGCTCACTAGAGTCACTAGACTCATCAGAAATGGGTAAACCATAAGAAACAATGTAATCTGAATGTTGTGTTCATGGCCTAATATATATATTATTTCTCATCCTTGAGAAATACCACAAAATTGTGTAGACCTAAGTGTTGAACATTGTCCATATTTTGATAATGACTGAACCATTCATTTCATATGTATCTAATATGTTTGTTTAAGATTGATTTTTGGTATTATGTACATGAAAAGGATCAAATCGCTCAATCCCTAGCTTGGCTTAGTTCAAATCAAAAGCATTGCAAATGTGCAATTCGGGAGAGCACTCCAAATCACCTTAGAACATTTTAGTAATCATTTATATTGATGATATGACTTGTAAATAAGGTGAGAAAAAAATTAGGGACACTTAATTCTAATGTTTGATCACTTAAAATTCAATCTGTAAATTCATCTCATGCACTCCATCAGTCGAGTTGCCAACTGGACTGATCCTTGATGGATTTTGGGAATGAATGTTGATTGGTCAAGTTTCAATTTCATAGAACTTGATCGATCCCTCTGCAGAGCAAACTCAATTTAAGTGGATCGATCGAGTTACCCTAGGACAAACTCGACCGAAGGTTCAATTGGCTTTGTCACATAGTGTGGTCGATCGAGTTATCTTTATTGAAACTCGACCGAATGCAATGTACGAAGAATGCAAAAAAAGTGATGCTAATCGTTTGAGGGGTGCAAAACTCAAAATTATATCCATTGCAACCCCCAAATGGTTAATAAACATTTACAAGTGTTCCCACACTCTAGTGGACACACCCATATATAAATAGGACCTCTTGGATTTCATTCCAAGGTTGCTCATTCATGCTATTCAAGGTCCTTGCTATAGTTGAGTTCTTTCTGTCCATTTGAGGCCCTTTCTCTCTGTTATTTACACCTCAATTCGTCATTATGAGTGAGATAGGTCATGTGTGAAGAAATCCAATTTGTATGCTTATAAATCTCTCAAGCTTCTTCTTTCCCTTCTGACCAAAAAAAAACTTCTTCTTTCCCATCCCTTTATCAAAAGCTCTTGCTTGGTGAAAGCTTCTTCAAAGAAGGAGAATGAGTAGGCTTCTTCAACTGGAGAAGAAGGTGCTCAAGTCTACTCTGAGTGAAGGAGAAGATCATGGCGGAAGATCTAAGGATATGAGTAGGTAAATCCTCAAGGACGAAGACTCATTACAAGAAGCACTACTACAGAAATGCCTTTTAGAATCGGTTGATTAACCCCCTTTGGCGTCGGTTTCTGAGCGACGCCTATGTGGGCGCCACTAAAGGTCGAATACTTCGGCGTCCGTTTTTTAACCGACGCCTATTTAACGTACAAGCGTCGATTGTTTATAGAAGACCGACGCCAAAAGGGTTCGCGCCACAGAAAACGACATCATCTAGGACACATGCTGCGTCGGTTATCTACTAAAAGACCGATGCCTATATGGAATATAGCGTCGGTGTTTAATTGGTAACCGACACAGAAAGTGTCCTAGATGACGCCGTTTTCTGTGGCGCGAACCCTTTTGGCATCAGTGATCAACTAACCAACCGACGCTATATGTATTATAGGCGTCGGTTTTACACTAACAGCCGACGCCATTTCCAGTACGGCTGTTGCCACATTAGGCGTCGGTTTGGTTCAAAAAACCGATGCTGTAGGTCTTTGCTGACGGTTTTCTGTAAATAACCGATGCCTATATCTATTTGTTTTTCGTATCAGTTTGCAGGCCTGCTGTGGCTGGTCAGCAGGATGAGAACCTACAGTTCAGTTTTTTGAACTGCAGGTTTACAACATCCATTGATATCAGCCTAAAAACAGGCCACAAACCTGCAAAATTAACAAAAAAAAATTCACACAAGTAGATACATTCAGACATCAATTCAATTCTCACATTCACACATATAGAAACATTCAAATACATGTATTAACATTCAGAAATATTCATTTACAAAGTATCATTCAGTATCGCTATCAACATCCCAATTATATCTTACAATTGGCACTGCTTGTATGGCTTTTGCCCATTCTTCTCTTATTTCATTTAATGCTTCCATCATATATGGAGCATGTATATTTTTTAAGCATTTACCTATAGTGTGGTCAGTTTTAAACACCTGCAAAGAGAATGATGTATATATATAAGTAATAATATTAAAATAAGATTGATATATTTCATACTAACTAATGAGACTGTATATAATACCTCATGTATGGTATTGATGTCCAATGCGGCATGTTTGATAATCATCTGCATAAATCGCATCACATAGTATGTGCATGCCCAGCCATTGTCTTGTGTAGCGCACTATAAATTGAAACATACAAAATAATACAACTAAGCACAATTCACATCAATAATATATACATTGGAGTCGGGAACTTACTTGTACGTTCTGCCAATTTATTGGCTGGTTCTTTTTCCTTGGGACCGTTCCTCCAGCCATTTTGAATGCATCTAAACCCCTACATGTTAATATAACACAGTAAATTGCATAAGTAAATAGTAATGTAATAACAGATGTTAACAGATACAAAAATGAAATATTTCTCACCAGAATAATGGCATTCTCATTACGTGTCCAATTTTAGTGTTTAATGTACTTCCCGCGGGATCTAGATAATAAACAGTGAACGTCCCGGGGACAATAACTAGTAACTCCCAATGTCTACCGCTAGAGGTAAAAAGTTAACAATTAATAACTCAAAATGCACAATAAAAATGGAATTTTCTTAAGTCCAAATTATAAATAAAGTAAACTTACTTGACATTGAATGGAGCAATTATTATCATCTTCTTTTGCTGACCAAAAACTATAAAAGCATCTATACAGTATTGTTGAACACTATCAGGGTCTCTAGCTACCATACTAATCAATGATGGAATCAAAAATCCCACATGATCAAATGCAAATTGTTTGCAATGATCTTCGACTAAGTAGCTGCAAAACATGTATTACATATGCATTAATATATAAGAAACCAGATCACCGGATCTTACACAAGGTATATGGATGTATAAACAAGATCTCACCTTATCCATATCTCTATCATTGATGTATTCAGCCAAGCATACATAAACAACTCAATAATATCCTGTATAAATAAAGAGCTATCGTATGAGTGACCTGCATAATCTACATCTAAAGAAACAATTATAGGGCAATGTATATTATGTGCCCGTAGCCAACATGCCATTCCCCTACAAGCAGGACCTAACGGGTATGTTAGGTCAGTTGGAACCCAACTTGGTAATGCGGGAAGTGGAGGTGGAGGCCTAGGTGCTCCTGGTGTCTTCTTTTTAACTTGTATATATAATTTCAGATCAGTTAACCTCATATACACATTAACAATCTAAAGTAATGTAAATTTATCTTACAATTTCAGTAGTGTAGACGACATCTGCTTTGGGCCACAATATCACCCCGCCTTCTGCCTCACCAAGTGTATCAATATCTGGGTGGGCATATGGCAATGCAGCTTCCCTCCAATCGGGTAATACAGATATTGGGCCCACACTAACGTAGCCCTGCGGCATTGGATTCCCATGAAACGTTGCCCCGGGAAGGGACTGGTAAGCTCGCGCCTCTGCAACAACATAGTTTTGCATTCTTAAGCGGCATGGCTTCAGTGCCTACAAATTTACGTAAAGAATGTTATACATATATACATATCATCTTGAAAACATATCATCTTGAAAAGACTAGCTACAATGTCATAAACAATACTACTTACAGGAGACGTGCTAGGCGATGGGTCTCCAGGATTACTCACAGTCTGTGCATCAGGAGAAGAGTGGGTCATCATAGGCTGATTGGAAGCCTGAGATGCCTGCCACCGCACTATTTCTTCCTTAACCTTCTCAGCAACTATATCATTGACCTTCTTAGCAACTATATCCTCGACTCTCTTATTCTCCTATACATGGATAAAAGAAACATTAGCTTCTTATTATTGAATTTCCTTTTGCAGTAACATTCTAAAAAAAGAATAGGTTACCTCTTCTTGAGAAAGTCCCGCTCTGGGTTTGCGCTGGGATGACCCAAAGAATGCTTTGATGCCCACACCAGCGCCTGCACCCCTAACATGTCCAGGATGCTCTGGGTTACCCAGAGCAACTGTCAATTCATCCCTTGTGCCCTGAGGGATGAACGTGCCTTGTTTCCTCTGCTCGTGCAGCTCCCGCTAATCACCATCAACAGAAATTGGTAAGTTAACACCACAAATAATCAATATTCAAACGATTGCTCTAAGAGTTGTATTTTACCATTTTCGCAGCCGCCTCAGCAGTTATGGGCTTCTTTATTTCACCCTTCTTGTTTTGCCTCCCAGCTATCCAGATATCATGGCGAGGCATGGGTGTGGCAGAACCCTGAGTAGGAGCAGACTCCTGAGTTGCCTCAGACTCCGCCTGTAGTCTTTGGCGAACGCTTGCATAGCCTTTTGGACCCATAGTATGGTCATGCACATTCAGTGCACGCCTTGCTTTTTGTGCGTCACTGAGGGCCTAGTTAGTATGCACATTAATGATTTGGTTAGTAGCACTAAATGTTAATCTTGAATAGGTGAATACAATGTATATTAATTAAATTGGGAGTGACGCCTAATACCTTGAATTCTTCATATTTTCTTGAAGCAACAAAATTTTCCCAATCTTCTTTGTCCAAGAAGTTCCATTGTTCAAGGGCTGACTTCTTCTTCTTATCACCCTCTTTTATGTATTCTCTATTCAGATTTGTCCTATAATTCCTAAGCATCTTTCCAGCGCGTTGCATCACACTTTTACGATGCAACTTCTCATCCAATGCAAACAGATTCTGTAAAATAGAAATGTTATTAACTAGTTTCCAAAATAGAATTGCAAATAATAGAATTTGTAATCTACAAAATAGAATTGCAAATAATAATAACTCACGCATAAATCCTTCCATATCAAGTCTTTTTTCCCCTGAGGAACTTTAATGACAATTATCATACTTAACACCACAATGGCTCCGAGTGGTACACCCAAGATAGTTTATAAAATTATTGCGGTTCACTCCAATTGCATTTCCTCCATTATCAAACTCCACAACCAATTTGGATCCACTGCCACTTAGCGCTATTAATTTCTTCAACAGAGTGATGCCCCTTTTCTTGTTAAGTGTTTGGTGCTGCGCATCAAGTTGCTCCAGTGCTTCAGTGGGTACATGTGCATCATCAACCTAAAATTTGACAAAAATAAACAAACTGAATTAGCCCAATATAGAAATATAGGATATATGTCATAACTAGAAGATAATGAATTTTATAGAAATACAGGATATGTTTTTAGAACTTATATTGGTATCCTCACCATGCTCGTCATGGACAGCATGCTCATCATGGACTTCATGCTCATCATGGACATCATGCTCATCATGGTCAGCCATCTGAAAATGTCATTAAAAAGGCAAACATGTAGCATTTGTATTAACTAGAAAAAAGGCAAACATTTAGCATTTGTATTAACTAGAAAAAGGCAAACATTTAGCATTTGTATAATGTGATCTATCCATTCTATGATCAAAGAGAAAACAAGTATATATTAGGAAACAAGTATATATTAGGAAAAGATTAGGGTATACACTTACATCCTAAGTGTATAATGTGATGTCATTCTTATATATAATAAATGTGTACCACCTATCCCATCCTTGAACACCTAATCTCACTAGTAAGTGTATAATGTGTATTGGGTTTTCAAGAAAATTTCGACAGCATTTCCCCGCTGTTCTCTAAGTACATATGTACTTAGAGAACAAACGGGGAAATGCTACCGAAATTTTCTCAAAAACCCAATACACATTATACACTTACATCCTAAGTGAGATTAGGTGTTCAAGAACAGTCCCAAACCGGGGACTATCCAAGATTTATTCCTAATGAGTCAATCTTGGACGGGTTTCTAGGCCAACAAACACATTTGATGTCATTCTTATATATAATAAATGTGTACCACCTATCCCATCCTTAAACACCTAATCTCACTAGTAAGTGTATAATGTGTATTGGGTTTTCGAGAAAATTTCGGCAGCATTTCCCAGTTGTTCTCTAAGTACATATGTACTTAGAGAACAAATGGGGAAATGCTACTGGAATTTTCTCGAAAACCCAATACACATTATACACTTACATCCTAAGTGAGATTAGGTGTTCAAGAACAGTCCCAAACCGGGGACTATCCAAGATTTACTCCTAATGAGTAAATCTTAGACGGGTTTCTAGGCCAACAAACACAATAATAGATATCTACAACGAAGCCGGACTCCATGCAAACAGTATATAATTTAGTGATTGTTCATTCTAATTTATACCAATGTACAAGTAATATAAAGAACAATGATTGTTCACTTTCTAGGATCATACAAACAGTATAATAATCACTAGGATCATACAAGTAGCAATGTTGATTAAGTCTATGTGATTAAAGATCAAGGAGTGTAATAAAATAGGATTTACCTCTGTTTGGGTGAGACGGAGGGTAGGTGAGTAGGCAGGCAAGTAGGCAGGTGAGCAGGCGACAGTCAGGGAGGCAGCGGGCAGCAGCTGATGATCAATTAATTCCTGAAACAATACATAAATAAATACAAATCAGTACATAAATAAACACAAATCAGTAAATAACTTAATTTTTAAAAAAAAATACACATCAGCATTGTGCCTTGGCGTAGCCCAAGCATCGCCCAGGCATCCCAGAGGCCTAACTAGGCTGGGCGCCTGGGCAAACCCTAGGTGAACGCCTGGCCGCCTAGGTGCCTGGGTGCCGCCTGGGTAGGTCGGCAGGTACCTGCTTGAGAACAAGGATGGAGGCAAGGAAGAAGACGGCGGCACAGGGCAGGCGCAGCGAGCTCCAGGAAGAAGACAGCGGCGGCGGCCAGAGCCAAGGAAGAAGACAATCCGCGGCAGCGCCCAGGCAGGGAGGAAGTGCCGGCAGCGCAAGGAGCAGGGAGGAAGGAGCGGGCGGCGACGGCGCAAGGAGGAAGACGGTGGGCGGCGGCGGCGACGCAGAGCAGCAACACAGATCGTCGGCGGCGAGCGAGAAGCAGCATGCGGCGATTTTGGGAGAGCGGCGACGAGCTAGCGCACAGAATCGATGAAACAGGAAGAAAGGGGGAAGAGTCGGGTGATCGGGTCTCTATTAAGTTGGGCAACGGCGTCTGTTATATAAGATAACCAACGCCTATTATCTTCAGCATCGGTTGATAGTAAAAAACCGACCCCAAATTAGTTGGCGGAAACTATTATCAGCGTCGGTTATCCAAGGATAACCGACACCTAAAGTGGAACTTTTCGCGCAAAATTTCATTTTAAATAGGCGTCGGTGAATAGTTTAAAAACTGACGTTGTATGTGGCCCAAATTTTTTTCGCTCGAAAATTGGATTTTGCGGGCGCTTTTAGGCGTCGGTTGGTAATAGTAAGCCGACGTTGAATACAAAGTGATACCCGTGTCTGGCAGGTCTTCGAATATAGACGTCGGTTTGCCTAAATAACCGACGCATGATATTATAGGCGTCAGTTTTCCTTAATAATCGACGCCCAGAAAAGCGACACTGAACGCTATTTCTGTAGTAGTGAAGAGGAGGACTTTGGTTAAGGCATCCAACTGATTGAAAGAGTGGCTAAGACCTTTGTGAGGTAGAAGACTAGCTCTTGGATAGTTGAGCCCTTGATTGTAGGGTTGTTGGCTCTCGTAGCCTAGTAGGGAAGTTGAGTATCCTAGTCTTGGAAAACAAAAGGTCATATGTTGTAACTCTTATAAGTGAATATAAGGAATAGACATCTTAGAAATACTAGAGCTTGACCTCTCTAGGTACTGGGCTGACTCTCTCCTAGTTTGGAGAGTGGAACCACTCTAAAACAACTTGTTCACTTTGTTGCTTAAATCTCTCTCATCATTGATTTGTATGTTTCAATTGACATCAAAATTACTATTTGCAATTAAGCTTATTTGAAGTAACTGGATGGTCTAACAAGTTTTGTGCAAGTTTTGAAGCTCTATTCACCCCCTAGAGCCCTTAGATCCAATCAATTGTAAATCAGGTACATTGTCTTCAACATTATATGAGGCATAATGATGATTTGAAATAAGAGGTGTCAAAGTTTCATATTATAAAACATGACATTATCAATTTCTATCTCCAACTCCTTGGTGACATGTAGGATAAGGACCAACAAAAGTAGTAGAAGATCTTTTCTCTTGAAGAACAGTACAAAATCATCAAAGGTAACATTCCTACCGATTAACATTTTTTTGAGAGTTAGGGTTAGTGTACTAGAATTTATACCCTTTTATCCAATTAACGTAATCCAAAAAATGTATTTATTGATCCTAAGATCAATCTTAGCATCTTTGGAGTATACACAAGCAAGACAACAAAAAATATAGATATTATAGTAGTTTGTAGGATTCATAGACCAAAATTCTTATGGGGTTTTGAAATCGAGGAGAGTATATGGAGAGTTGTTAATAATGTAAGTTGTTGTAGATATAGCTTCAAACTAAAAATCTCTCCCAAGTTCAGCATGAATCAACATGCACCTTGTATTCTCTAAGAGTACTTTTTTTCATACACTCTACAACCCATTATATTGTGATGAATATCTAACAATATGATATTTGGTGACACCTTTAGATTAGAAGATATTTATAAACTCAAGTAGAAAAATTTTAAACTGTTATCCATCGTCAATGCTTTTACACACATTCCAATTTTTTCTCCATCAAAGTCTTCCACTTCATATAATGCTCAAAATTTCAGACTTATGCTACAATAAGGCAATCCAAACATCTCTGAAAAAAGTCACTAATTAATTTGTTTGTATATCCAATACCACCTTTGTAAAGAAATTGAGAGGGACTCCAAATATCACAATGAACGCAATCCATAATACCCTTTTTAGTACAAACTACAAAAGAGAAGCTAATTTTCATTTGTTATACCATTACACAATTTTTACATAAATCTAAAATCTTAGAAGTATTGTCAGTTAAGAGTCCTCCCTTGCTCTAGATAGAAAGACCAATCTTTCTCATGTGTCCTAGTCTCATATACACATTTAGATGGTATTAAGTTCACATGTGGATGAATATGAATAAACAACATTTTTTCTAGAGATGGTATCACCAATAAGACAGTACATATTTATAGGTTTTATTTGAACATTAATACGAACATATTCATCTGTGCAAGTAGACATGATTCCATCACTTGAAGCATGTTGAAACCTTATTTTGAAAGTGTTCCTAGATAGATGAGATTTTTTGCAAGAACTTGAACATGATGCACACTGGAGATGGCTTTAATAACACTATCAAACATCTTCATGTCGATAAACCCAATTCCCAAATTATGACAACACATTCAGTTACATTATACATGGATAACCAATCCCTTCTTGGAAACATATGATAGGAGATATATGGTTCAAGAATCAAATAGTTTTAGTACCTTAACATAGAGGATGCAATCATAACAAGTTTTCCATCTTCTTGTGTGTATTGGGACCACCAGTTATTCTTGTTGATCTTTGTTTTCATGCTTTTTCTTAATTTGCTGCTTGTATCATTCCTCAATTGTACATCCTTTCTTTTTGAATTTTTTGTGTGACAAATTTGTCTTGGTATTTCTCATTAATATCTTGCTTCTACTCAACTATCAAGAAAGATGGCATATTTTCTACTCATAGCTATACTTTACCAACACTTTGTTGTACTACTAGTCATTGCATTATGATCTACCATTACTCGAAGTTGATTGTATGATCTAACTTATTGATGTCATACTTGCTCATTATATTTATTGATAACCAAGCACATATACCAGTATGATGAGTTGGTACAATGATGAAAGTAATTCATATTACTTTTTATGCCCAAAGTCCATGTATTTAATGACTCAAATATTATATTCTTTGGCTGCATAATTTTCTTGTAAGTTCTTTACAGAAAATAAGATGGGAGACTAATGAGATATTTTCTTATTGATAGAAGACACACTCCTCTCTTATATATAATAAAGGAGGCAAGTAGAATGGAAGCAAACTTAACCCTATTGGGCCAAGACAGTTAGGCCCATATATATGATAAAGTAAATAGTGATAATTCTAACACTCCCCCTCAAGATGAAGTATGGCTGAAACACATATCCATCATGGACTAACAAGGCTCAATTATATGACATGAAAAATAAAAAATGTCACTCCCAACATAATATTTTCACTCCCCTTAAACATGACTCTCCAGAATCAATTTCATGACGCTACCTTTAAAGTTGTGCTCCATATGCTAAAAATACTCAAGCTTTATTGTGGGCTAGAAATTTCTGATATTGTAAAGAAGCCACAATCCATCTCATGAGAACATAACGAGAACAATTAACTGAAACATCATCCACAATAGAGAAACCTAGAGGTTGGAATTACGCAACAAGCTATGTCCTCATGTGCATAATGTGGTACAAAATTTAGAATCTTGGTATCAATACTAAATTGAGATCTTTCAACGTTGTCTGAAATTGATGGCCAACTGGGATCAAAAACATATAGACAACTCATGTTCATGGAGAAGCATATTGTTATTAGGAATGAGATACATCAATGATGCACTAGAAGCACAAAGAGCATGGTGTCATTGGGGAAGAGATACACCAATGATGCACTAGAAGAATGATGCTTAGTGGGAATGAAGCACCATAAAGGAATCAAAAGATGCATGTGTTGAATAATAAGAACCTCCATGAAGATTGGAATATCCTACAATGATACATATCATCTCTCACTTATTGTTCCACCTCATATTCCCTCTCTTCTCTATACCTTCGACACACCATTTATGAAGTGATTGAGTAGTTGGTGTGGAAAAGAAACAATACCCCCATGCATGTGGAATTGATGCACACATAAGGGATCATAGGGGTGGTTCGAAGGAAAGAAAGAAAGAGAAAAAATAACAATGCCCATTTTTCGATGCTTTATAAACTAGCACGGGTTATTTTGTCTCTTTTTTTTTGCTTTAATTTTTTTCTCTAGTTTCTTTGGTCCCATGTCCTTTTTTCAATTCATTATGCATCCTTTTTTCTTATTATCACTTCATTTTCATCAACTTCCATTCTAATTGTTTCCCTTTCCAGTTCAAGAATATGATATTTTTCCAACACTTTCCATTTTATTTTTTTTACCCAAAAATCCCTTTGACCCAGTCAACTAATGATTAAATGGAGAGATTAATAACAATTGAAATGCTTCATGGAAAGAAGAATATTGGAAAGTAGATTGGTTAACATTTGTTGTATAAAAAAATAATGCATGGTTGTTGGTTGGAGATTTAAAAAAAATGAAAGAATAATGGATGATGGTTTCAAATATGAATGAGAATAGGACATGTTATCTAGTAATGATGACATGAAAAAAGTAAATAAAAGAGACTTTTAATAAGCAAATAAAGATGACATGAAGCAAACTAGACCAAAAGGGAAGAAAAACTTGAATGGTATTACTTTTGGAGAAGAAAATGAAAAAAATAAACATTAGAATGACAAGAAGATTTCCTTAGTTTTATGGGTTGTAGGAGATAGTTTGACACATGACAAGGCAAAAAGGATGTCGTGAAGTGATGACTAGACAGATAAGACATATGGGAGGTAGATAAATATTTGATGGATGGGATCAGAGTTTTGGTTTAGGGATAAAAGGATTGGATATTTATGAAAGAAGAATATGAAAGGAGATGACCATGGAGGTTGGAATGATTCCTAGCAGGTGGTCAAGCCAAGAATGGACATTGGTGGAATATAGGTGGCGACTCTCTCCTTTCCTACCCAGGGTTAGATTCAACGCTCTGATACCATGTGGAAAATAAGATGGGAGACTAATGAGATACTTTCCTATTGATAGAAACACACTCCTTTACTATATATAGGAAAGAAGGCAAAAATAAGGGAAGCAAAGTTAACCCTAATGGGCCAAGTCCATTAGGCCCAAATCAAATAATAAAGTATATAATAATAATTATAATATATTAAATAGGTTAATTTGTCTTTTTTTTGTGATTTGGTCTACTCGAGGGTACTTCCAGGCAGATCTCATGATGTTTGGTTCGTCTAGAATCAATCTATCATGTTTATAAATAATGGAAGTCTAGAATCCTAAGTCAAGCCTAGATATGTATCATTACAATGTGCATCCTCAAGTGCTCAACATGCACTCATCCATAAGAAACGTTGAGTTCTCATAGTTTTCATGCATGATGTGCACTCTCATGTGCAAGTCATGCATGATTTTAGAAGTTTCTACCACACACAACTCCAATGTGCACGGCATGCACCATTCGAGCATGTCATGCGCCACATTAGTACTCCCTTGGAAATCACCCCATGCACAATGTACAAACTTATTAATAAATACTCCCCACGACCTCTAGCATTTCATTCTCCTCCTTATGTGTTATGTGTTAGACAGTTTCAAGCATGGCTTTTGGCAATTCATGGGCTTGATGTGTAGGATCTTCTACATGACGTGCACCACTATATAACTAGAAAAATATATAGAGCAAGAGGGTGGTAGTTGATGGATAGATTTCATTTGGACTATCCAAATGTGGGAGAAAGGATGTGAAGTGACTTGAGAGCTTACTACACTCAAGATGAGGTGAATAGGAAGAATAAAGAATGCTTGAAGGTATGTTTCTCTCTCTTTAACCCTTAAAATCTTCTAGAGCATCTTTTTTGTTGAAGATAATTCCTCTACGATTGTTTCATCTCATTTATATCCTTCTCATGCTCTATTTTCTTATAGTTAATCTATGTGCAAATGTTAGTTTCTTTTTGTTTAACTTCATTAGTGCATCACCAGTCATTAGGAAGTGATCTCCTTGAAATGGTGCCAAAAGGCCCCTATTGGTCATGTGATGATCAACAACCCTTAATATTACAATTTTTCTCTCATGTTTCTCTAATTGTTATTAATTTCTCTTGAGAATATATATTTGTAGTATTTGTGTAAGAACCCTGACCTCCGTTTAGGGTTTACCCTATTCTCTTTGCTTAACTTTGATGCTTAGTTTCTTGCTAATAACCTTTAGTGGTGATTAGGGTTTTTTGGTGCTTTGTTGAGAGTTGGAGGTGCTACTTGCAATTAACCCCAAGTCTAAGGGTTTGTGGGCAAGTTTGTCACCTTGTGTGGTGTTCCTCCCTCTCCTTGCTTCTTCTAGTGTTGAGAGGAAGGTTTGGGCTCATTGCTTGAGTTCCTTTGGGCTTGGTTGAGCTTGGTGGGCCTTGTGGTGCATTCCCTTTGCTCCTTTGGACCTTGTGTCGAGCTAGAGGATGTTTGTGTCGCCCAGGCTATGTCGCCCAGGGTTGTATCACCATGGAGGTGGTGTGTCGCCCATGAACCTTTGCCCTTCTTTGACCCCGTTTGTGTCACCACTAGTGGACACTTGGTGCTTGATGCTTGCATGTGGAAATGGCCTTAGACATGTGTTTAAGACATGCTAGGGTGGTGGTTTTGCTCATGGACAAGTATCCCTAGGTGGGCGACACCTTGCCTTATCCTACCTTGGTTTCTCCTCCACCCTCTTCTATATATGTTCTTCCTTTCTCTTGCTAAGGATCCCTTTTTTTGTTTCTTAGTCTTCCTTCCCCTTGGTGCACGATATCCCCCCCTTCTTTTGCAAGCTTGGTGGCCAATCCTTGCCTAGGAGTCTCCTCCTTCCTCTAGTGGTGGCCGAACACTAGAGTGTCTTGCTCTTCTTCTTGTGATGGAGCTTGGAGCTTGGTGCTTGGTGCTAGGAGCTTGGAGCTTGCTTAAGGAGGGTTACATAACTCCTAACCCTAACTATACTACCTTATTTCATGTTCTTATATGTTGCTTATGATCATATCAGCTATGTATGTTGCTAGTTTTGTTTCTTGCTTAAGTTTCTTCTTATTGGTCAAACCTTGTTTTAGGGTTTCTTGGTGAGCAACACTCTTTTCTCTCCTAGTTCTATAGGAGTGAGCTTGAGTGCTAGTAATATGGGCAATACCCCTCTCTCGAATAAGTTGAGAGGTGAGCTTGTGTTCTAGTTGCTTGAGAAACACCCTCCTCTCACCATGGTCTTGAAAGGTGAGCTATGTAGTTGTTGTGGACCTTAGTTAGGTTTGATCCTTGTGTTGCCCGATTGGTGATAAGAAGTGTGCAATACCCCTCTCTCGTTTAAGTTGAGAGGTGAGCATCTTCTTGATCCACTAGGGTTGTGGTGCCCTTGTGCTTGAGGTTGAAGATAACCTTGTGGGTTGCATCTTGCCCGTTAGGGGCTTGGGGTGTTGTTGTTGCCCGATATCCTTTCCTTGGTTTAACCTTGGTCGACATGATGTGGTTATGTTGGGTGAAACACCCTGACCCTTGACCCTTTGTGTGTCGGGCGTCACTCCATGCTAAGTACCCTGCCCTACACCCTTAACCTTGTGATACCTTGCTGTTGTGGAAGAGTTGCTAGCTGGTTCTGTGGTGGGTGTTACACCTTAGTCTGGTCTTGTGTGTCGGCCGATAGGTGAAGTTAGCAAGTTGGACGACATGCCTCCCTTGAGGTCGTTGAGGTTGTGGCCCTGGCCGTTGTACCTAGAAAAGTGGAACGTTGGCTGTTACCCTTGTGTGTGTCAGGTGTCACCTGGTCGTGTATCCTGCCCGACATGCCTAGTTCAAGTGATAGTTCGACGTCGTCACACCTTGGACGTTGGGGCATTGTGATGTACTGGTCTTGTGTCAGCCGTTACACCTTAGTCTGGTCTTGTGTGTTGGCCGATAGCTTGTGGCGAGCTGGGTGTTATGTTTTCTTGGATGCACAACATACCTTGTGCACGATGTGCCGTTGCATGATAGGTTTCATTGGCTCAGCTCCTCGCCCGGTTGCCCGTCACTAGTGGTGCATGACACATCATTATAGAATACATGTGCGGCACGACACACGTTGCATGTTATGTTGATGCATGGTATAGCTTGGTTCCCTGTTGCACGATACATCTCGAGCAGGTAGCCCGACACCCCTGCTGGCTGCTTGGCCGATAAGTGGCCAAGGTGGTTGGGCGATAGGGGAGAGTACCCTATCGATACTCACCTTTGGTGAGGGTAGTAGGTGTTTCTAGTGAGGGTCTTGTCCTTATGGAAAACTAATGTGTTAGGGTTAGTTCTTATTATCACGGTTGGTTATGGTTGTAACCCCTGATATGTTTGATGGTAATTATATGATAGATCGTACCTATGTAGCTTGACATGATAGCACCTGTGTTTATGATCATCTTGATTATCTGTATTATGATGAGTTAATAGTAAGCATGTGAGACACTTTTCTTAAAAGATATGACCAATGTCTATGGTCACAAATTGAGGCATGATTGATAAAATCATATAAGCATCAATGTTGCCCTATATTGATGAGTGTGCATACTAACCATGCAGGTACAGATGCATAGCCAGGTAAGGGGCTATGAGGTATATATGGTTGAGTAACACTGCTTTGATGGTTACTCTTGATAATGAAATTCATGATCTGTTTTGGTCTAAGGACCTTTGTTTGGCTAAAGTGCTGGAATTTCTATCCATGATGATGATGTAAGCCTTGAGAGGCAGTGACACTATGTGATGAGGGATTGAGATCCCATGGCAATGGAATGTTGGATCTTGTGATGGATCAGGATGGTGTTGATGACAGTACAAGTATGATATTGAGTTTCATATTGCCTATTCTTGTTTTAGTTTGCATGTTACACAACATTGGATGAATCTTGCAATCCACTTAAAATATACTAACTAATCACAGTGGAATATATCATGTAGTTGCCCTGGCCATAGATCCATAATCGTCAGGATTTGGTGATGGTGAATCAGGTTCTCCTACGGGTTAACCCAGAGCTCATATTGTTGAATATGTGAGGTTTCTCCTAGCCTAAAATAGTGAGGATTTGAGTGCAGCTGCAGTTGCAGACTCAGGATATGTATAGAGCATGGTGAACAGGCCCATGGCTTAGGATATGTGATATGGGAGCATGAATGCGTTCATGGATCAAAGCACGGTAAATAGGCATGTGGCTTAGTATCACTAGCGCCGAGACCTGTACCAAGGCAGGCTAGGTAGAGGGTAGCCTGCGGGAGCTGACCCTGTGGATGAGGCCACTTAAGCACGAGACTGCGGTCCTATTTGTGTTGTACTCATATACTGACTACGAGGTGGGAGGTCGTGGAGTCCGGATCTCCCATTGACCTTGTATGGCACTGGCTTGGGGTTTTGCAACTGAAGGTTCGACTTGAGCGGTACGGCTCACTTCCTCAAGGCATAATAATATGTAATCCAGCTGAATAGTAATTATTACTTAAGGCAAAACACAGAACATTGGTTGAGGCCTTGTTTGTGCAGTTAATCTTGTTATAAATGCAGTTACTTATGCATTCCTCATGTTATGTGATAAGATCTTATAAATCTTATCTTGTCAATCATGTTCCATAAAGAGATAATTGGTGATATGCCTTCCATATAGTCTGTTAAGCTCGATGGTACGAATAACCTTGCTATAAAGACTGTTATTATTCTACGTTTTACTATTTATCTTCTATTGTTGCTTTATCCTCTTGGTTTTATAGTCTTGGCAGGGTGTTATATTTCTCACTGAGACAATGTTCAATTATCTCACCCCGCTGGTTTTCAGGTGTTCGAGCTAGACGTGGTGGTGGTCACAGAGTTGCGGCCGAGCAGTAGAAGGCAAGAGATGGACATGCTGCTGTGTTGGTCATTTTGTAGTAGAGTCTTAGAGTGATCCCTATACTCTCAGGTCCTTGGAGGTGTTTTGACATTGTTTCACAATGTATAGTTGTTGATGGTTTGTATATCCTACTGATGGCCGGATGTGGGCCATTATGTACATATAACAGGTGATGAACTCATTTGATGACAAAACAGTTGATCCTCTAAGTTGTGGTATCCAGCTTGTAAATGTTTATATAACATGTTTCTCTACAGGATGAGGACCTAAATGTAATGGTTTCTCAGTTTATCCACTTTCCGCAATCGGTTTTAATTAACCTGTGTTTTTGGTAAATCTGTGGTTATGGTGTTTTACGCACGTTTTCACGTAACACCTCGCTGTCTGTGTGATAGTGGGTTGTGTTGCCACAAGTTTTGGTATCAGAGCTCTAGGTTCACTGAGTCTATAGAGATTAGGACTAGGTTGTGTCTGTTCTTGTGAGTTTTCCAGATTTTCTTACGATCGTCTTCTGCTCTCAGTGGAAGAAAAGTCAAGATGTCTGGAAACCACGAAGAACATGCTGCTGAGAACAGTGATGTTGCATCAGCTGATGGAGCTGAAGGGCAGGTACATGGAGATCGGGTGCCTGAGGTCCCCCAACCTGACCCAGCCATTGTTGAACACCCTCCCTATCAACAACTTATGGGGCAGATGATGGCCACGATGAATCTCATGGTAGAAAGATTGCCAGTGCCTCCGCCGAGAGCACAGGCTCCCCATGGTGAAACATCAGGTATTGGGAAGACCTTTGAGCGGCTTCGCCGAGTCGGAGCTTCGGATTATGATGGAATGGCTGATCTAGCAGATGCAGATCTGTTGCTGACAAGTATTGAGAAGGCTTTCCGGATCCTTAACATCCCTGAAGCAGACAAAGTAAATCACGATGTCTACCTTCTGAAGGGTAGTGCTAGTCACTAGTGGACCATCAAGGAGGAGAAGCGTCCTGGTGAGGTGATCATTTGGGAAGTTTTTCGGTACGAGTTTGTCAGCAAATACTTTCCGAAGACGTATCTGGATGAGAAGATCAGTCAATTCGAGTGTTTGCGCCAAAGAATGATGAACATCACCAAGTATGAGGCTAAGTTCATGGATACGTTGAGGTTTTTTCCTCACATGGCAGCAAAAGATGTGGAGCGGATCAGACATTTTGAGAAGGGTCTGAGTGTTGAGTTGACGACACCTATTTCTGCGTTGGAGAACCGTGAGTGGTTTGCTATGTTTGTGGAATCTATTCGGAGAATTGAATGATCAGTAAGGGAGAAAAGAGAATCCATGTCTAAGAAGAGGCCTGCTCAGTTCTAGGGACGTAGGTTTGGTGTCTTCAAGAAACTAAGGTTTTCAACACCTTTTATGATGAGAGGTTCCTGTGTACCATCACAGTGGCCTCCGATTAAGGGAAGAGGATATGTTTCTTCACCATCTAAGGCACATAGTACAACTTCAGTGGCAGTGACAGAGCCATCTAGGCCACAGTTTGAAGATAGAGCATGCTATCTTTGTGGTCAGACCGGGCATCTCAAGTTACATTGCCCGAATAGAGATGTTGAAGTGACGCAGCATCCAAGACATAATCAACAAGGATCAGATAGACATCAGCCCAGTAGTAGCAGAGGGCGATGACGCAATCAAGCGTCTCAAGCTGGATCGACTGCTCAAGGAAGCAGAGGACGTGGACAGCAAGCAACGACTCGATTCTATGCTATGAATCAGCTGGAGGCGATAGTCAACCCACGAGTGGTGACAGGTCAGATGGATTTATTTCATTCTGATATGTCTTCTTCTTGCTTTATATCTATTCTGGTTGACCCGGGTGCCACACACTCTTTTATCGCCTATAGTATGCTTGAAAACTGTCGTTTACCTGTTAGTTGTAAGAAGGATAGAATGTTGTTAGAAACCCATCTTGATAGTTCCTCGATGCTTCGAGAAGAGTTTCCATCTTGTATCCTATATTTTTTGGAACACAGTATACAAGTGGATCTGATACCACTTGATATGCATGGTTTCTATGTTGATCCTTGGGATGGATACATTAGAGAAGTATAAGGTTGTTTTGGACTGTGGTTCCAAGCAAGTTGTGTTTGATGATGGCGGTAAGAAGTGGATCTTCCAAGGAGATAGGAAGATTCTTCTGACGTGTCTGGTATCAGCTATGGTGGCAGAAAAGTTGTTATGACAAGGATGTGAGGAATTCTTAGCTCACGTGGTGGATACCGTTGTGGATACCAAGGTGAAAGGTCCTAGCCTTAAAGAGGTGTCGGTTGTTCGAGAGTTTATGGATGTGTTTCCTGATGAGTTTCCTGGTGTTCCTCCACCCCAAGAGATTGATTTTGAGATGAATCTGGTTCCAGGAACACAACCAGTTGCACAGACACCGTATAGGATGGCTCCGGTGGAGATGGTGGAGCTTAAGAAGCAGTTGCAAGAGTTGTTGGAAAAATGTTTTATCCGACCAAGTACGTTGCCTTGGGGTGCTCCAGTGTTGTTCGTTAAGAAGAAAGACAGATCGATGTGGTTATGTATAGACTACTGACTGCTAAACAAAGTCACGATAAAAAATAAGTACCCGTTACCGAGGATAGGTGATATGTTCAATTAGTTGCGTGGTGCGACAGGGTTTTCGAAGATCGATCTACGGTCTGGATATCATCATTTAAGGATTAAGGAGGATGACATACCAAAGTCAGCTTTTAGGACAAGGTATGGTCATTTCGAGTTCGTGGTTATGCCGTTTGGGCTGACCAATGCACCTGCTGCTTTCATGGATTTGATGAACATGGTGTTCCATCCGTTCCAAGATCAGTTTGTTGTAGTCTTCATAGATGACATCTTGATCTATAGCAAGGACAGGCAAGAGCATGAGCGACATCTTCATCTAGCGTTGACTCTTCTTCACCAACATCAGTTGTACGCCAAGTTCAGTAAGTGTGAGTTCTAGTTGGAGGAAGTGACTTTCTTGGGTCATGTAATATCTGCAGACGGAGTCAAAGTGGACCCGAGGAAGGTGGAATCTGTTACAGAATGGGAACAGCCAAAGACGCCAACGGAAGTTTGTACTTTCCTGGGTTTAGCAGGATACTATCAGAGGTTTATCAAGGACTTTAGTCCGATTGCGTTTCCAATGACAAAGTTGACTAGAAAGGATGTACCTTTTGTCTGGAATGATCGTTGTCAGCAAGCTTTCCAAAGTTTGAAGGAAAAGTTGACTAGTGCGCCAGTGTTAGTGCTACCAGAGCCTGGGAAGGGCTATGTTGTTTTCTGTGATGCTTCCAAGAAAGGTTTAGGTTGTGTGCTGATGCAGGAAGAACATGTAGTTTCTTTTGCTTCGTGACATCTTAAGAAATACGAGGAGAACTATCCGACTCATGACTTGGTGTTGGCAACAGTGGTTCATGCGTTAAAGATTTGGAGAAACTATTTTTGTAGGTAAGTGTGTCAGATCTTTACGGACCATAAGAATCTGAAGTACATCTTCTCGTAGAACAAGTTAAACATGCGACAGCGTCGATGGATGGAGTTAATCAATGATTACGACTGCACCATCGAGTATCATCCTAGTAAGGTGAATGTGGTAGTTGATGCGCTTATCTGAAAGTCTTCCTATCTTTATTCAAAGAAGGTACAGTTGAGTCCCCTGGTATGCCATAGATGGGACATGTTCGTTTACTTGCGGCAGATGAATGTACAGATGGAAGTTTCCTTGTTAGCTGGACTTTTAGCACAGATGCAAGTCAGGCCTACGCTGAGTTAGCAGATCAAAGATGCACATCAAGCAGATGACACAGTACAATTGATCAGATCAGAGTTCGGCAGTGAAAAGCATGATGGGTTCCATGAGTCCGAGGATGGACTAGTTTGCTATCATGATAGGATGGTGGTCCCCGATGTTGATGATCTGAGGATGCTAGTGCTCAAAGAAGCACACACGTCGATGTATGCTATGCATCTAGGAGTCACCAAGATGTATCATAATCTGAAGGACATGTATTGGTGGCCCAGTTTGAAGAAAGATGTAGCTGAGTTTGTGGCTAGATGTGTGGTATGTCAGCCAGTCAAGGCTGAGCATCAGAAGCCGGTAGGTACGTTGCAACCCCTTCCGATACCGCAGTGGAAATGGCATCATATAACCATGGATTTCGTAGTCAGTCTACCCAGGACAACTAGAAATCATGATTCCATTTGGGTGATAGTGGACAGATTGACAAAGTCTGCCAATTTCATACCTGTGAAGACAACGTACACATCCGAGAAGCTTACTCGAGTATATGTGGATGAGATAGTGTGGTTGCACGGTGTGCCAGTAATGACAGTTTCCGACATAGGTCTGTAGTTCACGAGCCATTTCTGGGAGCAGTTGCACAGAGCATTGGGAACGTAGTTGAGGTTCAGTACCACCTTCCACCTGCAGACAGATGGACAGTCTGAGAGGACTATTCAGACATTGGAGGATCTCCTTCGAGCTTGTGTTTTGCAGTTCTTTGGCAATTGGGACATACATCTCAGTTTGATAGAATTTACATACAACAATAGTTATCAGCAGAGCATTGACATGGCTCCTTATCAGGCCTTATATGGCAGGAAGTGTAGATCTCCGTTATGCTGGTATGAGTCTGGTGAATATCAACTTTTGGGTCCTGAGTTAGTACAGAAGACGACAAAAAAGATCAAAGTAATGCAACAACAGTTGAAAGAAACACATGACAGGAAGAAGTCGTATGCAGACAATCACCGACGACCTTTGGAGTTCTAGGTAGGAGACAAAGTGTATCTCAAAGTCTTTTCGTGGAAAGGTGTGCTAAGGTTTGGTCGGAAGGGTAAGCTAGAACCCAGATATATGGGGCCATACCTGGTCTTAGCACGAGTAGGAAAAGTAGCTTACAAGTTAGAGTTGCCACCAGAGTTGTACAGGTTACATCCAGTGTTCCATGTCAGTATGCTGAAGAAAAGACATCTGGATACAGGAACAGTGATACAACCAGTCGAAGTTGGGCTTGATGAAGATGTAACCTACGAGGAAGGTCTGGTGATGATCCTTGACAGAAGGGTTAAGAAGCTGAAGAGGAAGGACCTGGTTCTTGTGAAGGTTCTTTGGCATCATCGTGGTGTTGAGGAAGCCACGTGGGATCTTGAAGAAGAGATGAGGAGGAAGTATCCCTCACTTTTCTCTTCAAATTTTGGGGACGAAATCCCTTTGTAGAGGGTTAGTTTGTAAGAACCCTGACCTCCTTTTAGGCTTTACCCTGTTTTCTTTGCTTAACCTTGATGCTTAGTTTCTTGCTAATCACCTTTAGTGGTGATTAGGGTTTGTTGGTGCTTTGTTGAGAGTTGGAGGTCCTACTTGCAATTAACCCCAAGTCTAGGGTTTGTGGGTAAGTTTCTCACCTTTTATGGTGTGCCTCCCACTCCTTGCTTCCTCTAGTGTTGAGAGGAACGTTTGGGCTCGTTGCTTGAGTTCCTTTGGGCTTGGTTGAGCTTGGTGGGCCTTGTGGTGCGTTGCCTTTGCTCCTTTGGACCTTGTGTCGGGCTAGAGGATGTTTGTGTCTCCCAGGCTATGTCGCCCAGGGTTGCGTCGACCATGGAGGTGGTGTCTCTCCCATGAACCTTTGACCTTCTTTGACCTCATTTGTGTCACCACTAGTGGACACTTGGTGCTTGCTGCTTGCATGTGGCAATGGCCTTGGACATGTGTTTAATACATGCTAGAGTGGTGGTTTTGCTCATGGACAAGTGTCCCTAGGTGTGCGACACCTTGCCTTATCCTACCTTGGTTTCTCCTCCACCCTCTTCTATATATGTGCTTCCTTTCTATTGCTAAGGATCCCTTTTTTTTCCTTAGTCTTCCTTCACCTTGGTGCACGATATCCCCCCCCCTCTTTTGCAAGAGTGGTGGCCGATCCTTACCTTGGAGTCTCCTCCTTCCTCTAGTGGTGGTCGAACCCTAGAGTGTCTTGCTCTTCTTCTTGTGGTGGAGCTTGGAGCTTGGTGCTAGGATCTTGGAGCTTGCTTTAGGCGGGTTACATAACTCCTAACCCTAACTATACTACCTTCTTTCATGTTCTTATATGTTGCTTATGATCATATCGGCTATGTATGTTGCTAGTTTAGTTTCTTGCTTAAGTTTCTTCTTGTTAGCCGAACCTTGTTTCAGGGTTTGTTGGTGAGCAACACTCTTTTCTCTCCTAGGTCTAGAGGAGTGAGCTTGAGTTCTAGTAATATAGGCAATACCCCTCTCTCGAATAAGTTGAGAGGTGAGCTTGTGTTCTAGTTGCTTGAGCAACACCCTCCTCTCACCATGGTCTTGAAAGGTGAGCTATGTAGTGGTTGTGGACCTTGGTTAGGTTTGATCCTTGTGTTGCCTGATTGGTGATAAGAAGTGCACAAGACCCCTCTCTCATTTAAGTTGAGAGGTGAGCATCTTATTGATCCACTAGGGTTGTGGTGCCCTTGTGCTTGAGGTTGAAGATAACCTTGTGGGTTGCATCTTGCCTTTTAGGGGCTTCGGGTGTTGTTGTTCCCCGATATCCTTTCCTTGGTCGACATGATGTGGTTGTGTTGGGTGATACACCCTAACCCTTGACCCTTTGTGTGTCGGGCGTCACTCCATGCTAAGTACCCTGCCCGACACCCTTAACCTTGTGATACCTTGCTGTTGTGGAAGAGTTGCTAGCTGGTTCTATGGTGGGTGTTACACCTTAGTCTGGTCTTGTGTGTCGGCCGATAGGTGAAGTTAGCTAGTTGGACGACATGCCTCCCTTGAGTTCGTTGAGGTTGTTGCCCTGGCCGTTGTACCTAGAAAAGTGGAACATTAGTTGTTACCCTTGTGTGTGTCGGGTGTCACCTGGTCATGTATCCTACCTGACATGCCTAGTTCAAGTGGTAGTTCGACGTTGTCACACCTTGGACGTTGGGGCATTGCGATGTGCTGGTCTTGTGTCGGCCGTTACACCTTAGTTTGGTCTTGTGTGTTGGCTGATAGCTTGTGACGAGCTGGGTGTTATGTTTTCTTGGCTGCACGACATACATTGCGCACGACGCATCGTTGCACGATAGGTTTCGTTGGCTGAGCTGCATGCTCGGTTGCCCATCAGTAGTTGTTCACGACACAGATTTACAGAATACCTATGCGGCACAACACACGTTGCATGTTATTTTGATGCACGGTATAGCTTGGTTCCCTATTGCACGATACATCTCGAGCAGGTAGCCCGACACCCCTGCTGGCTGCTTGGCCGATAAGTGGCCAAGGTGGTTGGGCGATAGGGGAGAGTACCCTGTCGATACCCACCTTTGGTGAGGGTAGTAGGTGTTTCTAGTGAGGGTCTTGTCCTTATGGAAAACTAAATGTGTTAGAGTTAGTTCTTGTTATCACGGTTGGTTATGGTGGTAACCCCTGATATGTTTGATGTTAATTATATGATTGATCGTACCTATGTAGCTTGACATGATAGCACCTGTGTTTATGATCATCTTGATTATCTATATTATGATGAGTTAATAGTAAGCATGTGAGACGCTTTGCTTAAAAGCGATGACCTATGTCTATGGTCACAAATTGAGGCATGATTGATAAAAGCATATAAGCATCAATGGCCCTATATTGATGAGTGTGCATACTAACCATGCAGGTACAGATGCATAGCCAGGTAAGGGGCTATGAGGTATATATGGTTGAGTAACACTACTTTGATGGTTACTCTTGATAATGAAATGCATGATGTGTTTTGGTCTAAGGACCTGCGTTTGGCTAAAGTGCTGGAATTGCTATCCATGAAGATGATGTAAGCCTTGAGAGGCAGTGACACTATGCGATGAGGGATTGAGATCCCATGGCAATGGAATGTTGGATCTTGTGATGGATCAGGATGGTGTTGATGACAGTACAAGTATGATATTGAGTTTCATATTGCCTATTCTTGTTTTAGTTTGTATGTTATACAACCTTGGCTGAATCTTGTAATCCACTTAAAATATACTAAATAATCACAGTGGAATATATCATGTAGTTGCCCTGGCCATAGATCCATCATCGTCAGGAGTTGGTGATGGTGAAACGGGTTGTCCTACGGGTTAACCCGGAGCGCATATTGTTGAATATGCGAGGTTTCTCCTAGCCTAAAATAGTGAGGATTTGAGTGCAGCTGCGGTTGCAGACTCAGGATATGTATAGAGCATGGTGAACAGGCCCATGGCTCAGGATATGTGGTATGGGAGCATGAATGCGTT
Organism: Alisma plantago-aquatica; assembly: GCA_963693085.1. Taxonomy (NCBI): domain Eukaryota; kingdom Viridiplantae; phylum Streptophyta; class Magnoliopsida; order Alismatales; family Alismataceae; genus Alisma; species Alisma plantago-aquatica. The sequence continues at coordinate 1,470,359,684 of OY856410.1, forward strand.
CATGGCTTAGAGTACGGTAAATAGGCCCGTGGCTCAGTTTAACTAGCGCCGAAACCTATACCAAGACGGGCTAGGCAGAAGGTAGCCTGCGGGAGCTGACCTTGTGGTTGAGGCCACTTAAGCACGAGACTGTGGTCCTGCTTGTGTTGTACTCGTACACTAACTACGAGGTGGGAGGTCGTGGAGTCCGGCTCTCCCATTAACCTTGTATGACACCGGCTTGGGGTTTCACAACCGAAGGTTGGACTTGAGCGGTACGACTCACTTCCTCAGGGCATAATAATACATAATCCAGCCGAATAGTAATTATTGATTAAGGCAAAACACAGAACATTGGTTGAGGCTTTGCTTGCATAGTTAATCTTTTTATACATGCAGTTACATATGCGTTCCTCATGTTATGTGATAAGATCTTATAAATCTTATCTTGTCAATCATGTTCCATAAAGAGATAATTGGTGATATGCCTTCCGTACAACCTGGTAAGCTCGATGGTACGAATAACCTTGCTATATAGATTGTTATTATTCTACGTTTTACTGTTTATCTTCTATTGTTGCTTTATCTTCTTGGTTTTATAGTTTTGGCAGGGAGTTATGTTTCTCACTGAGACAATGTTCAATTGTCTCACCCCACTTGTTTTCAGGTGTTCGAGCTAGACGTGGTGGTGGTCGCGGAGTTGCGGCCGAGCAGCAAGGCGAGCAGTAGAAGGCAAGAGATGGACATGCTACTGTGTTGGTCATTTTGTAGTAGAGTCTTAGAGTCATCCCTGTACTCTCAGGTCCTTGGAGGTATTTTGACATTGTTTCACGATGTATAGCTGTTGATGGTTTGTATATCCTGTTGTTGGCCGGATGTGGGTTGTTATTGTTGACCTAGGTGTCGCATATTGCCCATATTTTGATAATGACTTAACCATTCCACTCATATGTATCTAACATTTCTAATTGAGATCATTGCAGACATTAGATACAAGAAAAGAATCAAAATTCACTCAAAGCTACTCTCCCGGCACATGCAAAACATGTGACTTTCACCCGCTTTGTAATATAGCCCTTAGAGGCTTAGAGCAATTTTTGTAATCACTTATATTCATGTTTTGCATTGTATCTAAGATGGATAAAATGATTGGAACTCAAAAATCCATCATTTATACAGTTTTTGAATATTCCAAAATACCCCTTAACAGGGATTTGGTCGGCCGAATTACAAACTCGGCCGATCCATGTATTGAGGAATTTTCTGGGCTGTCGGCCGAGTTTCAATGCCAGGAAACTCGGCCGATCCACTGGTCAGTCAAAACCAAAGGAAGACTGATCGGCCGAGTTTCCCCCTGGAAACTCGGCCGACAGATTCCCTGTTGGTTTTGTCACCTAGTGTGTCGGCCGAGTTGCCTTTAATGAAACTCGGCCGATCGAACTGTACTGGAATGCAGAAAAAGCATTTCCAACCGTTGGAGGAGTTGGTGGGACTCAAAATAGATCCGTTGCAAGTTGTAAAACGGCTAGTTTGTGCCACTTAACTCACCCAACCTCAAAGGGACACCCTCAACTATAAATAGGACCTCTTGGACTTCATTCCAAGGTTGCTCATTCACATATGCTTGGTCCTAGCCTTAGTTGAGTGGTTTCTAATCCTTTGAGCCCCTTTCTCTCTCTACCTTCAAAGCAAATTCGTGAGTATGAGTGAGTTAGGATCCCATGTATGAGAGCTATCATTTGTAATCTTGTAAAGCTCTCCTTTCCACTTCTCCCATCTCCATTCTCTATGAAGATTGATTGAAGTTTCTTCTCCGAGTGAAAGAGAAGAAGGTTGCTGTTCTTCCCCAAGTGAAGGAGAAGAAGGCTAGCTGCTCCAGGCCTCCGAGTGAAGGAGGAAGGTGCTAAAGCTCTCCAAGTGAAGGAGAGGTGCAAGGCGAAGGGCAAGCAAGATAGGTAATTCCTTCAAGGCCGAAGACCAGAGCAAGAGTGGGTAAGTCCTTTAGAGAAGGCGGAAGACTACTTGCTTGGTGGGTAAGTCCTTGGTGAGGTAGAAGATCTTGGCTTGTTATATAAGACCTTGGATGGTTGGTTGTTGTAGCTTGTAATCTTATTTTTGTGAGAAATATAAGAGCCTCAAGTTACAAATCCTAGAGCCTAACCAACTCTAGGTAGTGGACTGACTTGATCCTAAGTTTAGGACGAGGAACCACTCTAAACCACCTGTCCAAGTGCATGTTTATCCATATCTCTTACCCTTGCTATGAATGCTAGCTTAGGACATCAAATTACTGTTTTGCTTCAAATTACACTCGTAATATAATTTGGTGGTTTAATCTATCTTGTGAAGTTTGTGAAGCTCTATTCAACCCCCCCCTTCTAGAGCCCATTGATCCAACAAGTGGTATCAGAGCGGGTCTTCTCCAAGCTACTTCAACAAGTAGGAGAAGATGGGCGATTCGGCTCTCGGTTCACTCAACCTTGAGGGAAGCTACTCCACAAGACCCCCGGTCTTCGACGGCACCAACTTCCTATATTGGAAGAGAAGGATGCAGTTCTACATCCAAGGAGTTAGCTACGAGATGTGGAAGATAGTCCACCTCAAGTACGACGAGCCGAAGGGGAACATCACAACATGGACGGACGAAGAGATGAAGCGTGCTCAACTAAATGCTAAAGCCATTAGCATCATCTACGCTGCCCTCTCTCCATCGGAATTCAACCGCATCTCTTCATGGGACACCGCTCATGAGATTTGGCACAAGTTATGTGTCACCTATGAAGGGACGGAGCAGGTCAAGGAGGCCAAGATCTACATGCTCGGAGGCCTACTTGAAAATTTCAAGATGGGGAAGAATGAAAGGGTTGCGGACATGTACACAAGGCTCAACGTCATCCTCAACAGCCTTGCAGCCCTTGGGAGTGTCATGGATCGAGGCACCATCAACGCCAAGATCTTGAGGTCTCTTCCAAAGAGATGGGAGCCGAAGGTGACTTCAATTGAAGAAGTCTACAAGCTTAGCGAGTTGTCAACCGAGGAGCTGGTTGGTAACCTACAAGCTCACGAACCAAGGCTCGACAAGCAAGAGGAAGAGGAGAAAAGGGAAGAGAAGGAGACAAGAAAGATGAAGGACACGGCCTTCAAAGCTCATGTCGAAGAAATGATGAGGCAACAACAGCTTGCCATGAAGTCTCCTTGCCCCTCCTCAAGCGAAGACGAAGGTGCTAATGACCATGAAGCCAATTACTCCAAAGGAAGACACTTCAAGGGAAAGCAATCCTCCTCCACTCCTAGGTGCTATGAGTGTGGCCAAAAGGGCCACTACAAGAATGATTGCCCAAAAGTCAAGAAGGGCTATCATAAGGGCAGTCACAAGAAGGATGACAAATACAAGAGAGAATCCAAGTACAAGAAGAAGGACAAGAAGGAAAGACGATCCAAAGATGCAGCTCATGCGGCATGGGAGGAGTCTTCTACTTCAAGTTCATCTTGTTCCGAGGATGGAGAATGTCATCTTGCACTTATGGCATCTACTAGTGAAGAGGTAATGGAGGTAAGTGAGGTAAGCAATGTAAGTGATGAAGCTTTACTTGAATTATCTAAAGAATCTATCATTGAAATGCTTAGTGAATGTCAATCATCTCTTGCTAAATGTAAAGCTAAAAGAAAGAGATTAGGAAAGATAATAGATGATCTATATGCCAAGATTGACATTCTTGATGAAAATGAAAAGTTACACCTTGATAGTATAGATTCTTTGCAAGAGCAACTTCAAGACCTTGAACTTCAATACAATGGAGTAGAGGTTGAGAATGGTGCTTATCTTAAAACTATTGAAAGTCTTAAGATCGAGAACCAAAATTGCCTAGATGAGTTAGATGTTCTAAAAACTGAAAATGTTGAACTAAAACTCATTGATGATGCTAGGAGAGAGGAAGTTCATTGTTATCAAAAAGAAATTGCTATGCTTAAATCTGAAAATGCTAGATTGCTTGCTCAAACAAATGATCTATCCTCTAGACCTATCTTGCCTAGGAATGAAGTTGCTAACTTAACTATTGAAAAAGATTCTCTTCTTACTAAAGCCCTCTGTCTTGAGGCCGACCTGTTGCATGCTAGAGAAGATCTTGATAGTTTATCTACTACTATTAAAAATCTTAGTGATGATAATGCTAAATTAAGATCTACCTTGCAAAGGTTTCTTTCCGGTAAAAAGTCTCTAAATGATGTTCTAGAGCACTCTACCAAACAAATTGGTACTAGTGGTCTAGGATACGATGAGAGTATCCCAAAAGGTAAGAAGAAGAAGAAAGGTAAGAAAAAGAGTGTGGAAACTCCAATTCTCAATGGAGAGTCTTCCGGCTCTAAAAATCCCATGGTATGTATGCATTGCAAATGTGATGATCATTATTCTACCTATTGTCCTTACAAGCCTAAGGGGACCAACCCAAATATGAAATGGGTCCCCAAGCTAACCCCGGACCCCAAAGTTTGAGTTGGGTTCCGACATCCTCTTTTCTTGCAGGTCACAAAGAAATGGATTGTTGATAGTGGCTGCTCTAAGCACATGACTGGAGAAATCAGCCATTTCAACAAATTTGTGAAGAAGAAAGGAGGATCGGTAACCTTTGGGGACAACAAAAAGGGTAAGGTTATAGGTGAGGGTGATGTAGGTAATGATTTGTGCATTAAAAATGTTTTGCTTGTTGATGGCCTACATCACAACTTGATCAGTGTGAGCCAATTATGTGATAATGGTTATCTTGTGCTCTTTACTTCCTTAGAATGCTTGCTTCTAGATTCCCTGTCCTATAATGTCATATATAAGGGAACTAGAAATGGTAATCTATATGTGATTGTTCTTGATGCTTTAAAGCCCATACTAAATAGATGCTTAGTCGTGGATAAAAACGATCTTTCGCTTTGGCATCGACGCTTGGGTCATGTGAACTTGCATCAAATGAAGAAACTAGACAAAAAAGACTTGGTTCGAGGACTTCCCAAATTGGATTTTGAAAAGGATGAGGAATGTCAACCTTGTACCCAAGGGAAACAAACCAAATCCTCTTTCAAGTCCAAAGGGGTCATGAGTACCAAGAGAGTTCTAGAGCTTCTTCATATTGATCTCTTCGGACCTATGAGAACACAAACGCTTCGCGGCTCCAAGTATTGTCTTGTTATCGTCGATGATTTTTCTAGATATACTTGGACTTTCTTTCTTGTTTCCAAAAGCGACACCCTTGACGTTTTCTCGAGCTTTTGCAAACGAGTCGAAAACGAAGCTTCTTGTCATGTTGTTTCCATCCGTAGTGATCATGGGGGAGAGTTTGAAAATGATCTTTTTGAACGTTTTTGTGAAAAATCGGGTTATTCGCACAATTTCTCTTCTCCTCGCACACCCCAACAAAATGGAGTTGTTGAGAGGAAGAATAGATCGCTACAGGAAATGGCTAGGACCATGCTTCTTGAGTATGATACTCCTAAGAAGTTTTGGGCTGAAGCCGTTAGCACCGCATGTTTTGTGCAAAACCGAGTTTTCACTCATCCGACGTTTAAGAAAACCCCCTATGAACTATGGCGTGGTAGGAAGCCGTCGATTGATTTCTTCCATGTGTTTGGATGCCCTTGTTTTGTTTTGAACACCAAGGACTCTCTCGACAAGTTTGATCTGAAATCTTACAAGGCTTTCTTCCTAGGCTATAGCACTACTAGCAGGGCTTTTAGAGTATTTAACATAGAACTATCTAAAATAGAAGAATCCATAAATGTTAAATTTATTGAAACTAACCCTGTTGTTGGCAAGCCTATTGGTGATAATGATGTTGCAGATGAAATCATTCCTATCCTCAAAGATCTCAACATCAAAGATAAAGGTAAGCAGGTTCAAGAAGAAGATCAAGAAGAAGAAGAGAAAGAAGAAGAAAGGAAGGATCCCACTCCCCGCTTCGCCAAAGATCACCCCAAGGAGTTGATCATAGGCAATCCATTTGAAAGAGTAAGGACACGGGCTGCACACAACAAAGAACAAGCAGACAGCGCCTTCATTTCTCAAATGGAGCCGAAGAACATCAAGGAGGCCCTTGGTGATGATGAGTGGATCCTTGCCATGCAAGAAGAGCTTGAGCAGTTCGAGAAGAGCCGAGTGTGGACCCTAGTGCCAAGACCAAACAATAGAAAGATCATTGGCACCAAATGGGTCTACCGAAACAAGCTTGATGAGCAAGGAAAAGTGGTAAGAAACAAAGCAAGGTTAGTAGCTCAAGGTTATAATCAACAAGAAGGTATTGATTTTGATGAAACCTATGCGCCTGTTGCTAGATTAGAATCTATTCGCATGCTACTTGCCTTTGCTAGTTATAAAAATTTCTTGCTTTATCAAATGGATGTTAAAAGTGCGTTTTTGAATGGTACAATTGAGGAGGAAGTATATGTTGCTCAACCTCCGGGCTTTGAAAATGATAAGTTACCCAATCACGTTTATCTCTTGCAAAAAGCTCTCTATGGTCTCAAACAAGCACCTCGAGCTTGGTATGAGAAACTAAAGAACTTTTTGTTAGATAATGGGTATATCATGGGCAAAGTTGATTGTACCTTGTTTCTAAAACACACTTCTACCCATTTTCTCATCATTCAAATATATGTTGATGATATTATATTTGGCGGAACTGACCTTGATCTTTGCAAAGAGTTTGGTTCTCTTATGCAGAGTGAATTTGAGATGAGTATGATGGGTGAGCTGACCTTCTTCCTAGGCTTCCAAATCAAGCAGACCAAGAATGGTAACTTCATCAACCAAGGCAAATACACGCTTGAGCTTCTAAAACGCTTTGGGATGGAGAACATGAAGCAGATGGACACGCCCATGTCAAACACTGCCAAACTTGACAGGGATGAGGAAGGTGAGAAGGTAGATGAGAAGCTCTATAGAGGTATGATTGGAAGTTTACTTTATTTAACTGCCTCTAGACCTGATATAATGTTTAGTGTTGGCTTGTGTGCCCGCTTTCAATCAAGCCCTAGGAAATCACATCTTATTGCCGTCAAGAGGATTTTGAGGTATCTAGCCAAAACTCCAAATTTTGGACTATGGTACCCTAAGTCAAGGGACTTTACTCTTGTGGCATATAGTGATGCTGACTACGCAGGTTGCTTAATTGATAGAAAGTGCACAAGTGGCACTTGCTTCCTCTTGGGACCATGCTTGGTGTCTTGGTTCTCCAAGAAACAGAGCACAGTGGCATTATCAACTACCGAAGCTGAATACATTGCAGCCGGAAGTTGTTGTGCCCAGGTCCTATGGATGAAGCAAATGCTCCAAGACTTTAACATTCATTTTGATGCTTCTCCTATTTTCTGTGATAATACTAGTGCAATTAATCTTTCATATAATCCAATATTGCATAGTAGAGCTAAACACATAGAAGTCCGCCATCATTTTCTCCGTGATCACATTGTCAAAAAGGATATTTATATCACACATGTGGATACGGAAAATCAGTTGGCTGACATTTTCACTAAACCGCTTGCTAGAGATCAATTTAATTTCATTAGGTCAAAATTGCTAATAATCTCTCTTGATGATGTTGAATTGCTCTCTAATTAGCTGGTTACATGCTATGTGTGTTGCTCATGCTTATAAATGCCTTGTTTGCTTAAAATGCTTGTTTTTGATAAATATCTCTATTGGTTTTATCTCATTTTCGGGTATTTTTCGCAAAAAGAGTTTTTATCGACAAATAGTACACTATGATGATGAGAATGTGCCTAAATGTGTTTAAAATACATCCTAGATCCCTCAGAAAAATTTCCCTAGGTCGTATGAGGCTAGGACTAGATTTTAGGATTTCTCACATCAGGGTTTTTGTCGGCCGAGTTGGAAACTCGGCCGATCGGTCGGGCGCAGGGTGTCTGTACACTCTGTCGGCCGAGTTTCCCCACCCTGGAACTCGGCCGATCGACGGCAGACGGGTTTATATATATAGGATTCGGCCGACTTGCTCCCTCTCAACTAGAGCAAAGTCGACCGAACCCTAGCCGCCCAAGCCCGACTCCTCCTCTCCTGGTCTTTTCCTCCCTCTCTCCGGCCGTTCTTGCCCCCAAAACGGCCCCCTTGTGTGCCCTAGCTGCTTGTACGGTTCCGTTGCTACGTTTTTCTCCGTGTGGATCGGCGCCCTTCTCTCCGTTTCTTCTCCGATGAGGTCGCAACGTCGGAAACGCGCCGTTCCCGCTCCTGCTCCTTCGGTTCCTCTAGCTCCGAGGTATATGTCCTTTGACAACCTCTCTTTCGTGGACAATACCGCGGTTGCACGGTATAAAGAGCTTCTCCCTCGATCTCCTTTTCCTTTTCGTGCTCTTTATCAACCGCATTGTTTTCACGCCGATCTTTTTGAGGCGAGTCAAGTGTTTCGCACACACCATCTTGACGCCTTTAGCATCGAGGATCCAAAATTTCACAATCTCAAGTATAGCACCAAGGCTGTCCGCCAATTCTACGCAAACTTGCGGTGGAATTACGACACTTTGGTTCCTCCCTCGGATACCTCGATTGTCTTAACCTCTATGATCGCCGGACAACCGTTTCATATCACCGAGCGATCCTTTAATCTTTACCTTAATGGCAACGTCGGCCCAGCGTCTTGGACCACCTCATATCCCGATTATTTCGATCTTTTGCGTCCCGAGGACATCTATAAGGCACTCGAGATAGACTTGTCGGATATTCACAAATTCCTCAAGCTTCCCGAGTTTCCTTATAGAAAGAAGGGCACCCTGCCTTCTTCTGCTCTGTCCTCCCCTCGCCGTGTGTTGGCGTTTGTTCTTAGTTGCAATGTTCACCCAAAGAAAAACCAAACGGACATAGCCGAGAACACTGCCATGATGATGTATCTCCTCTTGAACAATCATGGAGTCAAATGGGCACGGTATATCCTGCACCATATGACATGTTTTGATTCTGGAAAGAACACGAAGGGCACCCATCTTCCTTATCCTGCCCTAATCTGTGGACTTTTCCAGTTTGCCACTGGTAAATCTCTTTTCACCGATTATCTCTACCGACCTGATCGAAAAGGGGTTTACATCAGTGAGACCACTCTCCAGAAGAGTGTCCCTACATCTGGTGCATCATCTTCTTCTGCTCCACCACCACCACAACCTCCATCATCATCGGATGCACCTCCTCCTCCACCATCATCAGCTGCACCACCACCTCCTGAGCCATCTTTCCAACCTCCTCCACACCCGGCTTTTGCCGATTTTCATGTTTCCAATGAGGCCCTCATGGGGTATCTCATGCATCAGCAAGCCTACAACATGCAGGTCCAACACCATCTTCATGAGGATCTCTGTCATGTCATGTCATCCATGTCTTTATCCTGCCCGCAGCCCTACCCCACCTACCAGCCCTACCCCGGTGACGACTACGCTTCTTATGCGTATAGTCAGTTCTATCCACCTCCACCACCCTCTGCTTCCGCTGACCACTCTGCAGGTGGATACTCTCACCCTTCCCCGGTGTTGGCGCTTCCAGGTGGACGCTTGTCCGAGCTACTGGCCCAGTACACCTCGACTGCTCCTCCCATTGAGATAGCTTATGAGCTCCATGCTCTGGGCATGTCTTGGGCTGAGCAGAGCGCGAGATGGCCTGGACGGGCTTTTGGTCCTACAGACGAGGATATGCCAGATCAGGACGATGCCGAGTCAGATGAGGCGACTGCGACAGATGTTGATACGGATGCTGACGATGATGATGCTGCTGATGAACAGGCTACACCGGCTGATGCCCCTCCTTCTGATGGAGACGAGGACTACCAGCCCGATGAGGACATGGATGCTGCTGTTGATGACGTCGACATAGATTAGTATAGCTTAGAGTAGATGTGTCTAGTGTAGTCTCGCATGACCATGTCATTTTCTTTAGGGACTATGTTTGTATCATCTATATTAGGCACATTATCTGAGATGTACTATGGCTTTTCCGCTTGTCCTTGTAGCTTTTGGTTTTATGTTTTGGATACATTTTGTATGACTCATCTTATCATGTAATCCATATTTTGATGAATGACAGTTGGTTGTTTTCATGAATTATCTTTGTGCTTCTCTGTCTTCATATGCTATGTTTGATTGAGTGTTTTGGAGAAGACCTGGTTTGTATGCTCTTCTACCCCCATGCCTTTTTGAGATGACAAAGGGGGAGAAATATACCTCAATCATATTGCCATCATATTGCTTTTAGTGCTTGTATGGTTCTTTTCTTGTCTTTAAAACTTATATATCTTGACTTGGCTAGAATCATACAATATATATATGCTATGGCTGTTTGTGTGTTAACTAACAATGCAGGGATGAGTAAGCATGAATTGAGGGGGAGCATTACAAGACTGATCATATTTGCATCCCCTTGCAATTCTCTAAGCAAAGGTATAATTTTCATATTCTTTTCAATATGTTGAGGAATGGTTTGTCATTGTCAAAAAGGGGGAGAATGTTGACCTAGGTGTCGCATATTGCCCATATTTTGATAATGACTTAACCATTCCACTCATATGTATCTAACATTTCTAATTGAGATCATTGCAGACATTAGATACAAGAAAAGAATCAAAATTCACTCAAAGCTACTCTCCCGGCACATGCAAAACATGTGACTTTCACCCGCTTTGTAATATAGCCCTTAGAGGCTTAGAGCAATTTTTGTAATCACTTATATTCATGTTTTGCATTGTATCTAAGATGGATAAAATGATTGGAACTCAAAAATCCATCATTTATACAGTTTTTGAATATTCCAAAATACCCCTTAACAGGGATTTGGTCGGCCGAATTACAAACTCGGCCGATCCATGTATTGAGGAATTTTCTGGGCTGTCGGCCGAGTTTCAATGCCAGGAAACTCGGCCGATCCACTGGTCAGTCAAAACCAAAGGAAGACTGATCGGCCGAGTTTCCCCCTGGAAACTCGGCCGACAGATTCCCTGTTGGTTTTGTCACCTAGTGTGTCGGCCGAGTTGCCTTTAATGAAACTCGGCCGATCGAACTGTACTGGAATGCAGAAAAAGCATTTCCAACCGTTGGAGGAGTTGGTGGGACTCAAAATAGATCCGTTGCAAGTTGTAAAACGGCTAGTTTGTGCCACTTAACTCACCCAACCTCAAAGGGACACCCTCAACTATAAATAGGACCTCTTGGACTTCATTCCAAGGTTGCTCATTCACATATGCTTGGTCCTAGCCTTAGTTGAGTGGTTTCTAATCCTTTGAGCCCCTTTCTCTCTCTACCTTCAAAGCAAATTCGTGAGTATGAGTGAGTTAGGATCCCATGTATGAGAGCTATCATTTGTAATCTTGTAAAGCTCTCCTTTCCACTTCTCCCATCTCCATTCTCTATGAAGATTGATTGAAGTTTCTTCTCCGAGTGAAAGAGAAGAAGGTTGCTGTTCTTCCCCAAGTGAAGGAGAAGAAGGCTAGCTGCTCCAGGCCTCCGAGTGAAGGAGGAAGGTGCTAAAGCTCTCCAAGTGAAGGAGAGGTGCAAGGCGAAGGGCAAGCAAGATAGGTAATTCCTTCAAGGCCGAAGACCAGAGCAAGAGTGGGTAAGTCCTTTAGAGAAGGCGGAAGACTACTTGCTTGGTGGGTAAGTCCTTGGTGAGGTAGAAGATCTTGGCTTGTTATATAAGACCTTGGATGGTTGGTTGTTGTAGCTTGTAATCTTATTTTTGTGAGAAATATAAGAGCCTCAAGTTACAAATCCTAGAGCCTAACCAACTCTAGGTAGTGGACTGACTTGATCCTAAGTTTAGGACGAGGAACCACTCTAAACCACCTGTCCAAGTGCATGTTTATCCATATCTCTTACCCTTGCTATGAATGCTAGCTTAGGACATCAAATTACTGTTTTGCTTCAAATTACACTCGTAATATAATTTGGTGGTTTAATCTATCTTGTGAAGTTTGTGAAGCTCTATTCAACCCCCCCCTTCTAGAGCCCATTGATCCAACAGTTATGTACATATAACATGTGATGAACTCATGTGATGACAAAATAGCTGATCCTATAAGTTGTGGTATCCAGCTTTTAAATGTTTATATAACATGTTTCTCTACAGGACGAGGACCTAAATGTAATGGTTTCTTAGTTTATCCACTTTCCGCAATCGGTTTTAATTAACCCGTGTTTTTGGTAAATCTGTGGTTATGGTGTTTTCCACACGTTTTCGCGTAACACCTCACTCTCTGTGTGATAGTGGGTTGTGTTGCCACAAGTTTTAGTATCAGAGCTCTAGGTTCACTGAGTCTATAGGGATTAGGACTAGGTTGTATCTGTTCTTGTGAGTTTTCCAGATTTTCTTACGATCGTCTTCTGCCCTCAGCGGAAGAAAAGTCAAGATGTCTGGAAACCATGAAGAACATGCTGCTAAGAACAGCGATGCTGCATCAACTGATGGAGATGAAGGGCATGCACATGGAGATCAGGTGTCCGAGGTCCCCCAACCTGACCCAGGAATTCTTGAACACCCTGCTTATCAACAACTTATGGGGCAGATGATGGCTATGATGAATCTCATGGTAGAAAGATTTCCATTGCCTCCGCCGAGAGCACAGGCTCCCCATGGTGAAACATCGGGTACTGGGAAGACCTTTGAGCAGATTTATCAAGTCAAAGCTTCAGATTATGCTGGAATGGTTGATCCAGCAGATGCAGATCTGTGACTGATAAGTCTTCAGAAGGCTTTCCGGATCCTTGACATCCCCAAAGCAGACAAAGTAAAGCACGTTGTTTACCTTTTGAAGGGTAGTGCTAGTCACTGGTGGACCATCGAGGAGGAGAAGCGTGAGGTGATCGATTGGGAAGTTTTTCAGCGTGAGTTCGTCAGCAGATACTTTCCGAAGATGTATCTGGATGAGAAGATCAGTCCATTCACGCGTTTGCGCCAAGGAACGATGAACATCACTGAGTATGAGGCTAAGTTCATGGATCTGTTGAGGTTTTGTCCTCAAATGGAAGCAACAAATGAGGAGCAGATCAGACATTTTGAGAAGGGTCTGAGTGCTGAGCTGACGACACATGTTTCTGCGTTGGAGAACCGTGATCACTTAAGCACGAGACTACGGTCCTACTTGTGTTGTACTCATACACTGACTACGAGGTGGGAGGTCATCGAGTTTGGCTCTCCCATTGACCTTGTATGGCACCGGCTTGGGGTTTCACAATCGAAGGTTGGACTTGAGCGGTACGGCTCACTTCCTCAGGGCATAATAATATGTAATCCAACCGAATAATAATTATTATTGCTTAAGGTAAAACATAGAACATTAGTTGAGGCCTTGCTTGTGCAGTTAATCTTGTTATACATGCAGTTACTTATGTGTTCCTCATGTTATGTGATAAGATCTTATAAATCTTATCTTGTCAATCATGTTCCATAAAGAGATAATTGGCGATATGCCTTCCATACAGCCTGGTAAGCTCGATGGTACGGATAACCTTGCTATATAGACTATTATTATTCTACGTTTTACTGTTTATTTTATGTTGTTGCTTTATCCTCTTGGTTTTATAGTTTTGGCGGGGAGTTATGTTTCTCGCTGAGACAATGTTCAATTGTCTCACCCCACTAGTTTTCAAGTGTTCAAGCTAGACATGGTGGTGGTCGCGGAGTTGCGACCGAGTAGCAAGGCGAGCAGTAGAAGGCAAGAGATGGACATGTTGCTGTGTTGGTCGTTTTGTAGTAGAGTCTTAGAGTCATCCCTGTACTCTCAGGTCCTTGGAGGTGTTTTGATGTTGTTTCATGATGTACAGTTGTTGATGGTTTGTATATCCTACTGCTGACCGGATGTGGGCCATTATGTACATATAACAGGTGATGAACTCATGTGATGACAAAACAGCTGATCCTCTAAGCTGTGGTATCCAACTTGTAAATGATTATATAACATGTTTCTCTACAGGACGAGGACCTAAATGTAATGGTTTCTCAGTTTATCTACTTTCCGCAATTGGTTTTAATTAACCCATGTTTTTGGTAAATCTGTGGTTATGGTGTTTTCCGCACGTTTTCGCGTAATACCTTGATGTTTGTGTGATAGTGGGTTGTGTTGCCACAAGTTTTGGTATCAGAGCTCTAGGTTCACTGAGTCTACAAGGATTAGGACTAGGTTGTGTCTGTTCTTGTGAGTTTTCCAGATTTTCTAACGATCCTCTTCTTCCCTCAGCGGAAGAAAAGTCAAGATGTCTGGAAACCATGAAGAACATGCTGCTGAGAACAGCGATGCTGCATCAGCTGATGGAGCTAAAGGCCAGGCACATGGAGATCAGGTTCCTGAGGTCCCCCAACCTGACCCAGCCATTCTTGAACACCCTGCCTATCAACATCTTATGGGGCAAATGATGGCTACGATGAATCTCATGGTAGAAAGATTGCCAGTGCCTCCTCCGATAGCACAGGCTCCCCATGGTGAAACATCGGGTTTTAGGAAGACCTTTGAGCGGATTCGCCGAGTCGGAGCTTCAGATTATGCTGGAACGGTTGATCCAGGGGATGCAGATCTATGGCTGACAAGTCTTGAGAAGGCTTTCTGGATCCTTGACATCCCCGAAGCAGACAAAGTAAAGCACGCTGTCTACCTTCTGATGGATAGTGTTGGTCACTGGTGGACCATCGAGGAGGAGAAGTGTCCTGGTGAGGTGATCAGTTGGAAAGTTTTTCAGTGCGAGTTCGTCAGCAGATACTTTCCGAAGACATATCTGGATGAGAAGATCAGTCAATTCGAGCATTTGTGCCAAGGAACGATGAACATCACCGAGTATGAGGCTATGTTCATGGATCTGTTGAGGTTTTGTCCTCACGTGGCAGCAACAGATGAGGAGCGGATCAGACGTTTTGAGAAGGGTCTGAGTGCTGAGTTGACGACACCTGTTTCTGCGTTGGAGAACCGTGAGCGGTTTGCTACATTTGTGGAATCTATCTGGAGAATTGAACGATCAGTAAGGGAGAGAAGAGAATCCATGTCTAAGAAGAGGCATGATCAGTTCCAGGGACAGAGGTTTGGTGGCTTCAAAAAGCTAAGGTTTTCAGCACCTTTTATGATGAGAGGTTCTAGTGTACCGTCACAGTGGCCTCCGAGTAAGGGAAGAGGATATGTTTCCTTGCCGTCTAAGGCACATAGTACAACTTCAGTGGTAGTGACAGTGCCATCTAGGCCACAGTTTGAAGATAGAGCATGCTATCTTTATGGTTAGACCGGGCATCTCAAGTTACATTGCCTGAATAGAGATGTTGAAGTGATGCAGCAGCCAAGACAGAATCATCAAGGATCAGATAGACAACAGCCCAATAGTAGCAGAGGGCGAGGACGCGGTGAAGCGTCGCAAGTTGGATCGACTGCTCAAGGAAGCAGAGGACGTGGACACCAAGCAATGGCTCGATTCTAGGCTATGAATCAGTCGGAGGCGATAGTCAACCCATGAGTGGTGACAGGTCAGATGGAGTTATTTCATTCTGATATGTCTTCTTCTTCCTTTATATCTGTTCTGGTTGACCTGGGTGCAACACACTCTTTTATCGCCTATAGTATACTTGAAAACTGTCATTTACCTGTTAGTTGTAAGAAGGATAGCATGTTGTTAGAAACCCCTCTTGATAGTTCCTCGATGCTTCGAGAAGAGTGTCCATCTTGTATCCTATCTTTTTTGGAACACAGTATACAAGTGGATCTTATAGAACTTGATATGCATGGTTTTGATGTGATCCTTGAGATGGATACCTTAGAGAAGTATAAGGTTGTTTTGGACTGTGGTTCCAAGCAAGCTGTGTTTGATGATGGCGGTAAGAAGTGGATCTTCCAAGGAGATAGGAAGATTCTTCCAACGTGTCTGGTATCAGCTATGGTGGAAGAAAAGTTGTTATGACAAGGATGTGAGGCATTCTTAGATCACGTGGTGGATACCGTTGTGGATACCAAGGAGAAAGGTCCTAGCCTTGAAGAGGTGTCAGTTGTTTGAGAGTTTACAGATGTGTTTCCTGATGAGTTTCCTGGTGTTCCTCCACCCCGAGAGATTGATTTTGAGATCAATCTAGTCCAAGAACACAGCCAGTTGCACAGACACCGTATAGGATGGCTCCGGTGGAGATGGCGGAGTTTAAGAAGCAGTTGTAAGAGTTGTTGGAAAAATGTTTTATCCGACCAAGTACGTTGCCTTGGGGTGCTCCAGTGTTGTTAATTAAGAAGAAGGATGGATCGATGTGGTTATGTATAGACTACCGACAGCTGAACAAGGTCACGATAAAAAATAAGTATCCATTACCGAGGATAGACGATATGTTCGATCAATTGTGTGGTGCGACAGTGTTTTCGAAGATCGTTCTACGGTCTGGATATCATCAGTTGAGGATTAAGGCGGATGACATACCAAAGTCAGCTTTTAGGACAAGGTATGGTCATTTCGAGTTCGTGGTTATGTCGTTTGGGCTAACCAATGCACCTGTTGCTTTCATGGATTTGATGAACAGAGTGTTCCGTCTATTCCTAGATCAGTTTGTTGTAGTCTTCATAGATGACATATTGATCTATAGCCAGGACAGGCAAGAGCATGAGTGACATCTTCGTCTAGCGTTGACTCTTCTTCGCCAACATCAGTTGTATGCCAAATTCAGTAAGTGTGAGTTCTGGTTGGAGGAAGTGACTTTCTTGGGTCATGTAATATCTGTAGACAGAGTCAAAGTGGACCCGAGGAAGGTGGAATCTGTTACAGAATGGGAACAGCTGAAGACGCCAACGGAAGTTCGTAGTTTCCTGGGTTTAGCAGGATACTATCGAAGGTTTATCAAGGACTTCAGTCTAATTGCGTTTCCAATGACAAAGTTGATGAGAAAGGATGTACCTTTTGTCTGGAATGATCGTTGTCAGCAAGCTTTCCAAAGTTTGAAGGAAAAGCTGACTAGTGCGCCAGTGTTAGTGCTACCAGAGCCTGGGAAGGGCTATGTTGTTTTCTACGATGCTTCCAAGAAAGGTTTAGGTTGTGTGTTGATGCAGGAAGAACATGTGGTTGCTTTTGCTTCGCGACAGCTTAAGAAACACGAGGAGAACTAACTCATGACTTGGAGTTGGCAGCAGTGGTTCATACGTTAAAGATTTGGAGACACTATCTGATGGAGCTAGGACTTACACCAAAAGATTTTCAGTCTTCCAATGGGAGTCCCAGAATTCTATCACCAAAAACCCTAGAGAGGATTGATGTCTTCCCTAGGTTTACCTAGAACTGGTGCTTAGATAACAACTCCAACCCCATAAGAGTATGGAAGCCTTATCATAGTACAGATTTAGGATCGAACCCAAAAGACAACGGTCTTGTTGCAAGCAACAAGTTGGAAAACGTACAACACTTCACTTAGTTATTTTACTAATTGGCACTTATATCAAAAGGTTGGATTTTGATTGGTTTTTAGACTAAAGCATGAAAAGTAAATAAAGCAAGTAAAACTAAGATTTAACAAATGATGATGAATCACTGGGGTTAAGCAGGTATTCACCACCGCTACACATGCATTGTATATGTACTAAACAAGCAAGACTCATAAGCTAGATGCATGGATGTTCCACAAGACCGATGCCTTATAAGACAAGAGCGATGCATTGCATCCAAGGATGTTCCACAAGACCGATGCCTCGTAAGACAAGAGCGATGCATTGCATCCTTCGATGTTCCACAAGACCGATGCCCATATAAGACAAGAGCAATGCATCACATCCTTCAAGGGTTAAGTAGCTCTCATTCGGTACATTTCTACGTGTCAATGAAGATATGTAGTCTTCCAAAGAGAGAATCTTACTCAACCTCATGAAACGTGCATCTAAAACTAACAAGCGAGCGATAATTATCAAATCGAATAGTATCTTTGTAGGCCTAGTCTCCTATTCGGATAACCTAGCTACGAGAAGCGTGGGAATGTTGCAACGCCAGCCATTCCCGAACAAATGGTCACATGCTTTACATCATTCCCCTCGCAAAGCGTGTTCCTCGACTTACTAAGGTTACTTCCATACAGATGGAAGCGAAACGGATGATAGTGAGTTTACTCCACTCTTTGAGATACACTCCTAGACACCGAAACGGATGCGTGGTGGATACACACACTAGAAACCAACACTAAATCGGTATTCGAGTCTCGAGAGCGGTCGTAGAAAAACCACAACAAAAGACAATAGATGCATACAAGAACGTGGCCATCATTCAAGCATGTATGAAACGATTTAGTATTAAAACGAAAGGATAACATCTTTTTAGTACAAAATACAAGACATGGGCAGCAGGGTTAGTCCCCGCGCCCCAGTGGATGGAACTACTCGCTCCTCATAGAGGGAGCAACAAAGGAGGAGGCAAGAAGAGATAGAAAGAACATCATCTCCACTGAGGGGAGAAGGTTGAACCCTTGGTGGAGAGAGCAACGATCTCCACCCTTCGCGGCTTGCTTGACGACGGATCTTCTCCTCTCACCTTCTTTGTTGATGAGAGAGAAGGTAGCTTTGCAATGGAACGTGAGTCTCAGACCGGCAGCCTCGGGCGGTGGATGGAGTTGTTCTGGTAGTAGAGAGACAGCCTCTGGACGTCTGGACTCCTCTCAGGGATGGCCCTTGAGGTCTTATTTATAGGCCTTGAGTGAGGTCAAACGGTTTGGAGACCATTTGGGTTCAAACGGTCTTGAGACCGTTTGGCGTCAAACGGTCTTGGGACCGTTTGAACTCCATGCGGTCTTGGGACCGTTTGAACTCCATGCGGTCTTGGAACCGTTTGAACTCCATGCGGTCTTGGGACCGTTTGGCTTCATGCGGTCTTGGGACCGTTTGAACTCCATGCGGTCTTGGGACCATTTGGCTTCATGCGGTCTCGGGACCGTTTGAACTCCATGCGGTCTTGGGACCGTTTGTCTTCATGCGGTCTCGGGACTGTTTGGCTTCATGCGGTCTCGGGACCGTTTGAACTCCATGCGGTCTTGGGACCGTTTGGCTTCATGCGGTCTCGGGACCGTTTGAACTCCATGCGGTCTTGGGACCGTTTGGCTTCACTCGGTCTCGGGACCGTTTGAACTCCATGCGGTCTTGGGACCGTTTGGCTTCACTCGGCCTTGAGGTTGGTTTATTCTTTTATGATTTTTTTGTGCTCTTTCTGCAAGTGTAAAAGGAAAAGGTTAGTTTGATGATGTATTTACAAAAAGGGGGAAAATTAGGTTTATGTACCGTATAAACGTAAAAAGAGTATAGAAAACTAAAGAAAAAGACTAAGATAAACTACTAAAATAGGAGGTTATCACCCCCCCTAACTTAGAGTCTAGTTTGTCCTCAAGTTAGATAGAGCTGAGACATGAAATGGCGAGGCGATCTTAATTAGGTTCTCCATACTCTTTCTTCAATTCTTGACCTGAGTTCCCCAGGGGTCATATCGAGGCTTATTGCATGCCTTGTTTCTTTTGGATTTCGAGAGTTGCTTGGATCTCAGGGTTTTTCCGTATCTCAAAATTTGCCTTGGGACCACATTTATTTTGTGCATGTCGTTGACTCTAATCAACTTTATACCTCTCTGGAAACCTACTGGAAGCTAGAGAGGGTATGAGGGTTGGCTAAAGGCTTTGAAGTGTAGCTCCCCTTCGAGTGGGGGAGGGGCTGTCTATGCTTTTTAGGATCTCACTACCGGGCGCGACACATCTGCCTTTGTGAGGGCAGCGGAATGTGTCGGCCGGGTGAGCCCTTTATCAGTTCTTCATATAGGTACTTATGCGTGGCACAACTCTCATGATTTTATTCGTCTCTCTGGCTTTTATTCAAAAACTCACAGGCTTGGGTTTTGGAATAAGGATTTATTTTGGGCGGCCAAGCCTCTTTTATTTTGAAGAGAGGAAAGCTGTTCTTAAAGTTTTTCAGCATGCACTTATTTGGTTTGTGGTCCACTTGCAGAACTTTTTGATTCGGAAGTTGCCTAATTTCCCTCTCATCCTCGAGATCTCGGCTTATTTCTGCCCTGATTTTGGCCTGTGGAGAGTCAGATAAAGAATTGAAGCAAAAATACGGGATCCACAGTAGGTGGAAATTGATAAATCGCCATTTGATGTCTGAGTGCTATTTACTTGCAGAGACTAACATGATTCTAGGGTTAGTTGAGGTGACTATATATATATATATATATATATATATATATTATAATTTTTTTTAAGGGAATTGTAAAAAGGAAAAGGGAGTATAGAAGTTGATACCTAGCCCTTGTCTAATGAATCCCCCCCTAACTTATCACACACTCTGTCCCCAGCGTGGCAAAGTGATAGGTTGAGAAGTCATTAGAACAAGGGCTGCGAGTTAAGGCAGATTTTCGGTAGCCCCTGGAGATCGGAGTAGAGTGGATGCGAATTGCCCTCGTAAAGATGGGGGCATTTGTGGCAGAAGGCTGGGCGATTGAAGTGCTCTTTGCTGTATGCCTTGGAGTGCTGACTCAGGAGCTCCATTAATTTCGCAGCGCACTCTTTTGCAATTTTGTCTTGATATTGTCTAGCAGATCCTTTGCTTGATCATACTTCAAGTTACTGTGGTAGCCGCCGCCTTCGACATCAGTTTCCTTGGGATGTCCTACTTCATCATCCATGGATTAAGTCAGGTAGCTGCTATTCTCAATATTGATTCCATCTTCCATGTTGCCACTAACTGGAGGATGGTCTTTGTTGCAAGTGCGCTTGATATGTGCTGCTTGGTTACACAAAAGTTCACGATATCTTTGTCCTTCAGAAGTAGCTCAAATACAAATACATCTCCAATCCTCAGATCGTTTTCTATCTGAAAGTCATACCAACCAACACCCATTTTGGATATCCTACGGTTCCCATCCTGATAGTGAAAAAGTTTTACGGGAAACTGCTTTGCTGAATAACTAAGAAATGCTCGACCAATTCCCCAAATGTTGTTCAGCTTCACAAATTGAGAGGGAATGCGCAAGTAAGTATTTTTAGAAAAGACGTGATGTTGCAGCCTTGCGCTTTCCCTCTGTCTCTTGGGCAGAGGAGTCTTCATCGGGGTTCGGTGTGTAGTCCGAACCTTCATCATCGTTCGGTATGTAGTCATCATCGTCCAAATGTGCTCGACGTCTTCTTCAGGAGCCTCACCCAGGCATTTGGTGAGGCGGGTTATTTTACACAGGACGTCAATGATCTTGGTCTTGGGAGGGATGGCTCTGGTGGTGTTGTAAGTGTCCCTTATTTGTATGAGCCTGTCTCGCTCCTCCATCATCTGCTCCCTTGTCGGAGCAGGGGCAGTTCCGGATCCGGAAGCCTTGTTTGACGCCACTTCTGAAAAAAGTATGAGTTTCATAATTTAGAGAAGATTTGAGACAGTTTAAATTTGATGTGTAGTTATATCTTTTACAGTTTGTGAAAGCAAAAAGGAAACGAAGACCGAACGGTTTCAGGACCGTTTGGTTCCAAACGGTTTCAAGACCGTTTGGTTCCAAACGGTTTCAAGACCGTTTGGTTCCAAACGGTTTTGAGGACCGTTTGGTTCCAAACGGTGTCAAGACCGTTTGGTCTCAAACGGTTTTGAGGACCGTTTGGTTCCAAACGGTTTCAAGACCGTTTGGTCTCAAACGGTTTCAGGATCGTTTGGTTCCAAACGATTTTGAGGACCGTTTGGTTCCAAACGGTTTTGATGACCGTTTGGTTCCAAACGGTTTCAAGACCGTTTGGTCCCAAACGGTTTCAGGATCTTTTGGTTCCAAACGGTTTTGAGGACCGTTTGGCCCCAAACGGTTTCAAGACCATTTGGAAAGCGAAGAGTCGCCGGTCGCCGGCGCGGGAGAAGTTGGAACGGCGCGAAGGTGAAGAATGCGCCGGCGCCTTCGACAAAGACGAAAACGATGAGAGAACGGCGACGGCGATGAAAGCGGTGGAAGAGTCGGTGAACTCGGTCGATAACGACGGCGATGGCAATGTAAACAGCGACTGGCGATGAAATGAGCAGCGTGGAGTCGCCGGACTACCTTGCGGAAGGTGGACAGAAGGGTGACTTTGCGCGGTTGCAACAGGAGCAAAAAGGGAAGCTCTTCGCACAAAAATTCTGGAGAAATCAAAGGTTCGAAGAGAGAAAGACGGAGGGGTAGGGTCGATATTTATAGTGATAGGTGGGTGACCTTTTGTATTCCAAACGGTTTGAAGACCGCTTGGTCCCAAACGGTTTCAACACCTGTTTGGTCCCAAACAGTTTGAGGACCGTTTGGTCCCAAACGGTTTGAAGACCGTTTGGAGTCCAAACGGTTTCAAGACCGTTTGGCTCCAAACGGTTTGAAGGCCGTTTGGAGGGGCACAAAGGGTTTGTATATTTTTATGTTTGTTTTTGAGTATGTATATTATTTTTTTGTATTTTGGTTTATGAATATTTATGTTGTTTGTTTTATGTATTGTTTTTGTAGTTTTGATTATGTAGATTTTTTTTGTATTTTTAGATTAATGATGAAAGAACTTAAAGAAAGCAAAATAAATTCAAAAGAAAAATAAAAGACTAGAAATTAGAGAAGGTGATACTGCGGTCTTGGGTTGCCTCCCAAGAAGCGCCTTGGTTTTACGTCACTGGCTCGACGAAACTGTAAGGTTGTTATGCTGTGGGCGTAGCATCTCTGATATCGAGGGTTTGTTGATGTGTTTTGTCTTCCTGAGTGTAGTATCTTTTTAAACGGTGCCCGTTAACCGTTCGTTTTCCGCCGTTGTTGTCGATGATAATGGCGGCTCCAGTTGGGTAGATATGTTTTATGGTGAAGGGTCCGGACCATTTTGTTCGGAGCTTTCCGGGGAATAATCTGAGCTTGGAGTTGAATAAGAGCACTTTGTCGCCAACGGCGATATCTTTTCTCTTAAGATGTCCATCGTGCCACATTTTTGTTTGCTCTTTATAGATTCTGGCACTGTGATATGCTGTCATTCGGAGTTCTTCTAGCTCCTGTAGCTGGAGTTGTCTATTCTCCCCTGCGCTTTTAAGGTCAAAGTTTAGTTGCTTGATGGCCCACCAGGCTTTATGTTCCAGTTCTACTGGAAGATGACATGATTTGCCGTACACCAAACGAAACGGAGTTGTTCCAATTGGTGTTTTGTAAGCAGTACGGTATGCCCAGAGGGCGTCAGGAAGTTTGGTGGACCAATCAGTGCGGTTTTTATTCACTGTTTTTTCAAGAATCGCTTTTATCTGTCTATTGGATACTTCTACCTGGCCACTAGTTTGTGGGTGGTAAGGTGTGGCAACTTTGTGATGGACTCCGTATTTTCTCAGTAACGCTTCGAAACTTCATTCCAGGAAATGGGTCCCGCCATCAGATATGACCGTTCTTGGAACTCCAAATCTCGGAAAAATAGTGTCTTTGAACAATTTGACAACAGGTTTGGAGTCATTGGATACGGTGGGTATAGCTTCGACCCACTTTGAGACGTAATCCACTGCGACCAAAATGTAAGAGAAGCCATATGATGAAGGGAAAGGTCCCATGTAGTCTACCCCCCATACATCAAACAGTTCAATTTCCTGCCACATGGTAAGAGGCATTTCATCCCTTTTTGATATGTTGCCCGATAATTGGCATTTATCATAGGCTTTGACAAAATCATGTGAGTCTTTTGATATGGTGGGCCAAAAGAAACCAGATTGTAGAACTTTTATGGCAGTTTTCTTGGCGCCCATGTGCCCCCCCGTGGGTCCGGAGTGGCAGTGTTCCAAAACCGAGGTTATTTCTTCTTCTGGAAGGCACCGGCGAAAAAGTCCGTCGGCACAGAGGTAAAATAAGTAGGGTTCGTCCCAATGATAACGTTTTATATCATGAAGGAATTTCCTTTTATCCTGATATGAAGCAGACGGGTGGATGATCCCTGTAGCTAGATAATTGACGATATCAGCAAACCAAGGAAAACTATGAGTGGCCTTCATAAGCTGATCATCAGGAAGAGAATCCCTGATAGGGATTTTATCTTTTTCTTCAACCTCGATTCTGCTGAGGTGATCGGCTACAACGTTCTCTACGCCACTTTTATCTTTGATTTCTAGGTCGAATTCTTGAAGCATTAATACCCAGCGGATGAGCCTGGGTTTGGCGTCCTGTTTCTGGATCAGGTGTCGGATAGCAGAATGGTCAGTGTAGACGATGACTTTAGAGCCGATCAGGTAAGAGCGGAATTTTTCGAAGGCGTAGATGATAGCCAAAAACTCTTTTTCCGTGGTCGTGTAGTTTTTCTGTGCTTCGTCAAGCGTTTTGATGCATAATAGATGACATAGGGTTTCTTATCGATCCGTTGTCCTAAAATGGCTCCTATGGCATAATCACTTGCGTCGCACATGATTTCGAATGGTTGCAACCAGTCTGGAGCCCTTAGAATAGGTGCGGAAATTAATGCTTCTTTAAGGGTAGAGAAACTTCGCATGCATTCTTGGTCGAAAACGAACTCGGCATCTTTTGTCAGGAGTTGGGTCATGGGTTTAGCTATTTTCGAGAAATCTTTGATGAACCTTCTGTAGAACCCTGCATGACCTAGGAAAGCTCGAACGCCCCTTGTGTCCTTCGGAGGTGACAACTTTGAGATAACATCAATCTTTGCTTTGTCGACCTCAATTCCCCTATCACTTACTCTATATCCGAGGACGATACCTTCTGTTACCATGAAATGACATTTTTCCCAATTCAGGATAAGGTTCGTTTCCTTGCAACGTTGCGGGACTCTTTCAAGATTATTTATACAGTTATCGAAAGAATCTCCATAGACAGAGAAATCGTCCATAAAGACTTCCATAACAGATTCGGTTAATCCGACGAAGATGGCAGACATGCAGCGTTGGAAAGTAGCCGGAGCGTTACATAGCCCGAATGGCATTCTTCTGAAAGCATATGTCCCAAAGGGACAAGTGAAAGTGGTTTTTTCTTGGTCCTCTGGATGTATGGGTATTTGGTAGAACCCGGAGTAACCATCGAGATAACAGAAATACTTTTGGTGGGCCAAGCGCTCTAGGACTTCGTCATGGAAGGGTAGAGGGTAGTGGTCTTTCCTTGTAGCTTTATTCAACTTCCTATAATCGATGCACATTCGCCACCCCGTTACAGTCCTAGTGGGTACGAGCTCATTTTTATCGTTGATTACTACAGTAGTGCCCCCCTTTTTTGGAACAACCTGAACTGGACTGACCCACTGAGAGTCAGAGATAGGATAGATCATGCCAGCTTTGAGTAGTTTGAGGACCTCCAAACGAACTACCTCTTTCAAGTTTGGGTTCAGTTTTCTTTGATGTTCACGAGTGGGTTTAAATTCTTCAACCATAGGAAGCTTGTGCATACACAGAGCCGGGTTTATGCCTGTGAGGTCGGTTATTTTATAACCAATGATCTTTTTGTGCCTCCTTAGTTTGTCCAGAAGCCTGACTTCTTGGTCTTCGGTAAGGGTGGAGCTGATAATAACTGGGCATAACTCTTCCTTATCCAGGAAAACATATTTGAGCCCTGTGGGTAAAGTCTTCAATTCAGGGGTTTTTGGTGGTTCTGCTGCTTCAATGGTAGTGATGGCTTTAAGCTCTTCAAAAGTAGCCTTTGGTGCTTCTTCTATCTTTTCTAGCTATTGGGTACATTGCTGGACTAGTTCATTTGCAGAGAACTCAACTTCTGGATTGATAAGAGCATTTTCAAGTTCGTCGATTGGCTCGAAGATTTCTAATTGCGACATTTGTTGAATTGCGTCTAAAAGAAAGACCTCTTCTTGGATGCTGGGACCTTTCATACTATCAAGGACGCGGAATTGAATTGCTTCTTTTCCGAGCCTAAGAATGATGGTTCCAGCTTCTACATCGATTAGCGCTCTAGCTGTAGCTAGGAAAGGCCTGCCGAAAATGATCGGATACCTCAAGTCTTCTTTGATATCCATGATGACAAAATCACACGGAACTTAGGCATCCTTCCCTATCCTTACTGGGACATCTTCGATGATTCCCAACGGTGCGGTTACGGTGGAGTCGGCTAGTTGAATAGTCATTGCTGTAGGCAGCAGGTCAGTGAGACCAAGGCGTTGGCACATTGAGTAGGGCATAATGGATATACTAGCCCCGAGGTCAGCCAACCCTTTCTTTGTGGATGCATTTCCAATGCAACATTGGATTCTGAAGGAACCTGGGTCCTTCTTCTTTTTGGGTAGTTTGTTCAGGATGATGTCATAAGTGGTTTGAGCGAGCTTGACGGTCTCCTGCTCTTTGGTGATATACTTACGCGATAGCAAAGTTTTGAGATACCTTGCCCATGCTGGTACTTCGGATAGAGCGTCAAGGAGTGGGATGTCAATATAAAGTTTCTTCATTGCTTCCTTGAATTTCTGAAATCTGGCGTCCATTTTTGTTTCTTGCAGTCTGCCTGGGTACGGAATCCTTGGTTTGAATTGCGGGACTTTGGATTCTGCAGGTACATGCTCTTTGTTTTCGTCCTTTGTGCCTTCGGAGGATTTTTCAATCCCTTGTTGCGAAATCTCTTTCGTCATAAAAGTGGGCACATCATCATCATCTAGAGTGATCTTGATGGGTTCAGGAAGAATGCGTCCCGACCTTGTGGTGACGGCATTCAGCTGTTCGTGTTTGTTTTGCCCGTACTTAGAATTTGGTTCAGGCTGCCCATCAAAAGTGCTTGCCGAAGGTTTCAATTGTGCAGCAATCTGAGCAAGCTGGGTTTCAACTGCCTTTTGTTGGGCTTGTTGGTTAGCTAGCATGGTTTGCTGAGACTGAAGCATTTGTTTTATCAAAGATAGCTCATCTTCCGGTTGTGCAGTGACATTTTTATGAGGGTTTTGTTGTTGAGACTGTTGAGTATGCAACTGTGGGTGAAGCGGGGGATGAGTGTACTGATAGTAGGCTGATTGATTTCTAGGGTAGTTAGCCCTAGGGAAATTGTTCCCTGGGTTCCCTTGATTTTGGTTAAAATTGTTTGGAAACCCAGGAGGCAGCCTACTGTCAAGTCCCCCTTGTGTCTGATGTTGCGGATTCGCAGTTCCAGAGGGATTCCCATACTGGAACCCAGGATGGTTCCTTGGTTGACTGGGATTATAATAAACTTGTCCGGGAATAGTATGGATGGAGTTGACTTGCTCTGGAATCTGATCTTCAGCCTGATTAGTGATGGCCTCATAGGATTGTGGTGGTGGATGCAGATCCATCATCACGTTATAGAGCATTCCGCAGGAAAGAGTCGGATGATCCGAAGAATGACAAGCCTCACAGGATCCTGTGACAGCTTTGACTTGATGAACCAGCGGGGTTTTCTTCTTATCAATTTCCCCTAGAGTTGTTTCAAGGGTTTGCTGTTTATGAGCTATTGTCTTCAAAGCTTCGGCTATTGACTTTAGTTCCATAGATTCCTCAGCTTTAAAGACTTTAAGGACGCCTTTTCCGGCTGACCGCCCCCAGTTGGACTGGTTTTCAACTCCTAAGGTAACGATTTTCCAGGCATCTTCATAATTTTTCCTCATGAAATTTCCTCCAGATGAGGAATCTAGGAACTGTTTAATGTCATCGCTTACCCCCCGATAAAAAGTTTCAATCAATTGATTCTGTGAAATTCCATGATGAGGGCATTTGCGTAGAAGTTCCTTGAATCTTTCCCATGCCTCAGCGAGGGTTTCTCTAGGTAGCTGGGAGAAATGGTTGATCTGCCCTCTGATTTCATAGGTCAGCGAGGGTGGAAAGAACTTCTCCAAGAATTTTTCCTCTAGAGGGGCCCAAGTGGTTATGATGGGTTCTCTGTCCAATGAGTTGTACCAACTCAAGGCCCTTCCAGATAAGGTGAAATGAAACAGGTGGATCATTATTGCGTCGAAAGCAATACCAGCTTGCGGGACCAGGCGGCATAATGCCTTAAACCGTTTCAAATGGTCCATGCAATCGTCTCCTGAACCTCCTGAAAAGGAAATTCCTTGCATAATCTGGATCCACTGGGTCCGAATCTCAAAGTTTGGGATGTTGATGATCGGAGGCCGGACCGGGTGGTTGTCTTCGTAATTCTTCGGGACAGCATAGTCCCTCAGTTGCTTGTTTCGTAATTCGAGCTGAGCAGCCTCGGTCTCTGCTCTTATGCGGGCTTGCTCTTCTGCTCGTATCTCCGCTTGTAAACGGGCACGGGTGTCTGCAATGAGTTGTGCCCGTTGTGCGGCGATAGCAGCATTGACTCTCTCCATCACCAAAGCGGCTTGATGTTGTTCGTCAGCCATTTGACTAGCGCATTGGCGATTGAGACGGATTCTGCGGTGGAAACTTCTCTCTACCTTGGAGTCGAACTCCGGATCAGGGGAGAATCCTCGATTATGCGGTGATTGCATATACGGGTTCTACCTGAGTAAAGAAAAGAGAACACCTTTAGATAATGGAGACAATATGAAAGCTTCAAGAAGATGATGAGTTATGATTCAAAAAAAAGAAAGTGTAAAAATCCTAACCAACTAGAAAAATAAACTAAGTGAAAAACTAACGTTTCGTTGTCCCCGGCAACGGCGCCATTTTTTGATGGAGCTAGGACTT
The DNA here is from genome assembly GCA_963693085.1 of Alisma plantago-aquatica. Lineage (NCBI taxonomy): Eukaryota > Viridiplantae > Streptophyta > Magnoliopsida > Alismatales > Alismataceae > Alisma > Alisma plantago-aquatica. Next base: position 1,470,388,201 of record OY856410.1, read on the forward strand.
ACACCAAAAGATTTTCAGTCTTCCAATGGGAGTCCCAGAATTCTATCACCAAAAACCCTAGAGAGGATTGATGTCTTCCCTAGGTTTACCTAGAACTGGTGCTTAGATAACAACTCCAACCCCTTAAGAGTATGGAAGCCTTATCATAGTACAGATTTAGGATCGAACCCAAAAGACAACGGTCTTGTTGCAAGCAACAAGATGGAAAATGTACATCACTTCACTTAGTTAATTTACTAATTGACACGTATATCAAAAGGTTGGATTTTGATTGGTTTTTAGACTAAAGCATGAAAAGTAAATAAAGCAAGTAAAACTAAGATTTAACAAATGATGATGAATCACTGGGGTTAAGCAGGTATTCACCACCGCTACACATGCATTGTATATGTACTAAACAAGCAAGACTCATAAGATAGATGCATGGATGTTCCACAAGACCGATGCCTTATAAGACAAGAGCGATGCATTGCATCCAAGGATGTTCCACAAGACCGATGCCTCGTAAGACAAGAGCGATGCATTGCATCCTTCGATGTTCCACAAGACCGATGCCCATATAAGACAAGAGCAATGCATCGCATCCTTCAAGGGTTAAGTATCTCTCATTCGGTACATTTCTACGTGTCAATGAAGATATGTAGTCTTCCAAAGAGAGAATCTTACTCAACCTCATGAAACGTGCATCTAAAACTAACAAGCGAGCGATAATTATCAAATCGAATAGTATCTTTGTAGGCCTAGTCTCCTATTCGGATAACCTAGCTACGAGAAGCGCGGGAATGTTGCAACGCCAGCCATTCCTGAACAAATGGTCACATGCTTTACATCATTCCCCTCGCAAAGCGTGTTCCTCGACTTACCAAGGTTACTTCCATACAGATGGAAGCGAAACGGATGATAGTGAGTTTACTCCACTCTTTGAGATACACTCCTAGACATCGAAACGGATGCGTGGTGGATACACACACCAGAAACCAACACTAAATCGGTATTCGAGTCTCGAGAGCGGTCGTAGACAAACCACAACAAAAGACAATAGATGCATACAAGAACGTGGCCATCATTCAAGCATGTATGAAACGATTTAGTATTAAAACGAAAGGATAACATCTTTTTAGTACAAAATACAAGACATGGGCAGCGGGGTTAGTCCCCGCGCCCCAGTGGATGGAACTACTCGCTCCTCATAGAGAGAGCAACAAAGGAGGAGGCAAGAAGAGATAGAAAGAACATCATCTCCACTGAGGGGAGAAGGTTGAACCCTTGGTGGAGAGAGCAACAATCTCCACCCTTCGCGGCTTGCTTGACGACGGATCTTCGCCTCTCACCTTCTTTGTTGATGAGAGAGAAGGTAGCTTTGCAATGGAATGTGAGTCTCAGACCGGCAGCCTCGGGCGGTGGATGGAGTTGTTCTGGTAGTAGAGAGACAGCCTCTGGACGTCTGGACTCCTCTCAGGGATGGCCCTTGAGGTCTTATTTATAGGCCTTGAGTGAGGTCAAACGGTTTGGAGACCGTTTGGGTTCAAACGGTCTTGAGACCGTTTGGCGTCAAACGGTCTTGAGACCGTTTGGCGTCAAACGGTCTTGGGACCATTTGAACTCCATGCGGTCTTGGGACCGTTTGAACTCCATGCGGTCTTGGAACCGTTTGAACTCCATGCGGTCTTGGGACCGTTTGGCTTCATGCGGTCTTGGGACCGTTTGAACTCCATGCGGTCTTGGGACCGTTTGGCTTCATGCGGTCTCGGGACCGTTTGAACTCCATGCGGTCTTGGGACCGTTTGGCTTCATGCGGTCTCGGGACCGTTTGGCTTCATGCGGTCTCGGGACCGTTTGGCTTCATGCAGTCTCGGGACCGTTTGAACTCCATGCGGTCTTGGGACCGTTTGGCTTCATGCGGTCTCGGGACCATTTGAACTCCATGCGGTCTTGGGACCGTTTGGCTTCACTCGGTCTCGGGACCGTTTGAACTCCATGCGGTCTTGGGACCGTTTGGCTTCACTCGGCCTTGAAGTTGGTTTATTCTTTTATGATTTTTTTGTGCTCTTTCTGCAAGTGTAAAAGGAAAAGGTTAGTTTGATGATGTATTTACAAAAAGGGGGAAAATTAGGTTTATGTACCGTATAAACGTAAAAAGAGTATAGAAAACTAAAGAAAAAGACTAAGATAAACTACTAAAAGAGGAGATTATCACTATCTTTATGGGGAAGTGTGTCAGATCTTTATGGACCATAAGAATCTAAAGTACATCTTCTCGCAAAATGAGTTAAGCATGCGACAACGTCGATGGATGGAGTTAATGAATGATTACGACTGCACCATCGAGTATCATCCTGGTAAGGCGAATGTGGTAGCTGATGCGCTTATCCGAAAGTCTTCCTCTCTTTCTTCAAAGAAGGTACAATTGAGTTCCCTAGTATGCAATAGACGGGACATGTTTGTTTCCTTGCGGCAGATGAATGTACAGATGGAAGTTTCCTTATTAGCTGGACTTTTAGCACAGATGCAAGTCAGGCCTATGCTGACACAGCAGATCAAAGATGCACAACAGGAAGATGACATAGTACAGTTGATCAAATCAGAGTTCGACAGTAAAAAGTGTGATGGGTTCCATGAGTCCGAGGATGGACTAGTTTGCTATCATGATAGGATGGTGGTCCCCGATGTTGATGATCTGAGGATGCTAGTGCTCGAAGAAGCCCACATGTCGATGTATGATATGCATCCAGGAGTCACCAAGATGTATCATAATATGAAGGACTTGTATTGGTGGCCCGATTTGAAAACAGATGTAGCTGAGTTTGTGGCTAGATGTACAGTATGTCAGCAAGTCAAGGTTGAGCATCAGAAGCCGGAAGGTACGTTGCAACCCCTGCCGATACCGCAGTGGAAATGGGATCATATAACCATGGATTTCGTATTCGGTCTACCCAGGACAACTAGAAATCATGATTCCATTTGGGTGATAGTGGACATATTGAAAAAGTCTACCCATTTCATACTTGTGAAGACAACGTACACAGCCGAGAAGCTTGCTCGAGTATATGTGGATGAGATAGTGCGGTTGCACGGTGTGCCAGTAACGATAGTTTCCGACAACGGTCTGCAGTTCACGAGTCGTTTCTGGGAGCAGTTGCACAGAGCGTTGGGAACACAGTTGAGGTTCATTACTGCCTTCCACCCGTAGACAGATGGACAATCTGAGAGGACTATTCAGACTTTGGAGGATCTCCTTTGAGCTTGTGTTTTGTAGTTCTTAGGCAATTGGGACATACATCTCAGTTTGATAGAATTTGCCTACAACAACAGTTATCAGCGGAGCATTGACATGGCTCCTTATGAGGCCTTATATGGCAGGAAGTGCAGATCTCCATTATATTGGTATGAGTCTGGTGAATATCAGCTTTTGGGTCATGAGTTAGTACAGTAAATGACAGAAAAGATCAAAGTAATACAGCAACAGTTAAAAGCAACACAGGACAGGAAGAAGTCGTATGCAGACAATCACCGACGACTTTTGGAGTTCCAGGTAGGAGACAAAGTGTATCTCAAAGTCTCGTCATAGAAAGGTGTGCTAAGGTTTGGCTGGAAGGGTAAGCTAGAACCCAGATATATGGGGCCATACCTAGTCTTCGCACGAGTAGGCAAGGTAGCTTACAAGTTAGAGCTTCCTCCAGAGTTGCACAGGTTACATCCAGTGTTCCATATCAGTATGCTGAAGAAAAGTCATTCGGATACAGGAACAATCATACAGCCGGTCAAAGTTGAGCTTATGAAGATGTAACCTACGAGGAAGGTCCGATGATGATCCTTGACAGAAGGGTGAAGAAGTTGAAGAGGAAGGACCTGGTTCTTGTGAAGGTTCTTTGGCATCATCGTGGCGTTGAGGAAGCCACGTGGGAGCTTGAGGAAGAGATGAGGAGGAAGTATCCCTCGCTTTTCTCTTCGTATTTCGGGGACGAAATCCCTTTGTAGAGGGTTAGTTTGTAAGAACCCTGACCTCCTTTTAGGGTTTACCCTATTTTCTTTTCTTAACCTTGATGCTTAGTTGCTTGCTAATCACCTTTAGTGGTGATTAGGGTTTGTTGGTGCTTTGTTGAGAGTTGGAGGTGCTACTTGCAATTAACCCCAAGTCTAGGGTTTGTGGGCAAGTTTGTCACCTTGTGTGGTGTTCCTCCCTCTCCTTGCTTCCTCTAGTGTTGAGAGGAAGGTTTGGGCTCGTTGCTTGAGTTCCTTTGGGCTTGGTTGAGCTTGGTGGGCCTTGTGGTGCATTGCCTTTGCTCCTTTGGACCTTGTGTCAGGCTAGAGGATGTTTGTGTCGCCCAGGCTGTGTTGCCCAGGGTTGTGTCGGCCATGGAGGTGGTGTGTCGCCCATGAACCTTTGACCTTCTTTGACCTCATTTGTGTCACCACTAGTGGACACTTGCATGTGGCAATGGCCTTGGACATGTGTTTAAGACATGCTAGAGTGGTGGTTTTGCTCATGGACAAGTGTCCCTAGGCGGGCCACACCTTGCCTTATCCTACCTTGGTTTTTCCTCCACCCTCTTCTATATATGTGCTTCCTTTCTCTTGTTAAGGATCCCTTTTTTTTGTTCCTTAGTCTTCCTTCCCCTCGGTGCACGATATCCCCCCCCCTTCTTTTGCAAGCTTGGTGTCTGATCCTTGCCTTGAAGTCTCCTCCTTCCTCTAGTGGTGGTCGAACCCTAGAGTGTCTTGCTCTTCTTCTTGTGGTGGAGCTTGGAGCTTGGTGCTAGGAGATTGGATCTTGCTTAAGGGGGGTTACATAACTCCTAACCCTAACTATACTACCTTCTTTCATGTTCTTATATGTTTCTTATGATCATATCGGCTATGTATGTTGCTAGTTTAGTTTCTTGCTTAAGTTTCTTCTTGTTGGCCGAACCTTGTTTTAGGGTTTCTTAGTGAGCAACACTCTTTTCTCTCCTAGGTCTAGAGGAGTGAGCTTGTGTGCTAGTAATATGGGCAATACCCCTCTCTCGAATAAGTTGAGAGGTGAGCTTGTGTTCTAGTTGCTTGAGCAACACCCTCCTCTCACCATGGTCTTGAAAGGTGAGCTATGTAGTGGTTGTGGACCTTGGTTAGGTTTGATCCTTGTGTTGCCCGACTGGTGATAAGAAGTGTGCAAGACCCTTCTCTCGTTTAAGTTGAGAGGTGAGCATCTTCTTGATCCACTAGGGTTGTGGTGCCCTTGTGCTTGAGGTTGAAGATAACCTTGTGGGTTGCATCTTGCCCGTGAGGGGCTTGGGGTGTTGTTGTTGCCCAATATCCTTTCCTTGGTTTAACCTTGGTCGACATGATGTGCCTATTTTGGGTGATACACACTGACCCTTGACACTTTGTGTGTCGGGCGTCACTCCATGCTAAGTACCCTGCCTGACACCCTTAACCTTGTGATACCTTGTTGTTGTGGAAGAGTTGCTAGCTGGTTCTGTGGTGGGTGTTACACCTTAGTCTGGTCTTGTGTGTCGGCTGATAGGTGAAGTTAGCTAGTTGGACGACATGCCTCCCATGAGGTCGTTGAGGTTGTGGCTCTGGCCGTTGTACCTAGAAAAGTGGAACGTTGGTTGTTATGCTTGTGTGTGTCGGGTGTCACCTGGTCGTGTATCCTGCTCGACATGCCTAGTTCAAGTGGTAGTTCGACATCGTCACACTTGGACGTTGGGGCATTGCGATGTGTTGGTCTTGTGTCGGCCGTTACACCTTAGTCTGGTCTTGTGTGTTGGCCGATAGCTTATGACGAGCTGGGTGTTATGTTTTCTTGGCTACACAATATACCTTGTGCATGACGCGTCGTTGCACGATAGGTTTCGTTAGCTTAGTTGCACGCCCAGTTGCCTGTCACTAGTGGTGCACGACATAGCATTACAGAATACCTGTGCGGCACGACACACGTTGCATGTTATGTTGATGCACGGTATAGCTTGGTTCCCTGTTGCACGATACATCTCGAGCAGATAGCCCGACACCCGTGTTGGCTGCTTGGCCGATAAGTGGACAAGGTGGTTGGGCGATTAGGGAGAGTACCATGTCGATACCCACCTTTGGTGAGGGTAGTAGGTGTTTCTAGTGAGGGTCTTGTCCTTGTGGAAAACTAATGTGTAAGAGTTAGTTCTTGTTATGACAGTTGGTTATGGTGGTAACCCCTGATATGTTTCATGGTAATTATATGATTGATCGTACCTATGTAGCTTGACATGATAGCACATGTGTTTATGATCATCTTGATTATCGGTATTATGATGAGTTAATAGTAAGCATGCGAGACGCTTTGCTTAAAAGATATGACCTATGTCTATGGTCACAAATTGAGGCATGATTGATAAAAGCATATAAGCATCAATGTTTCCCTATATTGATGAGTGTGCATACTGACCATGCAGGTACAGATGCATAGCCAGGTAAGGGGCTATGAGGTATATATGGTTGAGTAACACTGCTTTGATGGTTACTCTTGATAATGAAATGCATGATGTGTTTTGGTCTAAGGACCTGAGTTTGGCTAAAGTGCTAGAATTGGTATCCATGATGATGATGTAAGCCTTGAGAGGCAGTGACACTATGTGATGAGGGATTGAGATCCCATGGCAATGGAATGTTGGATCTTGTGATGGACCAGGATGGTGTTGATGACAGTACAAGTATGATATTGAGTTTCATATTGCCTATTCTTGTTTTATTTTACATGTTATACAACCTTGGATGAATCTTGCAATCCACTTAAAATATACTAACTAATTGCAGTGGAATATATCATGTAGTTTCCCTGGCCATAGATCCATCATCTTCAGGAGTTGGTGATGGTGAAACGGGTTCTCCTAGGGGTTAACCCAGAGCGCATATTGTTGAATATGTGAGGTTTCTCCTAGCCTAAAATAGTGAGGATTCCTGTGCAGCTGCGGTTGCAGACTTAGGATATGTATAGAGCATGGTGAACAGATGGCTCAGGATATGTGATATGGGAGCATGAATGCGTTCATAGCTCAGAGCACGGTAAATAGGCCCATGGCTCGGTTTCACTAGCGCCGATACCTGTACCAAGGCGGGCTAGGCAGAGGGTAGCCTGTGGGAGCTGACCCTGTGGCTGAGGCCACTTAAGCACGAGACTGCGGTCCTACTTGTGTTGTACTCGTACACTGACTACGAGGTGGGAGGTCATGGAGTCCGGCTCTCCCATTGACCTTGTATGGCACCGTCTTGGGGTTTCAGAACTGAAGGTTGGACTTGAGCGGTACAACTCACTTCCTCAGGGTATAATAATACGTAATCCATCCGAATAGTAATTATTACTTAAGGAAAAACACGGAACATTGGTTGAGGCCTTGCTTGTGCAGTTAATCTTGTTATACATGCAGTTACTTATGAGTTCCTCATGTTATGTGATAAGATCTTATAAATCTTATCTTTTCAATCATGTTCCATAAAGAGATAATTGGTGATATGCCTTCCATACAGCCTGGTAAGCTTGATGGTATGAATAACCTTGCTATACAGACTGTTATTATTCTACATTTTACTATTTATCTTCTACTGTTGCTTTATCCTCTTGGTTTTATAGTTTTGGTGGGGAGTTATGTTTCTCACTGAGACAATGTTCAATTGTCTCACCCCGTTTTTTTTTTATTATTATTATTATTTTTTGATTAAGCCAGAGGGATCTTTTATTAATCCCACCCCTCTCTTGTGGGAAAAAACATCCAACCAATACATCTCCTACTTATAATTTGCAGGTATCACCCAAACAACAATCCACAAAAGCCCAAAAAACAACCAAAAGGCATTGCCAACAAAAGGTCAGCTCACCTTCTTCCTATGCAAATGCACATAAGGAATATTCCTTTTCTCCAAAATAACCATCCCACGAATACGTCTAGGAACTCTGTTGATGTCAGTGATAATTGACATGTGTGAGAGTTTTCTACCCCAATGACCAATAGCTCTAGGGATTGCATTTGCAGCTCTATGAATAAGCGATCCAGTGATGTAGCTTCTCTTCATCTCCGATCTCAACTCCTGAACTCGAGATCTGATCCTCCAAGGTTCCATTCCATCGTTCCAAAGGATATTAAAAACCTCCTCATTATCTATCTCAATGGACGAGATTCTCAACATGAGATCATGTGTAACCTTTAACCCGACAATGCAAGCTTGTATATAAGCATCAATATATTATGTATCAGTAATCCAAGCAAAAAACATAGCACATATGTCCGCATTATGATTCCTCACGATACCAGCAGCCCATCTTCTCTTATGCCCATCCGTGCAAACGTCATAACCCATCGTCTCACCCCGTTGGTTTTTAGGTGTTCAAGCTAGACGTGGTGGTGGTCGCGGAGTTGCGGCCGAGTAGCAAGGTGAGCAGTAGAAGGCAAGAGATGGACATGCTGTTGTGTTGGTCGTTTTGTAGTAGAGTCTTAGAGTCATATCTGTACTCTCAGGTCCTTGGAGGTGTTTTGACGTTGTTTCATGATGTATAGCTGTTGATGGTTTGTATATCCTACAACTGGTCGGATGTAGGCCGTTATGTACATATAACAGGTGATGAACTCATGTGATGACAAAACAGCTGATCCTCTAAGTTGTGGTATCCAGCTTATAAATGTTTATATAACATGTTTCTCTGCAGGACGAGGACCTAAATGTAATGGTTTCTCGGTTTATCCAATTTCCGCAATCGGTTTTAATTAACCCGTGTTTTTGGTAAATCTGTGGTTATGGTGTTTTCCGCACATTTTTGCGTAACACCTCACTGTATGTGTGATAGTGGGTTGTGTTGCCACATTTTGTGTCCTTAAATCCTTACATTGAGAGAGTTCTAGGTTTAGTGGAGGGAAATCAAAGATTTAATTTTTATTATGAGAAAGTGAATAGAGATTCTTACATTCTATGAAAACCTTTTTGTCTATAGAAGGTGAATTTATGATTCTTTGTGGGGAAGCCGAAGTGAACATAATCTCTATTGCTAGAATTACGAGTTTATATACACTTAATCTAGGCATGTAGGTGACTAATAGGTGAAAATAAATACTCATATTATAGTGTGAGATGTGGGGAGAAGGAATGAAATCTCTTTGTATAATTGTTCATCATGTAATTAGTAGGTTCTTAGATACCAAATGCAATCATGGTTTGATCATTTGAAAAGTAACCTATAAGAAGATTATGTTAATGTAGGACTCAAACAAAAAATCTATGTTTTAGTCAAGTTACATATTTATTTAGAACTGTTTTTCACTTAATTTTTTTTTGGTTATCAAGCCAAAAGAATTATATTTGTGACCCACATTATTGAGGGTTTAGTTTTATTAGATGGAAATTCTTGCTTCCCCAGATCTTCTTGCTTCCCCAGGTCATCGCATCCTTGGGAGATTATCCCATAACCATCACTGCACCCTTTATATTGCTTTCTTGGTGTTGTTTCTATCTTGGCTGACTTGGAGTATGTCTCCCCAGCTCTGGCTGGTGTCACTATTTTATAGGGGTTCATCATCGCACTGAGGACCTCTACGAGCCTTTCTTGTTGTTGGTATTAGCTCAAGGTGACTCCTCAAAACTTCTTCCACCCCCAATTTCTCCCAGAATTGACTAAGGCAACTTTCCCTCCTCTAGTTTCTTTACCGAGCTTTGTTTTTCCTATGGCCATGGTGAGTTTCTTATATGACACATCTGGTCACCTCAGACGTTGAGTTAGGGATCCTTGAGATTGATATACCCTGATGAGGTGGGTCCTACTATCTCTGATACCTTCTTTATAGCAGTAACAAGGTTGGGATCATGTGGATCGATTGCTCTCAAGTGCTAAAAGAAAGAAGATAACCCTCAAGTATTTTACCTAATTGATCTTGATTCAATTTTGATTTTTTCATGCTAGTTGAGGGTAATAATGTCATTCACCTCTTTTCCCTCTTGCCTTTTAACGTTCCCCGCTGGCCACTAACATGGCATGAAGGTCGCCGATGATTGGGCCATGTCAGCAGGCCCATTCTCTTTCTCTGTTTCTCGGGAGTTGTTTGCTGACGTGGCCTTTTCCCTTTTTCTTATTGGTTGGTTTTGAAAAATTGATAACTAATTATATACTATGCAGAAAAATAAAAATAACAGTTGTTGAATTCAAAAAAATAAGGGTTGTCTAATGGTACCAGTTTTGTGGCTCGAGTCTAATCTTGAAAACATGTGATTTTAATAAAACTTGTAAATTTTTTAACTAAATATATGTACGTCAGAAAAATATAATAAAATATGTTTTGGACTCAAATAAAGATAACCTAAAATATGGTATGGTTTTTATAATCTAAATCACTTATAAAGAAAAAGGTAATTTTTAGTGTTTGATTAATCAATGTGAAATTGACCTAAAATCTACATATATGCTTAATAAGTTCTTTGGAAGCCTAGACTTGGACCTATAAGTGAAATTAGACTTGTATAGACTCTAAAGTGAGGTATGTTTGCATCCCTGATTATTCTTTTTGATCAATTCACCTACTTTTCTTCTTTCTCTTAGTCCTATGGACATTAGCCTACACATTATCTTGTTCTTCTAAAAATATGCTTCATGTGAAGTACCCTACTTGTTACTAATCTTATGATTATGATTTTATATTCTTTTGGTCTTTTACTTATGCTTTGTTCATGTTGGAACTCTACATGTGATGCCTTTTTCCCACTTGTGAGGTGGATGTTTATGTTGTCCATTAGTATGATGGCAACTTCTGTATAATCTGACTATATTATCTACTTGCCTCTACTTTAAATATGATATGTGATTTAGTAGCACTAGAGTAGTATAATTGCATTGGTTTTGGGCAGTATGCCCTGTTATTATTGGGATGGAGGTGATGGTGCCCCATACCCGGGTTTCAAGTTTGTGAGGCTTGGCCCAACTTATATATATTGGGAGTTTGGCAGTACATCATTCTCTATCAGGTTTCAAGTTTGTGAGGCTTGGCCACCTTTGTATTTATATTGTTCTAGGGCTTTGTTTATCTCACATGCATGCAGGTTGATGATTATGGGGTATGTGCCCTAATTCTTTATATGTGCTAGTATGGTGCAATTTTATTTGTTTGGTTATGGCAAGTATCTCTTTTGTTGTTGATCTTTACTTTTATGCCCTTTTTGGTTAGCCCTTATCTTTTCTATGGGAAGACTTTTATATTTGTTGTCATTTATTCCATATATTGCACAATTTCTTTTTTAGTATGCTTCCAACCGTAGGTGAAGGACAAGGAGGACATTGCACAAAGTTATGGACATATCTTAAGGAGTTAAAGCTTGGAGACAAATTTGTTATGGTTTAGATTTGCCTCTATCAGGATCCTTATGTTGTATCATGTAAATTGTATGTGGGAGATTAAGATGTACTTTTGTAATCTCTTGGAAAGTTGATAATAGTCATGATTTTGATTATGCTTCTATACTTTGGTTGTTTTACTTATCATTAATTAAGATTTGAAAATTTTACACCCACTCCAAGATACCTTATGGGTGTGTTTGGACTGAAGGTTCTATTCTTCAAATTTTTAGTAGGGAATGGATCTCCTCTGGATCCCACTCCTTACATTCGCCCATATGAACTTCATATAATATCTTCTGTTGGTCTCCTTACACAGATATACTAGGCCTTTTGTGAAGATTTAAACAATTTTAATTAGCTCAAAACCCTTCCAACTTATAGTTCTTGTTTCATGGTCTAACACAAAAATAGATTGTGATTTATTTATTTTTAGTTAAGAATCTTGCATCAGTGTAATGCTTTACACCCAACTCTTCCTTATTACCATGACCAAGGAACTAATCATGTTGGTGCTTCACAAGAACCTAAAGATGTTCTTTTATGGTAGTCCAATGACTCTCAATAGCATTTGACATATACCTTCTCATCATGTCCAATACATATGAGATTACTAGACAAGTATATATATATCCTCTCATCATGTCTAATACATATGAGATGATTGCATATCCTCTCGTCATGTCCAATACATATGACATTATGGGATATCTTCTCATCATGTCCAATACATACGAGATTACGGGATATCTTCTCGTCATGTCCAATACATACGAGATAAATAACGGGATGAGTACATATGTTATAGATCCAATTGCAATTGCATATGACATCTATCCATGTGTTCCTATTCTTCATAAGAATTGGGATAATAGGTGTAACATCCCTGACCTGGGTTATACTTTAACCCTAGGTGTTTTGATTAAGAAAAGTGATTAAATGTTTAATATCATCTTGTGAAAAGTAATTAGGGCTCAAGAGGAACTTATGTAGCAATTCTAGTCCTTTTTTAACATTGTTGAAATCAATGTTTTGCCTGTTTTGGACTAAAGTGCAAATTACACAAGTTGAGGGGTTTAAGTGCAAATTGTGCATGATAATATGTTCCTCATGTGTTTAAGCATCATGAGAGTAAAGATGATGCTGAGGTATGGCTTATGGAAGCCTAAATACCAAGAAAGAGCTGATAAAGCAATGTATGTGCATGAAAACCTAGTTTTGGTGTAATGTGCAATTTACCCAAAACCCAAGGTGTAATATGTAAATTACCACTTCAATAAGGTCCCTAATGTTTCTTGGCATCAAGTAGAGTAAAGAAAATGATAGGGGCGCCTCATTTGAATTAAGATGGAGGAGAGAGAATCTTGATATTAAAATAATCAAGATTTAATCCTAATTGAAACCCTAATTCAATTTAGTGCAAAAACAAATATAATAATTGAAGGGCCTTCAACCAAAAACGAGATGGTGGAATTTGCTCAAGTGTGAACACATTTATGCCTTTTCTAGGCCAAGAAAATATCTCAAGCAACTGGATAACCCACTCACCATTATTATAAAGAAAAGTAATATCCACTCAAATTGGGATATTATTATAATATGATCTAAGGTGCTTAATTTGCTTTTCTTTAAATTGAGGATAATTGATAGGAATAAGAGGAAAATGGGATAGCCTCGTATCCAAGGAATGAAAGGGGGAAGAGGCGGCACCAATTTTGGAATTAAATGTATTTTTATAAGGCATTTTCTCTCTCATGGAATTTCTTATAAAAGTACCTTTACCAAGCCAAAACAAAGGTTATTTCAGATTCTTTTCTTTCCCCTTGCTTGGAAAACGACTAAGGATCTGTGGAGGAGCAGGAGGACGACCCCAACCTGTTGGTAAGGTCCTTGACCTTCGTTCTCCTTGATTCCATGGTGGAAATAAAAAATAAATCATTGATTTCTTCTTATTTCGATCTCCTCTTCAAACCTAGCCAACTTTTTCATCCAAAAGCTTGGGGACGAGCCTAGGGGGAGTTGCAAAAACTTAATCCACCATTTTTGGTGTGAGCTTGGAGCTTTGAATCTCAATTGGAGGCGGGTTTTATAACTTGAACCCTTAATATTGTTATTGCATTCAATTCCTTATCAAATGTTGATGCTTTCTTCATTTCTGAAATTTATTTTGGTTGATTGATGAAACCACCATGGAAATCACAGCAAATTTCGTTGGTTTGTAGCTTGAAGATGATGATGTCATCACAAGAACAAACCTCAATTAATATCTTAGGCAAACAATTTCAAAATTTTGGACCAATCAGTTTCAATGAAATTGGTTAAACGATTTCAACAAATTGATTGAAACCAAACAATTTCAAACTGTTGGAGTGGTTAACCATTTGCAATGGTTGACCGTTTGAGGAAATATGCTGATGTAATTGTATATTGATCCAATGGGTTAAATTGGTTTGATCTTAATGGTTTCAATTGTGAATGATCCCTAAAATGCAAACCCTAATTGTTTATGGTAGCAATAACTCAGTATACTATGTCAATCGTAGTTGTTTGTATTTGATCGGATGGTTGATGTAACCAAATTAAGTGGAGATAATGATAGAAATGAATTCATACATGAGTATGATTCATATGGTGATTTAGGGTATGATCCTTGTTAAAGAGATCAAGAAACCCTAATTGAGAAGGTTAATGAACCCTAACCCTGATTTAGGGAAATTCTGAGTGAAACCCTAATCTAAGGTAATAGTATAACCCTAATAAAGGGTAATAGTGTAACCCTAATTAAGGGTAATGACTTGGGTAACTCTAATTTAAGGTAATGAAATGCCAAACCCTAAATGTATGAATAATGAATCCCTAATTTATGGGTAGTTGAATGAAACCCGAATTGGGATGATTAGTGAAACCCTAATTGAGAGTGATTCCATGAGAAACCCTAATTGAGGATTATTCCATGTGAAACCCTAATAGAGGGCGATGTCATTTGAAACCTTAAACCTAACACAGAGTAAAGCTATGTGAAACCCTAAATTTGGGCTATAGTGCATGGAATTCTAATCATGGGCAAAATGATGATAAATCATAACCCTAAGGTCTGGGTAATGATATGAGTAAACCTTAATGATGAAATAATGGGTAATACCCTATAACAATGAAATATATCAAGTGGTTGACTATAGGCAACCTTATAATAAGCAATGCCTTAACTTGAGATGAGTTCATTTCATTGAAGATAGTTGGACAATCCTTGTGTGTGATCTATGCACATCATGGTAAAGGTGATAGGTTAGTGGATGAAAGTATTAAGATGTGAGATTTCTTATTATAGGATAAGTTAATAAATTCAAGTAAGATAGAAGTGATGAGGGAAGTGATATATTGAGACATGATAGATTTCACATTTAGCATTTCAGGTTTGATATACCTTGATGCATCTCAAATCCAATATTTTTGGATAAGATACACAAGGAGAGTGTTATGTAAATTATTACAATGAAATGTAATGAGTTTAACATACTTGATAAGTAAGCTAAAATGAGTATTATGTAATCATACCATGATAAGGATGAGAGATAAACTCATACCTTGTGTTGATGATCATTTAATGATAAATGATAAGAATATTAAATACTTGGAATGTCGATGGATGCTCCTAGATTCATGGAACAATATATTAGGGTTGGACTGATAAAATGAACATGAGACCCTAATTGATGTGAATAGTAAACCCTAAACCTATGGAGGAAATAGTGGTGTTACTATTATATTACATGAGTTAATATGTCATTGTTGCCTAGTGAGAGGTGACAAGATGTTTAATGGCCTTGTGAGCCATATGGTTAGATGTTACCTAGTAAGAGGTAACAAGATGTTTCATGGGCA
The DNA here is from genome assembly GCA_963693085.1 of Alisma plantago-aquatica. Classification (NCBI taxonomy): domain Eukaryota; kingdom Viridiplantae; phylum Streptophyta; class Magnoliopsida; order Alismatales; family Alismataceae; genus Alisma; species Alisma plantago-aquatica. The sequence continues at coordinate 1,470,403,403 of OY856410.1, forward strand.
TGATTGAGCCCTGAATGAGGTGTAATCCTCTTGTCTTGATAAGGGTTGATTCCCTGTGTTATTGTGAAAAGGATTTATATCCTGTGATAGTATGATGGTCTTAATGACCTTTGGGCATGGTTGAGCCCTGAATGAGGTGTATTCCTCTTACGTTGATAAGGGTTGATACCCTGTGATATTGTGAAAAGGATTTATATCCTGTGATAATATGATGATTGGTGTAGTCTCATGAATGGCAAGTGAATATTACCATGTGATGATGAGATGAGAAATTATGTTTCATATGTTTTATATCTTTTCAAGTTTTGATATTTATATGCTTTCTAGAAGTGAATTAGGGTTTGTATGTCCACTTTTTTGATGCATCCTTAATTCACCCAATTGGCATAAATAATCAAGTGCAACTCTAATCATGTAGTGCCCTGTGCCGTAGAACCATCTTCAGTGTCAGAACTTGCTGGATGGTGAAACGAGTATTCCTAAGGGAAACTCAGAGCGCATATTGTTGAATATGCGGGGGTGGTAGGTTGAGGATATATATACTTGTCATCCACAATTGCAGGTTATGGAGGATGGCTATGGTCATGCCTCAAATATTTGATGTGATTGAGGACAGCTACGGTTGTACCTCGGATTAGAGGGTTTTGTATACCCTTTTTTCTAGTGTCGTAACTTGTACCAAGTACGGACTAGTGTTATCAGTTGACTATATGTCACTGTTGGTAGTTTGACTGGTATGTCACTGCAGTTTACTCGTACTGACCGAGGGGAAGAGATCTGACGTGTATTTTACTACGCGCTAAAAACGCAAGTGTACGCGTCGAGTAATATAGGCCTTTGTGAGGCCCGAGTCGAATACAGGGATACGTTGAATTATTAGAGACTTCTACTAACTATTTGCGATCAACTAAGCCGGATAACAAAGTAGGGTTTGTTGTCGAAATTAAAAGAAAATAAAAATAAAACAAAGCAAACAATCGATTAAAGGTTGATTTAATCAATTCAAAAGGATATCTTTAGGATTTCGGTTTCACCGCGGGTCAACATTGCATTAGGTTTCATATAACTCCTCAATCTTCTCTCTCTATCCGGGTAGTGGCCTGAAAACAGAATTACCCACTGTCGTGGTGTAATTCACTACTTAGGTTTAGGTTGATTCCACCGTCGTAGTAATCATTCCCCTAAACTAAGCGCATTACAACCGATCTCTCAGTTTCCACCATTAATTTTACACCTCCTTTGTCAAGGGATTTATCGATTAATGTAGGTTTTGTCTCTTTTCAACCGTTAATCCTTCTGTCGAAGTGATTAAGGGCATCAAGTTATTATTATGGTGATCAAGCATAACAATATATGGAGAAAACGAAACTATACCACAGATTTAAGAGAGAAAATATGAATTATTAATATAAAACTGTCATACAATGCATTCCCGGGCTACTCCCGGTCCTAAAGATGGAGGGGATTAGCCCCGCATGTTCATCTTGCACAAATACATGGTAGAAATAGGGGAAATCATATGAAAAACGTGAATAAAATGGGAAAACCCCTGAACGGAGGAGAACTGGTGGATCCTTTGCGTAGAACACGAGCTTTCCCGCCTCTCGGTGGTGAAATCCATCTTCGGCAACATCCGGATCGACAGGTATGAACTTCTGGCCTCCATTCTCCTTTCTCTCCTTCCTCGGCACTTGTGCAATGGCAAATTAGATGATCATCTCATATGGGCGGCCGTCATTAGGTATAAGTCCCTAATTAGGTAGCCAATTAACTCCAGCCGTCCGATTGAGATCGAAATGAATCCAACGCATATCTGTCGGCGTCGATACCATCGACGCGGGTCGATACCGTAGCGACAACCTTGTTTTCTTTTCGTCTGAGTACCTGTGGTCATCTTGATACCATCGACTTGAGTGTCAATGGTATCGACCTCCTGTAGCGTCGGGTTGTCGTTTAGCGACGTTGTAGCCTCCATGCGTCGATGGCATCGACTTGGATGTCGATGGTATCGACTCTGTGATGCTCCTCTCGGCTGGAAACCTGTTGCCTGGTCGATGGTATCGACTTCCGTCGATGGTATCGACGGAAGCAGATACTTGTTTTTCCTGAAATTTAAAGACCAGATCAAATAAATCCACACAAATTATGATAATATAATAAATAATGCTCGAAATGATGAAACTAAGGGGATTTGACATAAAATGATGGCAAAGACCAAAATGAGTGAATTATGCAATATTAACCATAAAAATGACTAATAAGAGCACAAAATACATATCAAACAGGTCTATAAATGCGACTCAAAATCATCGCATTAAACTCCCCTAAGCTTGAACCTTGCTCGTCCTCGAGCAACAAAACTTTGGATCTGGTTGAGATAAGTCAGCAACAGGACATAAATACATGAAATGAATCTACATCATCCCCACTTTCTTTCCACAAACCGGCCCTCATTGACCACTGAACACTAACTGCCATCCAGGCGACCAAAGACCTATGTAAAAGATGTCTATCCCCCAATCAGTGAAACACTATCAATTAAAGAAGTTAAGATGATAAACTCATCAGGTCCATACTTGATGCATCTTGTGATCTCCTATCTACATTGCTCATTTCCTAACTACCATCTAAATGGAAGCAGATCTCCTGATATTAATAAATGAGGAGAATATCATGGGTGGCCTACCGATTAGAGCAATGGGTGGATGGGATAGGTGGTTGTGGAAGAGATGGAAGCACATAATAGTCAATCATGCAATACAAAAATTAATGACCTATCATGATGCAAAATGCAAGTGAAAATGTCCTAATGTTACATTTTTGGTGGAATGATGCATGCACTATCATTCCGTCTCAAGGTGAGATGGAATATCTAAGAAAACTACACCATGTGCTTATTCTTCTTAGTTCTCAGGTGAGAACATGTTCCTTTCTCCCTCTCATTCCTACTTACTTCTCAATTCTTTTTTTTTCTTCTCTTTTTTTTTCAATTTTTTTTTCAAGCCCTTATTTTCATAGATGACAATGAATTATATGTCGGGCTCACTTCTTGTTACATACTTGTGCATCTGAAGCATTCTATTTGGAGGGTATGGAACAAGTTCATCACCTTTAATGTTTTCAGAGTAACATAAGATACATGGTGTACAATATGCTCAAAAGATGTAAATGCAACTACATAATGACAGTTATGCAACTACTATGACATGCACCTAAGGATAATGTGCATGTATAACTACTCTATCCTTTTTTTTCATTTTCATGCAAAAAATGTGAAAATAGTTGTAATGCAAGACCTATCTACATGGTATGCAATCAAAGAGTGTAAGACAGTAATGTGCTCCCATTTCTTATGGTGGAGTGTGAATGAAATTGCGGTGGATCAGATCACAAGACTAATTGACAGAACCTTTCAAAAATATCATATGTCCCTCTCTAAAGACCTGTGTACAGGGTAACTGAAGGATTTCTCTCTTAAACTTTAGTCTAAGGTCATGTTAGCGTTTGGTCGGTTTGGGCTCAAACATCCTTGTCAATCACTTTTCCTTGGACAATAAAGATGGTCATTCATGTCCCCGTGTCCTGAAGCTGACTCACCCAAGCACTTCCTCAGTTATGCAACTCAATTACTCACAAGAATAATCTCAAAAAGTTTTCAATATGCTCATATTTTCATGTGCACACAACCCAAGAGTAAAACTTGCAATTGAAACCATGCATTTATTGCTCCACAGATTACACTAGATAGATGTGGATCCTACAAAAGCGGTAAACCTAGAAATAAAAACAACTAATAATTAAAAAATAAAATCAACATGAATAATTAAGTAAAAACTAAGATAGAGGGTTGTTCCAACACCCCCCTAAGCTTGAATATGACTATGGCCTCATAGTCAACATTCTCACTTAAGAGGTGGAACAACGGTACCGTTCACTTTGAAGTGTGGCGAAGAAGGATGGTTAGATGCTCAAGTAGACCAAGTGATGCTTGCTATCTTCCTCCTTTTTGTGGCCCATTTTTGTGTCTTAGTGGTTCTAAGACGTGACTTGCTTCATCCATCTTTCCTCTGCAAAAAACGGTTTGAAAAAATCCCGTTTCGATACCTTTTACGGCATGTTTTATGTAGCTGTCCTGCAGGTGTCGATACTATCGACCAAGGTCGATGGTATCGACCCAGGCTCAGTGATTTTGTTGAATCGATGCATCTAAAAGCCTGGGAACTCAAAAGTGTCGATACTATCGACCCTAGGGTCGATGGTATCGACTTTACTGGCACCAATTTTTCTGTAAATCTTCAGGAATCTCGATACTATCGACCCTAGGGTCGATGGTATCGACTTTTCTTCAGTGTTTACTTCTCCAAACTCGATTCTATCGACATGGGTGTCGATAGTATCGACCTTAACATTCTGCACACTTCAAAACACGAGTTAGGGTACCATTTTTACAAAAATTATCAAAACCTAAACAAAAACTAAGTACATAAACATAAAAGAACATAACAAAACATAAAATTGAACCTAAAGTTGGGTTGCCTCCCAACAAGCGCCCTTGTTTAATGTCCTAGGCTTGACATAAAGATACCTTTAACCTGGGTTGTCAAGAGATGTCTCCAGTGAGTCATGTGGGAATTTGAATTGAACTCGATCCTGTCCAATCCCCAAGGTCAATGTACCTCTCCCAATGGCAGCGATGACATCAGCCGTAGCTTGGAACGACCTTCCCAATAGCATCTCGCAACTTTGGAGCTGTGGCATGTCCATGACAACAAAATCTACCGGGAAGATGAACCTGTCTACCTTGACGAGTACATTCTCGCACACTCCATATGGCCTTACAATGGACCCATCCGCCAATTCAATTGTCACGGCCGACTTCTTGATTTCTTTTACCCAATTTTCTGAAATGTGGACAGAGGCATATGATTAATGTTGGCACCCGAATCACACTGTGCTTGTGGAAAATGTCGACCACCTATTGAGCAAGGAATTTAGAAGCCTCCTGGGTCTTTTCTCTTCTTTGGCGAACTCCCGTGAATCATAGAGCTCACCGTCTCATTCATCCGACAAATATCACCATCTTTTATCCGCCTCTTCTTATTGATGATTTCCTTGATGAACCTCCCATAGGCGGGCACCTTCTCGATCATCTCCACTAATGGAATATTGATGTGGAGTTTTCGGAATATTTCCAACAATTTCCTAAAATGACGATGCTCCTTCTTTGACTTCGGATTGACCAGATTTGACACATCTGCTGCATTAACACGCCTGTGAGGTGGCACATATGAGCTTTTCGGGGTCAACTCCCCTAAGCTTGCTTCAATCACTCCCTCTGACATGGGCTTTGGCGAGACATCATCAACAGTAATAGCTTGTTGTGGTTCCTCTCTCGCATTCGATGTTTCCACACGTGCACAAACAACCTTCAATTGTTCTTCTTGCCAAGATGGAGATGCAATATTCATAACTCGCTATGATTTTCTGAAGAACGGGTTTCCGCCCGGCAGTCCATAGTAAGTGCGTGGATACGGTATCGCCGGTGACGCATGCGTATTAAAAGTCATTTTTCTTTCTTCTTTAGCTTCTTGCACCTGAGATTCCTCCTCACTGCTTACCATAGACATATACTTGACCTGATGGTGTGCTTGGGCCACGTTTGCATTCTCGGCCGGTTTCTGTTGATTGGCGTGCTTGATGGCCGCCACTTCACTAGAAATCTGTGCCACGGTGGTTTCTAATACCCACATTTGTGCTCCATGGCTTTGCAGCATCTGTCCAAACTTGGTTAGAATATCACCTTGAGATTGCAATTGCTTACCAAACATGGCCATCATCTCCTGGTTCTGCTGTACCATTTGACTCAGTAGTTCAGTATTCTTATCCTCAGCTCTAGGCTATGGCTTGGCATCCGGATCCTGCAGAAAATTATTTGGATCCTTCCATGAAAACTTTTTATCCTTCCTCCATGCATAGTCATTGTTTCTGTAGTCCTGTTGTTGCATGAATTTCACTTGGGCTTCATCATCCTCAGATGCATCTTCCTTAGATAGCAGCTTCTTGGCTAGAAGATCTAACGTATCGTTCAGCTCCTTAATTACTTTGGATTCGCCTGCAACTCTGACCTGCTCCACAGTGCCTCTGTCACCCCATGACTGTTTCCTAGCCATGTTCTTTAAAATCTCCCAACATCTGGTGTCCGTATTATTCAAAAAGAATCCTGACCCAGCTGAATCAAGGTTGCTCCTATCGTGCTCGGAGAGAGCAAAATAAAAGATTTTCACCTGTGTTTCCTTATCCAGTACATGATGTGGACACCTCCTCAGCATAACCTGAAATCGCTCCCAGGTCTCAGAATATGTTTCACCGGCCTGTTGGGTGAAATTATGAATCTTCCGGATCATGTCGTTAGTCTTCTCAGGAGGGAAGAACCTCTCAAAGTAAACCTCCACCATATGGTTCCAGGACTCCACGAACTCATCATCTAAATTATGTAACCACTCTCGTGCTGCTCCCGCCAATGAACTTGGGAAAAGCTTGAGATACAATGCATCTTGTGGAAACCTATCAATTTTTACCATGTCACAGTTCTCAACAAACTGGCTGATGTGAGCGACGGGATCGTCATTCTTAAGCCCATGAAAAGCATTCGACTTCACCAGATTTATCAACGCCGGATCAATCTTATATGTAGGTATGTTGATTTCCTGCTTCTTTATAGGCCCCTTGGAAGCTGATGAGGAAGAAGCTTTGATCTTCTCCCATATGGTTTGTGGCTCGGCCATCTCTTCTTGTTCAGATTCAGAATCTACCTCTTCTTGGTACTCTTGCTCGGAATGCTCCTCGTCCTCAGGTCCCGAAAACGGAACCTCGGGTGTGCGATTGTCGTAGTCTCTACTACGTGTATCTACCATGCAACGTACCTGAAATGAGAAAATTCGAGTTCAGTACTATGCTTAGCCGAGTGTAAACAATTATAGAGAAATTTACAATTATTTGAAGTTGTTTCAAAATAATAAAAAAAATGTGGCCTAGAGTGGCCGCTCGTAGCACTCGAAGTGCCAACAATTCGCCGTATCCCCGGCAACGGCGCTAAAAACTTGACGTGTATTTTACTACGCGCTAAAAATGCAAGTGTACGCGTCGAGTAATATAGGCCTTTGTGAGGCTCGAGTCGAACGCAGGGATATGTTGAATTATTGGAGACTTCTACTAACTATTTGTGATCAGCTAAGCCGGATAACAAAGTAGGGTTTGTTGTCAAAATTAAAAGAAAATAAAAATAAAACAAAGCAAACAATCGATTAAAGGTTGATTTAATCAATTCAAAAGGATATCTTTAGGATTTCGGTTTCACCGCGGGTCAACATTGCATTAGGTTTCATATAACTCCTCAATCTTCTCTCTCTATCCGGGTAGTGGCCAGAAAACAGAATTACCCACTGTCGTGGTGTAATTCACTACTTAGGTTTAGGTTGATTCCACCGTCGTAGTAATCATTCCCCTAAACTAAGTGCATTACAGCCGATCTCTCAGTTTCCACCATTAATTTTACACCTCCTTTGTCAAGGGATTTATCGATTAATGTAGGTTTCGTCTCTTTTCAACCGTTAATCCTTCTGTCGAAGTGATTAAGGGCATTAAGTTATTATTATGGTGATCAAGCATAACAATATATGGAGAAAACAAAACTATACCACGGATTTAAGAGATAAAATATGAATTATTAATATAAAACTGTCATACAATGCATTCCCGGGCTACTCCCGGTCCTAAAGATGGAGGGGATTAGCCCCGCATGTTCATCTTGCACAAATACATGGTAGAAATAGGGGAAATCATATGAAAAACGTGAATCAAATGGGAAAACCCCTGAACGGAGGAGAACCGGTGGATCCTTTGCGTAGAACACGAGCTTTCCCGCCTCTCGGTGGTGAAATCCATCTTCGGCAACGTCCGGATCGACAGGTATGAACTTCTGGCCTCCGTTCTCCTTTCTCTCCTTCCTCGGCTCTTGTGCAATGGCAAATTAGATGATCATCTCGTCTGGGCGGCCGTCATTAGGTATAAGTCCCTAATTAGGTCGTCAATTAACTCCAGCCGTCCGATTGAGATCGAAATGAATCCAACGCATATATGCTGGCGTCGATACCATCGACGCGGGTCGATGGTATCGACCCGGTGTGGTAGAGACAGCCTTGTTTTCTTTTCGTCTGAGTGCCTGTGGTCATCTCGATACCATCGACTTGAGTGTCGATGGTATCGACCTCCTGTAGCGTCGGGTTGTCGTTTAGCGACGCTGTAGCCTCCATGAGTCGATGGCATCGACTTGGATGTCGATGGTATCGACACTGTGATGCTCCTCTCGGCTGGCAACCTGTTTCCTGGTCGATGGTATCGACGGAAGCAGATACTTGCTTTTCCTGAAATTTAAAGACCAGATCAAATAAATCCACACAAATTATGATAATGTGATAAATAATGCTCGAAATGATGAAACTAAGGGGATTTGACATAAAATGATGGCAAAGACCAAAATGAGTGAATTATGCAATATTAACCATAAAAAATGACTAATAAGAGCACAAAATACATATCAAACAGGTCTATAAATGCGACTCAAAATCATCGCATCAAGATCTTAGGATACCGGCACTCCTAGATCTTGTACGGAACTGAATAGCCCTTCGCAGGGGTCGGTTGGACTTTGAATGGTACGATTCAAATTCCCCATGGCATAATAAAAGATGTAATATATCTGTATAGCATATCTGTTTAGGGTTATACATGACGCTTCACATTGGATGATAACCCTTGTTTGTTCTCTTTACATAAAGATGATGCTTAGTGCAACTAAGAGATAGTAATTATACTCTTAGTGCAACTAAGAGATAGTAATTATACTTATGTTGTGGATATGCATAAGACTGTAAATGTGTACATACAATAGTCATGCTTATGTTGATATCTTACTGTTACTGTTGATTATAATCATGATGCTAGATATCTCATGTTGATAGTTATGTTTCGCATGCTATCGATGCCTCTATAATTAGAAATACCTGGAAGAGGCTTAATGCCTATAATTAGGGTTGGTTAAAGTCCAATGCCTGACTGTGTAATCAGGATTGGTATAGTCCAATGCCTGAAACATTTATACCTAATTGATATAATTTAATGCTTGAGTAAGACATGATGATATATATAATCACATGTCTGGCATAAGTGAATACCTATTTAGCAGATTGGCTAATGCCAACAAATAGAAACAAGAATGAATCATGGGTGACACATCAGAATAATGAATGATATGAGTAAAGCTTGAGATGTTGAAAATGTATGGTAGATAAATGTTATACATGTTCTTTCTTTTCCTTATAAAGAGAATAGATGAATAACTGTTCAATCATAGATATACTTTAAAAGATGAGAATGATCTAAACTGCCTATCCTCTGCTCAGTTTGATATTAATTAAACTACAATAATGATGTTTCTGGCAGAGAGTTATATCTCTCGCTGGGGCAATTTTCAATTGTCTCACGCCCGTGGGAACCAACATTTTTAGGTGGATGAGTGCGAAAGAGTCTGAGAATATCTTGCAGAGGAAGAACATCAGCAGCAACAGGGACAGCAGTGACAACTCAGGTTGAGTGTGCTGTCTGTCGTGTTTTGTAGATAGAAGTCCTTTGTGTCGTCTCTGTACTCTCAGGTCCTCGGAGTTAGTACTTAGTGCTTTTAATGTATCGTTTTGAGATTTTGACTTGATGCCTCGAGGTTATTATGTTGTCTGTGTTTAGCTTTTAACAAGGTAGTTGATGTTGTAACCCTCGAGAAGATATGGTATAAGATATTTACGTATGAACCATGATGTAAATGTAATACATTGGTTGTTGTTGAAAGAGTTTTCCTATGTTTGGTTCTCTCTGAAAAAGGTTTTAAATTTTTAGTGATTTTCAGTAATCCTCTGCAAATGATTCGCTTCCGCTTAAGTTAATTTTGTTTTTGTGAGTTTGATTCCACAATTTAGTGGTATCAGAGCTCTAGGTTCGCTGAGTCTACAGAGACATAGGACTAAGGTAGTAGAGTTTGTTCTGGTATCATCCTGTGTATCTGATAATGTCTTCTACTCATATAAGAGAAGAAGAACTGAAAGATGACTGGGTCACATGAGGAGATTGCTGCTGAGAGCAGCAATGTTGCACCAAGAAGAGGTACATGGGAGTAGGTAAGAGAGAGACAATTGCCTGAGAATCTCCTAGTTGATCCATCTATGATAAGAAAATCTTTCTTTAAGTATTACTGTTGGAGAATTTAGGACAACAGTAATGTATATAGTGGATCAAGCATTGGCACTGTAACCCAGATTACCAACCCCAATGATTATGTTTTAGATATCAACATGATTTGTAATCAGCATCTGCATGTTGAAGCAAAAGGAAATGATGAATTTCTGGACTTAAATTGAGTCTGTGCTCAACCTTAGCCTGTTGAATCAATCTTTGAGGCAGAGTTAGCCTGAGACAGTGAATAATCCATGAATTATGACAAGTTAGACAAGATAATGTTATTCAAATATGTCATTTTATGAATTTCTAGATTAATTGAGAAAGGAATTAATTGAACTCTCCTTGATTAGTCCTATGAGGACCTATGTTTTGCATAGTAAAACATTACAAATGTTTTATGTTGTTCTTATCTCCTTGAGAAATGATGAGGTATAGAAGAGATGCCTGAATGAAATTCAGCGATTTTAAGTCTTATGCTTGTGATAATATGAAAAGAAGAAATATGATAGTATACAAAGTGCATACCACTTAATCTCAGTATTTATATACCCTGGCCAGGTATACAACTATTGATGATAAAGTGGGTATGGAAACTCTTAGATTGTTGTCTTTTTGATTGCTCTGATCAAGTAGTCATTCCGAGACAATCTAATGAGTATCATGAAATCAGAAATATGGAATGAATAAATGTTTCATATCCCATGCATAAGAAAGAGAAGTCTGAGATAATCTAAGATGAGTATGTTGTGTGAGGAACTAAAAGTGTACTCCTCATAAGATAAATATAAGAATGAGGGAGATGAACCTTGTTCAATAATGATGCCAGCATAATAAAGATCTTTCCCATAATAAGGAAATGGGAAATGTGATGAGATCATGAGATAATCATAAACATGCTAGATAATAATAAAGAAAGGGATAATGACATGCAATCATCCTTACAAATTTCAATGCTAAAGGCAAGGAACCTAGGATGAGATAAAGAGTAAATGGTTCATGAATAGTTGAAAATACACAAATTAATAAGAGGAATATGAATCCTTGTTTTCTTTCCTTTTAGAGATATGGCAATCAAGTGGGTCTTAGGACACTTGATGTGCATAAGATAAATGTGTTCATGTGATGGATACTTAGAAAAGTATCAGTTATCTTGGACTTTGGTCCCAAGATGAGGACATATGAAACAATTAATGTTCCAAGATGAAAGGAAGAGATATATATGATGTGTTTCCAACACATGTGATAGATACCAAGGTGAAAGATTCTAGTATCTGAGAGTTATCAGATGGGTTAGGTTGGCTACCTAGAGTGGTCAACTGTGAAATTAGTCTCATTATATAAAATAATATGAACATCATATGTTAGGGGTTTATGCTCTGCATAAACATGAAACTAATAATGAATGTATGATGCTTCTCTAAATAAGAAAAGTGTTATTTGACACAAAGTTGACTCTATAGTCAATGATGAGGGACAGTGGGACATGTGCCTTGTGTGTTGATTCTATGAGAATATTGTATGGAAACACTTGGTGGTGATCAAAGTTCTATGGTGTCTCTATAATAAGGAGATGATTTGTGAAGACTAGATAGTATGATGAATAAAATACATCTGTCTTCCTTTATCTGGATTTCGAGGACGAAATCCTTGTTAGGGGTTTATAATTTGTAACATCCCTGACCTGGGTTATACTTTAACCCTAGGTGTTTTGATTAAGAAAAGTGATTAAATTTTTAATCTCATCTTGTGAAAAGTAATTAGGGCTCAAGAGGAACTTATGTTGCAATTCTAGTCCTTTTAAAACATTGTTGAAATCAATGTTTTGCCTGTTTTGGACTAAAGTGCAAATTACCCAAGTTGAGGGGTTTAAGTGAAAATTGTGCATGATAATATGTTCCTCATGTGTTGAATCATCATGAGAGTAAAGATGATGCTGAGGTATGGCTTATGTAAGCCTAAATACCAAGAAAGAGCTGATAAAGCAATGTATGTGCATGAAAACCTAGTTTTGGTGTAATGTGCAATTTACCCAAAACCCGGGGTGTAATATGTAAATTACCACTTCAATAAGGTCCCTAATGTTTCTTGGAATCATTTAGAGTAAATAAAATGATAGGGGCGCCTCATTTGAGTTAAGGTGGAGGAGAGAGAATCTTGATATTAAAATAATCAAGATTTAATCCTAATTGAAACCCTAATTCAATTTAGTGCAAAAACAAATATAATAATTGAAGGGACTTCAACCAAAAACGAGATGGTTGAATTTGCTCAAGTGTGAACATCTTTGTGCCTTTGCTAGGCCACGAAAATATCTCAAGCAAGTGGATAACCCACTCACCATTATTATAAAGAAAAGTAATATCCACTCAAATTGGGATATTATTATAATATGATCTAAGGTGCTTAATTTGCTTTTCTTTAAATTGAGGATAATTGAGAGGAATAAGAGGCAAATGGGATAGCCTCGTATCCAAGGAATGAAAGGGGGAAGAGGCGGCACCAATTTTGGAATTAAATGCATTTTTATAAGGCACTTTCTCTCTCATGGAATTTCTTATAAAAGTACCTTTACCAAGCCAAAACAAAGGCTATTTCGGGTTCTTTTCTTTCCCCTTGCTTGGAAAACGACTAAGGATCTGTGGAGGAGCACGAAAACGACCCCAACCTGTTGGTAAGGTCCTTGACCTTCGTTCTCCTTGATTCCATGGTGGAAATCAAAAATAAATCATTGATTTCTTCTTATTTCGATCTCCTCTTCAAACCTAGCCAACTTTTTCATCTAGAAGCTTGGGGACGAGCCTAGGGGGAGTCGCAAAAACTTCATCCACCATTTTTGGCATGAGCTTGGAGCTTTGAAGCTCAATTGGAGGCGGGTTTTATAACTTGAACCCTTAATATTGTTATTGCATTCAATTCCTTATCAAATGTTGATGCTTTCTTCATTTTCGAAATTTATTTTGGTTGATTGATGAAACCACCATGGAAATCATAGAAAATTTCGTGGGTTTGTAGCTTGAAGATGATGATGTCATCACAAGCACACACCTCAATTAATATCTTAGGCAAACAATTTCAAAATTTGGGACCAATCGGTTTCAATGAAATTGGTTAAACGATTTTAACAAATTGATTGAAACCAAACAGTTTCAAACTATTGGAGTGGTTAACCATTTGCAATGGTTGACCGTTTGAGGAAATATGCTGATGTAATTGGATATTGATCCAATGGGTTCAATTGGTTTGATCTTAATGGTTTCAATTGTGAATGATCCCTACAATGCAAACCCTAATTGTTTATGGCAGCAATAACTCTGTATACTATGTCAATCGTAGTTGTTTGTATTTGATCAGATGGTTGATGTAACCAAATTAAGTGGAGAGAATGATAGAAATGAATTCATACATGAGTATGATTCATATGGTGATTTAGGGTATGATCCTTGGTAAAGAGATCAAGAAACCCTAATTGAGAAGGTTAATGAACCCTAACCCTGATTTAGGGAAATTCTGAGTGAAACCCTAATCTAAGGCAATAGTGTAACCCTAATTAAGGGTAATAGTGTAACCCTAATTAAGGGTAATGACTTGGGTAACTCTAATTTAAGGTAATGAAATGCCAAACCCTAAATTTATGAATAATGAATCCCTAATTTATGGGTAGTTGAATGAAACCCTAATTGGGATGATTAGTGAAACCCTAATTGAGAGTGATTCCATGAGAAACCCTAATTGAGGATGATTCCTTGTGAAACCCTAATTGAGGGTGACGTCATATGAAACCTTAAACCTAACACAGAGTAAAGCTATGTGAAACCCTAAATTTGGGCTATAGTGCATGGAATTCTAATCATGGGCAAAATGATGATAAATCATAACCCTAAGGTCTAGGTAATGATATGAGTAAACCTTAATGATGAAATAATGGGTAATACCCTATAATGATGAAATATCTCAAGTGGTTGACTATAGGCAACCTTATAATAATCAATGCCTTAACTTGAGATGAGTTCATATCATTGAAGATAGTTGGACAATCCTTGTGTGTGATCTATGCACATCATGGTAAAGGTGATAGGTTAGTGGATGAAAGTATTAAGATGTGAGATTTCTTATTATAAGATAAGTTAATAAATTCAAGTAAGATAGAAGTTATGAGGGAAGTGATATATTGAGACATGATAGATATCACATTTAGCATTTCAGGGTTGATATACCTTGATGCATCTCAAATCCAATATTTTTGGATAAGATACACAAGGAGAGTGTTATGTAAATTGTTACAATGAAATATAATGACTTTAACATACTTGATAAGTAAGCTAAAATGAGTATGATGTAATCATACCATGATAAGGATGAGAGATAAACTCATACCTTGTGTTGATGATCATTTAATGATAAATGATAAGAATATTAAATACTTGGAATGTCGATGGATGCTCCTAGATGCATGGAACAATATATTAGGGTTGGATTGATAAAATGAACATGAAACACTAATTGATGTGAATAGTAAACCCTAACCCTATGGAGGAAATAGTGGTGTTACTATTATATTACATGAGTTAATATGTCATTGTTGCCTAGTGAGAGGTGACAAGATGTTTAATGGCCTTGTGAGTCATATGGTTAGATGTTACCTAGTAAGAGGTAACAAGATGTTTCATGGGAATGATTGAGCCCTGAATGAGGTGTAATCCTCTTGTGTTGATAAGGGTTGATTCCCTGTGTTATTGTGAAAAGGATTTATATCATGTGATAGTATGATGGTCTTAATGACCTTTGGGCATGGTTGAGCCCTGAATGAGGTGTATTCCTCTATGTTGATAAGGGTTGATACCCTGTGATATTGTAAAAAGGATTTATATCCTGTGATACTATGATGATTGGTGTAGTCTCATGAATGTCAAGTGAATATTACCATGTGATGATGAGATGAGAAATTATGTTTCATATGTTTTATATCTTTTCAAGTTTTGATATTTATATGCTTTCTAGAAGTGAATTAGGGTTTGTATGTCCACTTGTTTGATGCAGCCTTAATTCACCCAATTGGCATAACTAATCAAGTGCAACTCTAATCATGTAGTGCCCTGTGCCGTAAAACCATCTTCAGTGTCAGAACTTGCTGGATGGTGAAACGAGTATTCCTAAGGGAAACTCGGAGCGCATATTGTTGAATATGCGGGGGTGGCAGGTTGAGGATATATATACTTGTCATCCACAATTGCAGGTTATGGAGGATGGCTATGGTCATGCCTCAAACATTTGATGTGATTGAGGACAACTGCGGTTGTACCTCAGATTAGAGGGTTTTGTATACCCTATTTTCTAGTGTCGTAACTTGTACCAAGTACGAACTAGTGTTAACAGTTGACTATATGTCACAGTTGGCAGTTTGACTGGTATGTCACTGCAGTTTACTCATACTGACCGAGGGGAAGAGATCTTAGGATACCGACACTCCTAGATCTTGTACGGAACCGAATAGCCCTTCGCAGGGGTCAGTTGGACTTTGAATGGTACGATTCAAATTCCCCAGGGCATAATAAAATATGTAATACAGCCGTATAGCATATCTGTTTAGGGTTATACATGGCGCTTCACATTGGATGATAACCCTTGTTTGTTCTCTTTACATAAATATGATGCTTAGTGAAACTAAGAGATAGTAATTATACTTATGTTGTGGATATGCATAAGACTGTAAATGTGTACATACAATAGTCATGCTTATGTTGATATCTTACTGCTACTGTTGATTATAATCATGATGCTAGATATATCATGTTGATAGTTATGTTTCGCATGCTATCGATGCCTATATAATTAGAAATACCTAGCAGAGGCTTAATACCTATAATTAGGGTTGGTTAAAGTCCAATGCCTGGCTGTGTAATCAGGATTGGTATAGTCCAATGCCTGAAACATTTATACCTGATTGATATAGTTTAATGCTTGAATAAGACATGATGATATATATAATCACATGTCTGGCATAAGTGAATACCTGTTTAGCAGATTGGCTAATGCCAAAAAATAGAAACAAGAATGAATCATGGGTGACACATCAGAATAATGAATGATATGAGCAAAGCTTGAGATGTTGAAAATGTATGGTAGATAAATGTTATACATGTTTTTTCTTTTCCTTATAAAGAGAATAGATGAAGTACTGTTCAATCATAGATAGGTTTAATACTTTAAAAGATGAGAATGATCTAAACTGCCTATCCTCTGCTCAGTTTAATATTAATTAAACTACAATAATGATGTTTCTGGCGGAGAGTTATATCTCTCGCTGGGGAAATTTTGAATTGTCTCACCCACGTGGGAAGCAACATTTTTAGGTGGACGAGTGCGAAAGAGTCTGAGAATATCTTGCAAAGGAAGAACATCAGCAGCAACAGGGACAATAGTGACAACTCAGGTTGAGTGTGTTATCTGTCGTGTTTTGTAGATAGAAGTCCTATGTGTCGTCTCTGTACTCTCAGGTCCTCGGAGTTAGTACTTAGTGCTTTTAATGTATCGTTTTGAGATTTTGACTTGATGCCTCGAGGTTATTATGTTGTCTGTGTTTAGCTTTTAACAAGGTAGTTGATGTTGTAACCCTCGAGAAGATATGGTATAAGATATTTACGTATGAACCATGATGTAAATGTAATACATTGGTTCTTGTTGAAAGAGTTTTCCTATGTTTGGGTCTCTCTGAAAAAGGTTTTAAATTTTTTAGTGATTTTTAGTAATCTGCTGCAAATGATTCGCTCCCGCTTAAGTTAATTTTGTTTTTGTGAGTTGGATGCCACAATTTAGTGGTATCAGAGCTCTAGGTTTGCTGAGTCTACAGAGACATAGGACTAAGGTAGTAGAGTTCGTTCTGGTATCATCCTGTGTATCTGATAATGTCTTATACTCATATAAGAGAAGAAGAACTTAAAGATGACTGGGTCACATGAGGAGATTGCTGCTGAGAGCAGCAATGTTGCACCAAGAAGAGGTGCATGGGAGTAGGTAAGAGAGAGACAATTGCCTGAGAATCTCCTAGTTGATCCATCTATGATAAGAAAATCTTTCTTTAAGTATTACTGTTGGAGAATTTAGGACAATAGTAATGTATATAGTGGATCAAGCATTGGCACTGTAACCCAGATTACCAACCCCAATGATGATGTTTTAGATATCAACATGATTTGTAATCAACATCTGTAGGTTGAAGCAAAAGGAAATGATGAATTTCTGGACTTAAATTGAGTCTGTGCTCAACCTTAGCCTGTTGAATCAATCTTTGAGGCAGAGTTAGCCTGAGACAGTGAATAATCCATGAATTATGACAAGTTAGACAAGATAATGTTATTCAAATATGTCATTTTATGAATTCCTGGATTAATTGAGAAAGGAATTAATTGAACTCTCCTTGATTAGTCCTATGAGGACCTATGTTTTGCATAGTAAAACATTACAAATGTTTTATGTTGTTCTTATCTCCTTGAGAAATGATGAGGTATAGAAGAGATGCCTGAATGAAATTCAGGGATGCTAAGTCTTATGCTTGTGATAATATGAAAAGAAGAAATATGATAGTATACAAAGTGCATACCACTTAATCTCAGTATTTCTATACCCTGGCCTGGTATACAACTATTGATGATAAAGTGGGTATGGAAACTCCTAGATTGTTGTCTTTTTGATTGCTCTGATCAAGTAGTCATTCTGAGACAATCTAATGAGTATCATGAAATCAGAAATATGGAATGAATAAATGTTTCATATCCCATGCATAAGAAAGAGAAGTCTGAGATAATCTAAGATGAATATGTTGTATGAGGAACTAAAAGTGTACTCCTCATAAGATAAGAATAAGAATGAGGGAGATGAACCCTGTTCAATAATGATGCCAGCATAATAAAGATCTTTCCCATAATAAGGAAATGGGAAATGTGATGAGATCATGAGATAATCATAAACATGCTAGATAATAATAAAGAAAGGGATAATGACATGCAATCATCCTTACAAATTTCAATGCTAAAGGCAAGGAACCTAGGATGAAATAAAGAGTAAATGGTTCATGAATAGTTGAAAATACACAAATTAATAAGAGGAATATGAATCCTTGTTTTCTTTCCTTTCAAAGACATGGCAATCAAGTGGGTCTTAGGACACTTGATGTGCATAAGATAAATGTGTTCATGTGATGGATACTTAGAAAAGTATCAGTTATCTTGGACTTTGGTCCCAAGATGAGAACATATGAAACAATTAATGTTCCAAGATGAAAGTAAGAGATATATATGATGTGTTTCCAACACATGTGATAGATACCAAGGTGAAATATTCTAGTATCTGAGAGTTATCAGATGGGTTAGGTTGGCTACCTGGAGTGGTCAACTGTGAAATTAGTCTGATTATATAAAATAATATGAACATCATATGTTAGGGGTTTATGCTCTGCATAAACATGATACTAATAATGAATGTATGATGCTTCTCTGAATAAGAAAAGTGTTATTTGACACAAAGTTGACTCTGTGGTCAATGATGAGGGACAGTGGGGCATGTGCCTTGTGTGTTGATTCTATGAGAATATTGTATGGAAACACTTGGTGGTGATCAAAGTTTTATGGTGTCTCTATAATAAGGAGATGATTTGTGAAGACTAGATAGTATGATGAATAAAATACATATGTCTTCCTTTATCTGGATTTCGAGGACGAAATCCTTGTTAGGGGTTTATAATTTGTAACATCCCTGACCTGGGTTATACTTTAACCCTAGGTGTTTTGATTAAGAAAAGTGATTAAATTTTTAATCTCATCTTGTGAAAAGTAATTAGGGCTCAAGAGGAACTTATGTTGCAATTCTAGTCCTTTTTGAACATTGTTAAAATCAATGTTTTGCCTATTTTGGACTAAAGTGCAAATTACCCAAGTTGAGGGGTTTAAGTGCAAATTGTGCATGTTAATATGTTCCTCATGTGTTGAAGCATCATGAGAGTAAAGATGATGCTGAGGTATGGCTTAAGGAAGCCTAAATACCAAGAAAGAGTTGATAAAGCAATGTATGTGCATGAAAACCTAGTTTTGGTGTAATGTGCAATTTACCCAAAACCCAGGGTGTAATATGTAAATTACCACTTCAATAAGGTCCCTAATGTTTCTTGGCATCAAGTAGAGTAAAGAAAATGACAGGGACATCTCATTTGAATTAAGGTGGAGGAGAGAGAATCTTGATATTAAAATAATCAAGATTTAATCCTAATTGAAACCCTAATTCAATTTAGTACAAAAACAAATATAATAATTGAAGGGCCTTCAACCAAAAACGAGATGGTTGAATTTTCTCAAGTGTGAACACCTTTGTGCCTTTGCTAGGCCACGAAAATATCTCAAGCAAGTGGATAACCCACTCACCATTATTATAAAGAAAAGTAATATCCACTCAAATTGGGATATTATTATAATATGATCTAAGGTGCTTAATTTGCTTTTCTTTAAATTGAGGATAATTGAGAGGAATAAGAGGCAAATGGTATAGCCTCGTATCCAAGGAATGAAAGGGGGAAGAGGCGGCACCGATTTTGGAATTAAATGCATTTTCATAAGGCATTTTCTCTCTCATGGAATTTCTTATAAAAGTACCTTTACCAAGCCAAAACAAAGGCTATTTCGGATTCGTTTCTTTCCCCTTGCTTGGAAAACGACTAAGGATCTGTGGAGGAGCAGGAGGACGACCCCAACCTGTTGGTAAGGTCCTTGACCTTCGTTCTCCTTGATTCCATGGTGGAAATAAAAAATAATTCATTGATTTCTTCTTATTTTGATCTCCTAGCCTCTTCAAACCTAGCCAACTTTTTCATCCAAAAGCTTGGGGACGAGCCTAGGGGGAGTTGCAAAAACTTCATCCACCATTTTTGGCATGAGCTTGGAGCTTTGAAGCTCAATTGGAGGCGAGTTTTATAACTTGAACCCTTAATATTGTTATTGCATTCAATTCCTTATCAAATGTTGATGCTTTCTTCATTTCCGAAATTTATTTTGGTTGATTGATGAAACCACCATGGAAATCACAGCAAATTTCATGGGTTTTTAGCTTGAAGATGATGATTTCATCACAAGCACACACCTCAATTAATATCTTAGGTAAACAATTTCAAAATTTGGGACCAATCGGTTTCAATGAAATTGGTTAAACGATTTCAACAAATTGATTGAAACCAAACAGTTTCAAACTGTTGGAGTGGTTAACCATTTGCAATGGTTGACCATTTGAGGAAATATGCTGATGTAATTGGATATTGATCCAATGGGTTCAATTGGTTTGATCTTAATGGTTTCAATTGTGAATGATCCCTAAAATGCAAACCCTAATTGTTTATGGCAGCAATAACTCAGTATACTATGTCAATCGTAGTTGTTTGTATTTGATCGGATGGTTGATGTAACCAAATTAAGTGGAGAGAATGATAGAAATGAATTCATACATGAGTATGATTCATATGGTGATTTAGGGTATGATCCTTGGTAAAGAGATCAAGAAACCCTAATTGAGAAGGTTAATGAACCCTAACCCTGATTTAGGGAAATTCTGAGTGAAACCCTAATCTAAGGTAACAGTGTAACCCTAATTAAGGGTAATAGTGTAACCCTAATTAAGGGTAATGACTTGGGTAACTCTAATTTAAGGTAATGAAATGCCAAACCCTAAATGTATGAATAATGAATCCCTAATTTATGGGTAGTTGAATGAAACCCTAATTGGGATGATTAGTGAAACCCTAATTGAGAGTGATTCCATGAGAAACCCTAATTGAGGATGATTCCATGTGAAACCCTAATTGAGGGCGATGTCATATGAAACCTTAAACCTAACACAGAGTAAAGCTATGTGAAACCCTAAATTTGGGCTATAGTGCATGGAATTCTAATCATGGGCAAAATGATGATAAATCACAACCCTAAGGTCTGGGTAATGATATGAGTAAACTTAATGATGAAATAATGGGTAATACCCTATAACGATGAAATATCTCAAGCGGTTGACTATAGGCAACCTTATAATAAGCAATGCCTTAACTTGAGATGAGTTCGTATCATTGAAGATAGTTGGACAATCCTTGTGTGTGATCTATGCACATCGTGGTAAAGGTGATAGGTTAGTGGATGAAAGTATTAAGATGTGAGATTTCTTATTATAAGATAAGTTAATAAATTCAAGTAAGATAGAAGTGATGAGGGAAGTGATATATTGAGACATGATAGATATCACATTTAGCATTTCAGGGTTGATATACCTTGATGCATCTCAAATCCAATATTTTTGGATAAGATACACAAGGAGAGTGTTATGAAAATTGTTACAATGAAATGTAATGAGTTTAACATACTTGAGTAAGCTAAAATGAGTATGATGTAATCATACCATGATAAGAATGAGAGATAAACTCATACCTTGTGTTGATGATCATTTAATGATAAATGATAAGAATATTAAATACTTGGAATGTCGATGGATGCTCCTAGATGCATGGAACAATATATTAGGGTTGGATTGATAAAATGAACATGAAACCCTAATTGATGTGAATAGTAAACCCTAACCCTATGGAGGAAATAGTGGTGTTACTATTATATTACATGAGTTAATATGTCATTGTTGCCTAGTGAGAGGTGACAAGATGTTTAATCGCCTTGTGAGCCATATGGTTAGATGTTACCTAGTAAGAGGTAACAAGATGTTTCATGGGCATGATTGAGCCCTGAATGAGGTGTAATCCTCTTGTGTTGATAAGGGTTAATTCCCTGTGTTATTGTGAAAAGGATTTATATCCTGTGATAGTATGATGGTCTTAATGACCTTTGGGCATGGTTGAGCCCTGAATGAGGTGTATTCCTCTTATGTTGATAAGGGTTGATACCCTGTGATATTGTGAAAAGGATTTATATCCTGTGATAATATGATGATTGGTGTAGTCTCATGAATGGCAAGTGAATATTACCATGTGATGATGAGATGAGAAATTATGTTTCATATGTTTTATATCTTTTCAAGTTTTGATATTTATATGCTTTCTAGAAGTGAATTAGGGTTTGTATGTCCACTTGTTTGATGCAGCCTTAATTCACCCAATTGGCATAACTAATCAAGTGCAACTCTAATCATGTAGTGCCATGTGCCGTAGAACCATCTTCAGTGTCAGAACTTGCTGGATGGTGAAATGAGTATTCCTAAGGGAAACTCGGAGCGCATATTATTGAATATGTGGGGGTGGCCGGTTGAGGATATATATTCTTGTCATCCACAATTGCAGGTTATGGAGGATGGCTATGGACATGCCTCAAATATTTGATGTGATTGAGGACATCTGTGGTTGTACCTCGGATTAGAGGGTTTTGTATACCCTTTTTTCTAGTGTCATAACTTGTACCAAGTACGGACTAGTGTTATCAGTTGACTATATGTCACTGTTGGCAGTTTGACTGGTATGTCACTACAGTTTTCTCGTACTGACCGAGGGGAAGATATCTTAGGATATCGGCACTCCTACATCTTGTACGGAACTGAATAGCCCTTCGCAGGGGTCGGTTAGACTTTGAATGGTACGATTCAAATTCCCTAGGGCATAATAAAAGATGTAATACAGCCGTATAGCATATCTGTTTAGGGTTATACTTGACGCTTCACATTGGATGATAACCCTTGTTTGTTCTCTTTACATAAAGATGATGCTTAGTGCAACTAAGAGAAAGTAATTATACTTATGTTGTGGATATGCATAAGATTGTAAATGTGTACATACAATAGTCATGCTTATGTTGATATCTTACTGCTACTGTTGATTATAATCATGATGCTAGATATCTCATGTTGATAGTTATGTTTCGCATGCTATCGATGCCTCTATAATTAGAAATACCTGGCAGAGGCTTAATGCCTGTAATTAGGGTTAGTTAAAGTCCAATGCCTGGCTGTGTAATCAGGATTGGTATAGTCCAATGCCTGAAACATTTATACCTGATTGATATAGTTTAATGCTTGAATAAGACATGATGATATACATAATCACATGTCTGGAATAAGTGAATACATGTTTAGCAGATTGGCTAAGGCCAACAAATAGAAACAAGAATGAATCATGGGTGACACATCAGAATAATGAATGATATGAGCAAAGCTTGAGATGTTGAAAATGTATGGTAGATAAATGTTATACATGTTCTTTCTTTTCCTTATAAAGAGAATAGATGAATTACTGTTCAATCATAGATAGGTTTTATACTTTAAAAGATGAGAATGATCTAAACTGCCTATCCTCTGCTCAGTTTGATATTAATTAAACTACAATAATGATGTTTCTGGCGGAGAGTTATATCTCTCGCTGGGGCAATTTTCAATTGTCTCACCCCCGTGGGAACCAACATTTTTAGGTGGACGAGTGTGAAAGAGTCTGAGAATATCTTGCAGAGGAAGAACATCAACAGCAACAGGGACAGTAGTGACAACTCAGGTTGAGTGTGTTGTATGTCGTGTTTTGTAGATAGAAGTCCTATGTGTCGTCTCTGTACTCTCAGGTCCTCGGAGTTAGTACTTAGTGCTTTTAATGTATCGTTTTGAGATTTTGACTTGATGCCTCGAGGTTATTATGTTGTCTGTGTTTAGCTTTTAACAAGGAAGTTGATGTTGTAACCCTCGAGAAGATATGGTATAAGATATATATGTATGAACCATGATGTAAATGTAATACATTGGTTCTTGTTGAAAGAGTTTTCCTATGTTTGGGTCTCTCTGAAAAAGGTTTTAAATTTTTAGTGATTTTCAGTAATCCGCTGCAAATGATTTGCTTCCGCTTAAGTTAATTTTGTTTTTGTCAGTTGGATGCCACAGTAGGCTCTTGAGAGACTAACTCCATGCAACATTGACACATTTTCTCTCAATGATCATGCATGTTGAACCCTTCAACATCTTGCGAGTGTATGTTCTCTTTCTTAGGTCAAGAAGCTTTCTAGATTTATCTATATAGATCTCAATTCGTATCACATAGGATGCTTCTCCTAAGACATTCACGGAGAAGGTACTTTCATTTCCAGGTGTTAACATGTTACGACCCCACCTCCCGATAACCCCCAATTAAGGGAGACTGAAAGGTCGAAGCCGCACCCATAACTTCCGGATCAAAGGTTCAACAATTAACCAAGAATAATTATCAAATTTTAACAGACTATACTTACAAGCTGTAAGAAAATAAATTTTTGCATACCTTTTTGAAAACTTGGATCTCTAAACTTCTATCCACTTAAGGATTCTACTCTAACTAATCATCCTTGTATTTTTCTTCATGTATTCCACAATATGACGATTTACTATTTGTCCTTTTGGCTTGTTCCTAAAACGCCGACAAACAAAACTTCAGTCAGCGGAAGCTGGTATGTGGGGGAAACAATAATTATGTAAATATGTTAACAATGTAATCATTCAATTAATCCTTTAACAACCAAGATTACATTTTAGATATAACTTTGTGATCCAATAGTACCCTATCCTCTATGTTGTCCCCATTAAACCCCTCATGATCCACCTATAGGTGAACCAATTTCTAGGGTTGAGTCACATGACACTACTCATAAGTAGCCCACTCCTTAACCCATGGAAGGCTAATGAGTCTCATGGCACTACACGTAGGTAGCCCAGTTTCTAACTCTTGTTAACCTAGACCTTGCTCTAGGATTACCCCTTTTTTTAGCCTTTTCAAAGCAATAGAGGTGGACCCGGATCTAGTCAGTTATATACGCACATTTATAGTGATAATCATAGTCACTTTATAGTTGCATGAAATAAATAAACATCCAACAGTTATTTTCAAGCAACCGATTAAAACTTCGGGAATCTCCGTGAAACTAGAGCGATTATTCATAAGCGTAACCACATACCTGATTTGATGAGTCATGCAGATTATTCAACATATACTTCGTGTATATACAATCAAGCCAATCAACAGATCCAAGCAAGTAATTCAATCATCACATAATTCCCTAAAAGAATATGTACTCTATTTATTACACACTTTATCAAGAATCTACTTTATTGACTTGGATTCTCTTTCTAGGGTTTCTAATACGCATTAAGGTTTTATTAATATTCATTAGGGTTTCTTAGATCAATTCCTCAAACTTTATCCATTTTAGGTCGACAAACCCTAAAATACTCTTTTCCATTTATATGAACCTTAATTGCTCAACTATTCATTTTAATAGTCTTTTATACCCAAATTGACTTAGGATCATCATATCCCTATTCATTCATGGATTTGAACAATTAAAACAATTAAAATACATATTCTCCTAAATTAGGGTTTTCAAGCTCATTAATGCACAATCATGCATGAAACCCTAAATTAAGCCAATTATATAAAAAGATCATTTTTTTAGATCATATTTTCACTTTTATTAACAACAGGTTAATATCAACTTGAATTATCCAAATAACGTCATTAAGTCCATCTATCATCAAATCTAAGGGTTTTTTCTTAATTAAATCATTAAAGATGATAACTTTCTGTTCTTTTTAAATTTCAAGCATATTTTTGCACATAAACTCTAAATTAGACTAATCATGTGCAAAGTTCTTCCTTTTTTAACATAATGTACCCTTTTACATCTAATAGGTTAACATCAACTCTAATGATCCATTAAACCCTATTAAACACTTTATTCATTTCAAAATAGGGTTTCTTAATCTTTAATTCCTTAAAGATGATAATTTACACTACATTTCAAACTCTGATCAGATTCTGGCAATAAAACTATTTTTATTAGATTCCTCTCGTTCTCCTGATCAAAATTCATATATAACTTGTTTTAATCCGAGTTCCCTAGAATTAATTACGATTTTAACAAAGAAATGTACCTCTCAGCGAATCAGATGGCGCCACGTCATCGTTTTCCATGCAACACGGTTTTCTTGGAAACATAACTAATTGACCGTTATGCCCCCCACTTAGGTTCCTTCTTGTATAGCCCGCGGAGCGGCATTTCCGTCCAATCTTTAATTGGTCATCTTCTTCCTCCAGCAGGTGCGACGCAGATGCCCTAGGCGTCCTTCTATAGCCCGTGTGCGGGCTCTCTCCCTCTCCATGGGTTGCGATGGCTGCCACCGACTTCTCCTTTGGCTTCGCCACCCTCCGCCGCCCTTGGGGCACCATTTAGATCACGTCCAGCGCGGCTGGTTTGGGCTGGGGAAGAGTCACAACCAGTTGTTGTGTTGTAGCCGTGTGGCTGCTGCTGTAGGTGATCGTGGGTGGTAGGAGGTTATGAATGGATGGTCGACCTTCTGGGGTTGGTCGTGGATGCTCCCTGCTTCAAACCAAACCATAAACACCCCCCGTTGCTCCAAGGATAGAACCTTACCCTCAAGGCTAGGGTTTTAACGAAGAAGATGGAGAAGAGAGATATACCTGCATGGAAATCCTCTGGATTCACCCCCAAGTCTTACCCCTTATATAGGGGAAGTCAACGAAGCCCTAAGATGACTTTCCTTAAAGAAACAAAGTCCCTCTTCTAATAGGAATTGTTTTCCTTCAAAGAGAAGCAATTCTTCTCTCTCTTCTTTATCCTTAGTTTTTCTCTATTATATGGATATTAGGAAATTCGAAATTCGCCTTCTCTTATTCACTTTATGTTTGCTTTTTAATTCTTTGGCACAAATTTCTATCTTCTTTTAATATAAATCACTTCCTTATTCATAAGTCCACCAAAATCATTAATAATGTATCATATTATCTTTTATTTTGCAAATTTTGGTATTTTCTCTTTCTTTCCTCTTTATTGGGACTCCTTGGATCCAAAGACACTCCATTATTTCAAAATTCTTTTTATTGGATACTTATTATCCTTCTAGATGCATCTTTATGCATTATTTCACATTATCTTGTTTATTTCTCATTAAAACATCTCTTTTTCAGAATTTCTCTTTTATTTTCCTCATTGGAATTCCTTTTAATATTAGCAACCTCATGGATACGAAATTTCACCAAGAAATCTCATTTATGCCTCTTTTCACTTATTTTTCACATTTTCTCATTGTTTTCAATTTCTTCTTTAATAAAAAATACTTAATTAATCTTTTCTTTTCTTATTGCTTTCTTTTGCAACTTTGGACTCATTGGAACCCAAGGAACCCAAGAGGCACAAAATCCTTCTTTGGATTTTCCTTCTAAAGGTTTCCATCTTATTCTTTTCTCGAATATTCAATTATTCATTCACTAATTGAATTTTCTTATTATTTGGGCCCAATAGCCAATAAAGCCCACAACACAAACATCAAGGCTATTGTAAACAAAATCCAAATACATCATATCATTATTTGTTCAAATATCCTTATTATGAGAAATTACATTTCTCACCAAATAAACCAAAAAATTGGGGTTGTAACATAACATATGCAGGATAAGGATGTTATTCTAAATAATTATGTGGAATATAAATATGCTCCCACTAAATCTTTTGTAATCACGTATTTTATTCTGACTAGGGTCAAACACTTTGACTTTCCTGTCAAAATAGAAGATTCCAGCTCTGAGATGCTTGCTTCAATCAGTAGATTGACCTTTATAGCTTACAAACTTTATTTGCATTAATGGATTTATGAAACCATTAGGCTGTGTCACATACACATCCTATGCAATTATTCTAGTTATAGAATGCAGTTTTAACATCCATATGCCAAATCTCATAGTCTTACATAGATGGAATTGCAAGCATGATCCTTATGGATTTAACCATGATAATTGGTGAAAGACTTCAACATGTTCAACAACTTGAACTTGTGTGAAGCTCATCATAGCCAATCTACCCTTTGATGTTTGTCTTCTCTCAAAGACTCAAAGGCACGCTATGGGTTTTACCCCTTTAGGTGGATCCATCAAGGTCATACCTTGTTGGTATACATGGAGTCTATCTTTGATTTTATGGCATAAAGCCATGTCTCAGACTCTGGTCCCTTAATAGCTTCTAGTCAGCTTGTTTAACTCATCATTATGATCAACTCATCGCCTTTCTAAGTTATAATATATCATATATCCTTCAAACTCAAGACATGATCCACTATAACTATAAGGTTTTTGTGTTACATAAGGAACTAGAGATTCCACAACACTTTGTGATTCTCATTGTTCCCATTGTACATCTTTTAGGTTTTAATGTTTTCTTATTCTTCTTAAACATTTCGAGTTCTACTTTCACTCCCATTGATCCCTTTGGAACCAGGTTCCTCATCAGGAATATATCCATCCAGATCAACAAAAAACCTTGTTGTAGGATCGGGATAAGAGTAGTATTTAACAAAATAACATTTGTGTGATTTGTGTACAACGCCCTTTTAAGAAACAACTTTCTTATATAGGCATTCGTCTTGAATCACTATCAAAGATGTATAGGAACACTTCGCATACCATATCACATATGGTTTCTTTTGAACTATTTTAGATAGTACATTCTTTTAATGTTTAGCATGTGCCCAAAGGAAATTGGAATTTTAGCTAGTTTTATTGATAATCATACCTTAACAAGGTGTGATTCCTTCCTTCTAACACATCATCATGTTTAGGTGCAGTTCATTGTGATACACTATCACACATCTCCAAGCATATATGCTGATCACATCACTAAATATAGTGAGGTACTGGTAACCACCTTTAGCATTTATTCTAAAAGATCTAATGTACATCAACATGTACTATGCCTAATAGAACACTTGTTCTCCCACTACATCTAGCGGAGATGAATTTGTCATATTGTTCAATGAATAAGACTTGCATGTATCTATTGGTTCAATATCCAAAAGAGTCTAGACCAACACCATTTTAGAATCTAGAAGTGCATTTCTCTAGTATGTTTTTAGATGACAATGCTATAGGTACACATTGTTTGAGTCATCAAGTCATTCATTATATGGGTCATACACATTTTTCTCTATAACTATCAAGTATAGTTTATGAGACATAGGGCATTTCCATAAAAGATTATATCTTTTTAAAATGAAACATAATGTCCTTTTCATACAAGACATATGATGTTTTTCATTAATGGCAAGTATATAATAGCATTTCACTAATTCTATGATGTCCCTTTGAATGACAGTTGTTAACTGTTGTGGAAGCAACCCTTGCTCTGCACAGTTCTAGATTGTTTCTTCTGAGGTTCTGAAGTAGGGATCTCTATCTCTATATTCTTCATGAGATCCTCTATGAAGAGGATAATTTCTTTCCAATGTCTAGACAAGTGGCAATGGTGGCAATTTATCCTTCATGTGAAAAGGACATATTCCTCTTACACTTACCCTTCTCCATATATTGAGTGTAGAAGAATTGGACTTTAGCTTGGCCTCATATTACGTTTTGGCCATGTTTTTTCCCTAAGACTCACTTCCATTGATCATCATCATGAATTTGTCCATTTTCTTCCTTACTTTGGTATTTCAAGGACATAGAGCTTTCTCTCAATTAAGAACATTTCTCAAAGTCCTAAACCAGATTCAAAAGTTAATCATGTTTGGTTTGTCCTGTTTGAGGACTAATCAAAACAAATGTATTTGTGTTTGTAAACAAAAGAATATTACAACTTTTAAAAACATTTTGATTTTATTTCATTTCCTAAATTTGATGATATTAATTAGGTTTTGAATTAATCATCACTCCCACTATTGTTCTCAATTGATAGCCCTCAATATCAATTTAGAATATTACAGCGTACAACAAAACAATTCAACTATTACCCGACCTATACCAGCATCTACAGTCAATTATCAAGGTAGGGAATTATGCCAATTTCATCATAAGAAACTCTTGGATAGATGATATGCACAACTCCTTGCCATGATCATCTACATGCCTTTGGGCCCAGACTCACTGAGAATCACCAGTCACGCCTGACCCAAAGGACGACACGATAGAATATGCACCCTGCTTTAGCAAAACCTACATATCTACATCACACTTCCACAAGATAGACGGCACACCATGATTTAGCGTAACATACTCTTGGCCGATCACACTTTTTATATGTGCCTCTTTTGGAAGGCATCTAAGACTTTGATATTTTAATTGAGGGAGTTTGTATATAAATACATATACATATCCAATCACCATATACTACAGTATGTATCATCTCCATGCTATAACCACAAGATGAACTTGCAATCAGAAATTTATGAGCGATGGTTATGGCCAGTCTAATACAATTACTTGGAGCCATAAGGAATTGCCACCACCTATGGTTCACATCACATGAAACCTATTGTTGATGAAGATCCGTACATGCTCCAATCCAGGTTGATCAGTACAACATTTGAACCGATCAGCTCGCCTCTTGGTTGCTTAGTTGGGATCTTGAAATAGTCATCTGGTCTCCTCCAACTGGTCCGTTGGGCCACCAGTCAATCAATTCACCTCCTATCGTCTGGCCTCCTCATTCCTCCAAACGGTCAATTCATCCAACACAAAATAGCTTCTCACGGTGATGCATAAATTAAACTATCCTATTTCATTACATCGTAAACGGGAAGCCTCTTGAGTTATATTTAAGGGGAAATAGGAAGAAGGGCATTATTTATATTTAGAAAGGAGAGAGGGGATTGGTATGCAAACTGATTAACAATAGGAATAAACTACAACCATGCACACATAGATCTATAGTTTTGGCCATAACTATGCTAACATCCACCATTAAAACATTTTTGTAGTGGCGTGTATGGATTTCATATTATATCATATCATATATATATTAGTTTAGATCGTATGTGGTATTTTATCATATATGCACATTAATCATTTTAATATTCACATTGTATGAAATTATAAATGAAAAACTAAATTCGATCACATCGTTTTAGATCCCACATACATTGTAGATTGATGGGGCTCTGATACCACTGTTGGGAAATCGGGTGCAAATATAGGCAGCCGAAACAAAAATTTATTTTCCCTTTTCCAAAACTAGTAAAATCTCGTCAACTACAACGTATCCAGGAAGGACGGGTTGCAACATTATACCTAGTCCTAGAGCAAGTCCATCAACATCACCCTACAATTAAAATCTTGCATGATGTATGTGCATCTCCTGGTCTTCACCACAGACAAAAGACTCGAACAGCTCCTACAGTGCCACCAGTGGTTTCTCCACATACTGTAGGCTGACATCGTCCTCCTAGCAATAGCCAAAGGACTCCTGTCATAAGAGTAGTCCAC
The DNA here is from genome assembly GCA_963693085.1 of Alisma plantago-aquatica. NCBI lineage: Eukaryota > Viridiplantae > Streptophyta > Magnoliopsida > Alismatales > Alismataceae > Alisma > Alisma plantago-aquatica. The sequence goes on from OY856410.1 coordinate 1,470,434,925, forward strand.
ACAAACCATCTGGAACTCCACATTGTGCTGCCAGAGCCAATAGGAAGGAGTTGTCCCCTTCTGTTAGTGTACTAGTCCCTGACATTCTCTCCCATAATAATTGATCTCAGTTTCTCCTCCCTCTCTATCCCTCCCTAGTTAGGTAGGACTTTCTTGGTCTCTCTATTGGTTACCACAACCAGAGAGGAAAATAATTTTCAGGACCACTGATCCTAATTATGTGTGTTGGGAAGCCCCTAATATCCCTCTATTTATATTAGAGGGTAGGGTCAGGGTCTCAGTTGATGTGGGAGTAGACAGATACATAAACATGAATGATTTAGAATCTACAGACTGTGAGACAGTCGCCTTGCACTGCAAAACAGTCATCTCAAGAATGAGACGGTAATTTTGCAGTGCAAAATGGTCGTCTTGTGCTTCTGCAGTTTCTGGTTTGCACACAAAATTGGCAATTCGCTTCTAATCAATGTTAAACATCAATTTTTCTTTCACAGCAAGTATTGTGCAATCCAAACAAATTTAGGAAAGTATCTAGAACCTTCCCCATCCTAACTGAGCAATCTTGTACATGCGAGACAGTCGTCTCGCTCACAGATATTGTTGTCTGGTAAACCGAGTTGAGCCGGTCAGTTAATCAGTATGAACCGGTCGGTTCACCTCAGTTTGGGCAGCCAACTTTGTTCCAACCAGCTTGACAAACTAGACACCCATCTCAACACTTGACACGGCCGTATGGAACCCCAGACGCCCGTCTCAATACTTGAGACAACCGTTTGGTAGTGCAATCAGCTGTTGGTGTGTGAATTGAATACATAAACACTTTAGCAATCAATTCCCATCAACCTGATCCTCCAATCAGTCAGTCCAACACTTGAACTTGACTATTCTGAGTCCAGTCAGTTGATCTATTGTTAATTGAATACCTAAACACCTTTAGCATTCAATCTAAATATCATTCATGAATATACTCCTTTAATCCAAGTGTATCCTATGTGTGTGACCCTATAGGTCTAGAATTACATTGGCAGTGAATATCCATAACAACTTATGACATCACAAGCAAAAAGTGGTGCCTAGTCACACATCATTGATACCCAAGTAATTCAAAAAATTGGAGAACAACTTCAACTTATAATTCATGAATAGTGTTAGTGTGATCGTATAGTTCCTTTATCTCTGATATCTAGATTGAATTCGAGGCATGGAATCATCATCCTCTCAATGTTCAATCCATGTTCATTGAACTAGAGCAGACTGTCTGAGATGCATGTGAGTTCACATATCATATATTGAACCAGATGGGTACTACCATACACTCTCATTCTCACTTATCAAGGGGCACTGGATATCAATATCTAGTAGAAGGGAGAAATCCCATCTCTATCACTCACAATCAATCTCCATGTGTCAAAGTCACCCAATCATCACCGTTATAACAACTCATGTTTCAGGACTGCATTTGATGATGTCAAACTGTACCCAACGACATGTGATGAGTGTAGTTATTTCAAGTCTAAGAACCACAATCACCACCATCATTATGAGAGATGATTTTGACTACCATTCCACGGTTTCCATATATCACTCTCATAGTGGGTTTGTTCGATACACTGTTCACTAACATGTATCTGTGTGCTTGACTTGATATCACATATCATGACTAATGAAACTTTGTCATCAGTTAACACACACTCTAGTCTTGTGTACTACTATTGTCTATTTTGCTTCCATAGTAATAAATGACTAGGGACATAACAAGAATGTATGTACTCTTATCATACATATGATCTTATCATTCAAGTCCTCAACCTGAAGGCATATGTTATTGGGTAATATCATTCTTTAGACATCTACTTACGTCTGTGTCATCATATCATGATTGAGACAAACATAATAGACAAAATCACCTTTATAGTTATCAAATCAAGTATCTAATTCCTCACTCCAATCATCATATGATTGGTTCTCTGGGAATACATACCAACACTTATAATCTTCCACTATGAGGACAAATTCTACTAATCAAGAAAACATTTGATGAGGTTCTACTAATCTGAGTTTGAGGTACACATTCTAAAAGTTTATTTTTGAGTTTATTTGATAAATTATCTCACATATTTGAAAAAAAAGTACAATGAAAGAAAGGCATATGGGCAACAAGTTGCATCGCCATCCCTTGTTGGATGGTGAATTCCAATCCTCAGTAACACTACATTCATAGATCTGGGGGTCATGACATTATTGTGCTTAACTTTTTGCACCCTCATCAGAAGCTCCCCAACATGTGTGCTAAGTACTGAAAAGTATTAAAGTAAAAAAGTACAAAAGCATGTTTATTGGAAACACGTGATTTCTCATTATAAACCACTTTGGCCAAAGTTCATTAACTTTTCCCTCTTTAGTTCTAACCAAGATTCATTTTCTACTGCAATAACTGGTGTCATATATTTTATCACAAGTTTGCACCAAACATATTTCAAAATTCCAACTTGGTTATGGATGATTGCACCAATAAAAATCACTCCATTCTTCCCCACTACACTATTTCAAATGATCTCTACCACTCCAAAACATGGGACATCCATCTTTCCTTATTCTTCTTGTCATCCACTACCATGTATAACACTTCATCATGTCTATCAACTTTGTAAAAGTTGTTGCTGAGGCTGTAAAGACCTAAATAATGTCATGAATAGTGTGTGCGCCTCCACTAAAGATAAAATCATTCTTGTGAGTTCAAATGGTCCACATATTGTCTATTACATTGTCAGCCCCCAATGTTGATGGACGTCTACCTTGGCATGGTGTAGACATTGCAGTAGGTTAATCTAGAAGATAAATAATAGCATTTTCATCCATACTCAAGCACTAGACCTCCCTAGATTTCATTACATTCAAATAACATGTGGCAAATTCCCCTCTTTGTCAAGAACAATGGACAAAGACCATCTCTATTGTAGTAAAGAATAAACAAAGTTCTTCTTGGCATCATTCTATGAGTTTCAATACAACAGAGAAAATGTGAATTAGGCGGCCACTTCATGTTCTGAATAGATTGTCGAAAGAACTCCTTGGAACTTTAAATCTTGAGCAACGCTACTACAAGTAACCCAACCAATATGCAGACTTATTAGTGTAGCAGCCTATATTTCTTGGACACCTATATAGTTTGTCCTTGGTTAAATGGTGAGTAAGGGGTCTGTATTCGTTTTTTATTGTCACCTTCGTGGGGGGAATGTACTACAAACTAACTAAGTATCCCAACTACTCATTCTTGTGTTAACGATAACACAAACTCGTTCATTATAGTCATGATCCCTGCTTTTGAAATTAGAAGGTTTAGAGTGTTGTTAAAGGCTCACTTGTCAGTCCAGATTTTTATACTTTGTCTATCTCCAATTGTCCATCTCATTCCTTCCATAAGCGAAGATTTTATGATCCATAAGATCCTCAACATAAATATTAGATTATACCCTCTAGTATGGTAGATTTTGGGACGCGTCTGCCTTTAAGAATTTTGTAAACTAGAGTCTCCGTCTTTGTATAGCCACGCTAGAGTTTTTTGGCAAGGAAAACTTGATAGAAAGAATGCTTTCCCAGAAAGCCTATGTCCCCCATGCTCTTCCAACTTATTCAAGACTGGGAAAGCCTATGTCCCCCATGCTCTTCCAACTTATTCAAGACTTCTTCATATTCAACCCTTTTACACCCCCACCAAGATCATTCAATAGAGTTTTGGATATCATTCAAGATGCTAGTCGTGAGTTGAAAGATTCTTACCACAACGCTCGGTTTCAATCTGTTGATTTCTTTGATTAAGATTTAATTGCATGGATTAGACAATTTTTTTCCACTCCTAATTAAATATTACCTTAAGATTCTTTCCTTCTTGTAGATGGAGACATGTTCCTTCAACCTACCGATGGTTGTAAGAAGATCCAAATATTTTGCATATATATCTACCTTGTAAATCTCTTGTCACTTTTCACTCTTCGTTGATCATTGATTCGTTAGATAAAGGAACTCTGCATTCTCAAATAGGTTTATTTTCTGATCTGATACTTGTTTGTACTGATCAATAATTCCAGTTAATTTCAAGCATTCGATACATGTAGCTTGTGCAAAGAAGATACCATCATCTCATCTGTAAAGAAAAAGTTATTCTTATCTTGTGCACTCCTATAATTTTATACGCCATGCATATGATTATTTTCTGCCATACGGGTTAGAGAGCTAGAAAATGCTTCAACCCATAAAATAAAGAGATAAGACTCAGACTTGAAATTATAATAAAAAACAATCCTTGAATGAGAGTAGATGAGTGAATTTGCAAGTTTGTTATTATGCCATGTTTAGACGAAAGCCGAACAATGCCTGCCTGCATACGGCGCTAGTGTTTAACCGTGACACGGTACTAATTTGATGATCCCTTCTGACTTGGCCCCTCAATGAAGGCTAGCTTGTTGAATAGGTCGCCTTGACTTTGAGCATCTTCTTCGGCTGAATATCCCAGCCGCCCGCTTGGCGTTGACCTAAGAAATGAATCGGCAAACACGAGCCCAATTTCACGGAGCAGCCAGCCAAGCATGCAAAAGACATAATTTTTCTGCCCATCCCGTTGACAAGTCCAGTGTCGTATTTTCCTTGCTCGATATATCCGCGGTGTCATTATTATGACATCTCCGTTGTTTGAAAAAAGTATACAAAGATCATAACAATTGTATATGCTATACTTTTTGACGCAATCACCTTTAATGTTATACAATGATCAACTTCTTGGGTCCAAGAAAATTAAGACTATATATAACCAGCGTAGGCATTTGCTTTGTTTTCATCTCCATATCTCTGCGAGCCAGCTTCTTACTCCACCCGAGCCGGTCTGTCTGTCTTCGCTCTCCGGCTCTCACACCATATTTTCCTTGCAAGTTCTTCTCTAGTCTGTGCTTTGTCAAATCATGCCCGCCATGGTCATCGCCGAAGAATCCCTACCCGTAACCAACGAGTCACCAGCGCGAGCAACACCAACAACAACGGAACCCCGATCCAAGAAACGGAAGCACGGCGACGAGAAGGGTCTAGCCTGGTACTTGAAGGCTCCCCTCCGCGCGCTCCGCCGCATGCGCGACTCCTACGAAAAGAGCATGACGAAGTGCGCCGCAACCCGCGGGACGGGTTACCTGCGCGGATCTGCTGGAGGCGCCGCTGCGATGATGCCGAGGAACATCTCTGTCCGGAACCACGCGGCGTGGGCCAACGCAAGCGAGGAGGACTTGAGAGAGCTCATGCGGGTGTCTTCACAGGGACTCCTCAGAGCCGCGAATCCCGGCGTCCCCAGGAGCCAGAGCGCCGCGCCGGCCGTCGGGAGGATCGACGAAGATAAGGAGATGGAGTTTGATGACGGCGTCGATGGGGGTGGAGCGCAGGTCGGTGGGTTAGGGCAGAACTACCCGCGCAGTAAGAGCTGTGCTGTGGTCTTGCCAAGTAGGAACCGTACAGTGCCAACGTCGCCAGCCAGGAAGGTCTGAAATAGCTCTTTGAACTGGATTGGCTTAGGGATCTTGACTTCAACTGCAGATCACCTACGCGCTCATGGTTGTGTGTGTTCTTAGTTCCGCCGGCGACGCCTCTGACATCTGGCTGAAACATAGCGGTTTGCAGAGCACCCGGGGGGCGGCCATTAGCTTCGCCGGTTCCGACAGGCGGTAGAACGCCGACGTGACGAGAGCCTGACCACGCCCTCGTGCAGTTGCTGTCTTTGTTTATCTTTCCGAACGGCTCATTTTCCACATATGTTGCCTGCTATTATAATAATTGTAAACTGCCATCTTTCCGTTTCCACTTCTAGAAGTAAACAAGGGAAAGAGATCACGATTGCAATGATAATCTAGTGCTTATTCACTTTCAGCTTCCATACATCGCGTTTGGTGTTTACTTTCTTCAACCTCTTGATATTTTATTTCCCATCAAATTAGCAGAGACGTGGGGGCGAATCTTCCTTTCTTATCCATCTTATCACTACGGCGGAAGGTGGCCGATCACTCGGAAATGATAACTGCAGCTTTCTTGGTTTTCAAAGCTATGCATAAGTATGACGATCATCATGATTACGGAAATAAAAGTATTAAATTTTAGTGGGATGTTGATAGATTTCACAACAATAGGGCTGTCAATGGGGAGGGTATTATCCGTTTACTCTTAGCCATACCCTGGAAGGTAAGGATAAAGGTAGAGATTTTTATTATCCTTTACCCGTTTACCCATTCCCCTTTTCCCCGCTATACTATAAGGGGAGGGTAAGGTATAGACATTATCCATACCTTTTTACCCTTTTACCCGCACATGATATAAAGGTTACACAAAAATATATTCTAAAGGAGTTTGTATGTAAATGTTTAACTCTAATACTTTATTCTATCATTCTAAAATGACTTGGTGTTGTTCTTGTAATACTTTCTTGTTGAGGGAAACATATATATATCTTGCGGAAAATGAGGTGTTGGTGAAACACTTATTTGTTATGCATACTTATGCAAAGGAAAAAAATAAATTATGCATAAAAAATCATTATTGTGTGAATTGACTTAACTTTACATGGAGAAACATATAATTTTGAATTGGATATAATGTTTTATATGTTGTTATCAATAAATTAGTTATAAAATTATTAAAAATCAACACACAATGTGTATAAAACTCTTTTTTGTCAAAATTACCCGCTTACCCTTTACTCTCCCCGTTTACCCTGTGGAGAAGAGGGTAAGGATAAGGGGAGGGTAAGGAGATTGCTGAGAAGGATAATTATCCTTATCCTTACCCGCTACCCAAAGAGGGTAAGGGTAAGGGTAAGACCTTACCATCCCCATAACCTCCCCATTGACAGCCCTACACAACAATGTAAAAAGATATTTAGATACACTTCTGTCATTATAACTATACAAGTCAAGTCAAGTCAAGTGTGGCGGTGAGAGAGCCGTTACCCTAAATCTAATGTACATATCAATCACCGGCAGAGCCAGAAATATCGTGTTGCGGGGGGCACTTAGCATGAGCGAGAACAGAATTGCTCAAAACATTGCAACATACGATTATTATAAATGATTGTAAATGTATACGGAACAAAATTAATTTTCCGGTATAAAAAGTGTAATGAACGAATGATTTGAATAGGGTGCCAAACTAAATAAATGCTATGTCTAAATGCCTAGTGTCTCAATGAAAACCGTTTTGACCTCAAATGTGAATTCTCTCATATAAGGGACCAAATCTCATATTTACAACTAATAAAATTCACTATTTTTGATAATATAAAAAGTCTTACCTCAATCTTTTTCTCTTAATCCCATAAAAAGGCTTACCTCCAATTATAAATAATGGCATTCCTAAGAATGGAAGAAAGACAAAATGTATCGAGGGACAACCAAGATGATTCAAATGGCGGCTTTTTAAAGCTCAAATCCCCATAGCTTAGATTTGTTGTGACGGAAAACAACTTCGGCAAGTTCACATCACAACTACTAGATATATTCTGCATTTAAAAGGAAAATTATTTATATAACACCTCATCTACCAAAGCCCACACTCATGTCTCAGAAAAACACACAGAGCACAATTAGCAATGTGTGTCTCAATTTTAAAAGTGACCATAATTGATTTGTGGTTGGAGAGAGATAGAATAATAATTGTTAGTGGATGGAAAGAGTGTGGAATGAAAAAGAGAGGGAAATAATGGATTGAGAGAATGATTGTAATTAAGAGAAAAAAGAGGTAGTGGATGAAAAGATGACGTAATAAATTGAATAAAAGGTACAAAATGGAGAGAGAACGTAATAAATTGAATAAATGATAGTAAATGGAGAGAGAATGCAATAAATAATGCCCTTATGACATAATGCACAGAGACTATACCGCCATATATCATTATCTGCAACATGCCCAATCTGTAATGCTGCGGCTGAAGATATAATTCATGTTCTACGTGATTGCACATATAGTGTTTGCGTCTGGAACAGGTTGAATATAACCCATCTTTTTCCTACTTTTGTACACACTCAAGAGAGCAGTGGATACATACTATTATTAATTCGGATTATGAGCACCTGATTCTTCTAGTAACCTTATGTATAAGTCTGGTTATCTAGCAATCCCTACGTGTTCAAGAATGAGAACCAGAGTACACATCGGCTACTAAATTCTGTGGTGTATATGGAAAGGTTTATTCATCGTGCCTTCACTGTCAATGATCTCTTTTGCATGGTCCCTAACCTGGATATTTCCTCTACTTCGAATTCACAATTTGAGGACTGGATAGTGGTGAATGTTGATGCATCAGTTACATCTGTGAAGCCATTAATTGCAGCTGTGACGCGTTGCCCTTCGGGGACTTGGATTGGAGGTTGGTCACAAACTATTTAAAAATCTTCAGTGATTGGAGCTGAAGTTGTTGCAATCTATCATGCTCTTCAAAAACTATGTTCTTATAGCTTTACAAAGCTCCTCATTGTGAAAGATTGTCAGTCTGTTATTTTGGCTATTACTGCTGTTGAGGCATGATATCCAAGATTAAATACTTGGTTACATGCCATAAGGTTGCTTTCTGCTCGAAAGTGGCGAGTGAAATTCAAGAGATGTTCAAGGTAGGAGCATGCAGATGTTGATACTCTAGCCAAAATTCATAGATGCAATACCTCTTATTCACAACATTATGATGCCCCTCCCTAGGGTTGGTTCTATGGGCTTGTATGTTATGTTTAAAGTACTATGTTGATGTAATACCATTTGACATGCTATATGCATGATTCCACAATGAAACTTTATTTTCCAAAAAAATGTAATAAATAAAAATAATGAGAAATGCATGGAGAGAGAGTGTGTAATAAATACAAAGAGAGAGGTAGTGGATGGAGAAAGAAGGTGTACTAATTACAAAGAAAGAAGTAGTAGATGGAGAGAGAGAGAGCAACATAATAATCAGTACATGAATGCTTAGCACTGTGCACGTATAATATAAGAATTATAATATATATTAATTAAAATTGTTTAATTTAAAAATACATATTATATTTATAGGTTTTGTTTATAAGTATTTTTTTATTTTAAAAATGCTCACTATAGTATGCATAAATACGTAAAATATAAGTATTATATAAAAGTATAAATATAACTTATACAAAAAAATGATGTACAAATATATATATATAGCAATATTTAATAATTATATTGATACACTTTTAACTTAAAGTTGGTAGTGTCGTTAATGACTTTTATCTCTAATAACAACTAGTATATTTTTATCCTTTTATTCATCCTGAAAGCTTTCAACTTTTGGCACTATACTAAATTTTTTTTATACAATACTAGACGGTCACTTTGTATTCTTTGTTTGCGTTGATTGAGGTTTGGGTGTAAATTTTAGTGGAAAAGGTGTGCTCTATACCAGTACTCTAATATTATGCTTATGACACATATTCCAACTTTACATAACAATTACTTTGATATGTTCTACATTCAATATTAATCTTATGACATATATTCCTAAAGGGGGATTGCAGGACAAGTCATGTGTATGTAATATGTACAAAATATTGTGAAATCACCCGCACATGTGGACTAGGTGTACAATATCTAATATGTGTAGTGTAACACAATAACATAATAGGCAAGATCTGTATGCAAGAAAAGATAAAATAAAAACACACAAAAGCCACCATAGAGAATACCAAGGTTTACGGAAAAAACACTCACAATGTTTGAGGGAAAAACCACAAGGTCAAACCTCGATGGAGAAATCTACTAATCAACATATTATAGGATGTGTCTCAAGTTTTGACCCAAAACTTAAAGAATATAGAGAAGAAAGAAGAAATATATATCTTACCAAGTCGATACATCACTACACCAAAAGGCCTCCCAGAAAAACAACCCCTTTAAGAGAATACTTGGGTAAAACAAAAGTATAGGTTATGGTGGATGATTCAGTGTAGACCAGAGAAGAGAACCACATCGGTGTCACCCACTTTCCTTTCTCTTCTTCCTTCTTTCTTCCTTTGACCCTTTCTTACTTTTTTCTTTCTTTCTTTCACTCATGTGTGCATAATAGGAAAGCAGAGAGCTGCTTAGAATTGGGCTAGAAACTGGGCCTTTTTCATGTTGCTTTGGTGGGTTAAATATAACCCTATCATTACAGCATCAAGCCCTAATGGGCTGCACACAATTGGTTGGAAGAAAAGGATCGTAGGCCCAACAATCTCCTCCTCCAGTCTAAAGGAGAGTCTATCATCATGACTTTTAAGTTGGATATCCATTCGACGAGATCCTTATAAGTAACAAGCTTCTTTATAGGATATGTGGGGACCCGTCACGCGAAACGAGATTACTCAAAACGTAAAACACAATCAATCTCTAATTAATCACATACCCAAAAATATGGGTAAATTAAAATCGATTTCAACATCAACACCCGCTCAGAAACGTTTGAAGGATCCAGAAATCTTTCTTGTATCCATGTTATACCACACAAACAATCATTAATATCCTAACAAAAGTCTGATTCATTTGAAACATTATATACAAACTTTATCTTGCCCAGACCTGAGAGTACAGGGACGACTCTAGGACACACTAGACATCTAATCAACTTTCCCAAAGAATCATTACCATAGCTCCTCTTGGCTGCCACATGTTTGTTTTTGTCACTTCCGATTACCTAAAAAAAATGTGGCGAACCACAAGGGTGAGACACAGTCCCAGCAAGTGATATAACCATCAACAACGTTTATTGATTACAACATTTTTAAGTAATTAAGTAGTTAACAGTTTAATCTGATATAACAAATAAGATCAACAGTATTGATGATTAACAAAATACATAAAGGAGCATATAACAATTATCATCATCAAGCTGACTATCATCATTTTACTTATTAACTGTATAAGAGATTCAATAGCATATGCATAACTAGCATAAGAAAGTGTAGTAGCATGTTATCTCTATTAATATGAATAAGTCTAGCATCATAAGCATATCTAACAGCATTAGCATGTCTAACAGTTTGAACAGATCAATATCATAAGCAAAGCTATCACATAAGCATGAGTATTTGCATAAGCATGATTAGCAGTATATGCATTTCTAATTATAGAGGCATGGCTAGCATACTAAACATAACTAACAACATGAGATAGCTAGCATCATGATTATAATCAACAGTAGCAGTATAGATATCAACATAAGCATGACTATTATATGTACACATTTACAGTCTTATGCATATCCACAACATAAGTATAATTACTCTCTCTTAATTGCACTAAGCATCATCTTTATGTAAAGAGAACAAACAAGGGTTATCATCCAATGTGAAGCGTCATGTATAAACCTAAACAGATATGCTATACGGCTGTATTACATCTTTTATTATGCCCTGGGGAATTTGAATCGTACCATTCAAAGTCCAACCGACCCCTGCGAAGGGCTATTCGGTTCCGTACAAGATCTAGGAGTATCGACATCCTAAGATCTCTTCCCCCCGGTCAGTACGAGTAAAAAGGCAGTGACATATCAGTCAAAGCTGCCACCACAGTAACATATAGTCATGCTGAAAACCACTAGTCCGACCTTGGTACAGGTCACGACACTAGAAACCAGGGTATTCAAATCCAAACACTGAGGTACAACCGCAGTTATCCTCTAATCACATCATGTTATAACCACAGAGACACGACCGCAGCCGTTCTCAATCACATCAGATGTATGAGGCATGACCATAGCCAACCTCCACAATATGTATTGTGGATGACAAGGATATATCCTCAACCTGCCACCCCCACATATTCAACAATATGCGCTCCGAGTTTCCCTTAGGAATACTCATTTCACCATCCAACAAGTTCTGACACTGAAGATGGTTCTACGGCACATGGCACTACATGATTAGAGTTGCACTTGATTAGTTATACTAATTGGGTGAATTTAAGGCTGCATCAAACAAGTGGACATACAAACCCTAATTCACTTCTATCAAGCATATAAATATCAAAACTTGAAAAGATATAAAATGTGTGAAACAAAAATTCTCATCTCATCATCACATGGTACTATTCATCTCCCACTCATGAGACTACACCAGTCATCATGCTATCGCAAGATAATAATCTTTTTCACAATATCAAAGGGTATCAACCCTTATCAACATAAGAGGATTTCACCTCATTCAGGGCTCGACCACGCCCAAAGGTCATTAAGACCATCATATTATTCCCTGCAAGATCATCATTATCTTTGCATGCCTTATAACAAGGCTCAACAACATCAATTATATATAATACACCAGATCAGTACAATATTGCATTTATGAACTAGGTGGTATTCATAAACAATCATAGCAGGGTTATATTAACATTAAGAACATTCCTTTATTACATCAACATGCAAGGAATCTAGATATGATTAACTCTCATCATATTCATTATACACATGTTTAGCATAAGAAAGTATCAACCATGTGACTATAATAACCACCAATTAACATATCAAGGTTATGATCATAGTAAGGAGGTTATTCTACCATCATTCCATTATATAAGAATGTTAAACATGAATACTCATCTTTATCTAATTGCATTAGAGTTAGGTTCAACATGATAAATTATATAAATGTTACTAATCAACACTCATATCCAAACCCTAACTCACGGCATCCCCATTGGATCATGGATGCATAAGGTGAAGCACCACCTTCACATTCCATACTATTCTCAAGTATGAACCCACACATAAATCAAGGTGTAACCATCAGGTTATAGCATACTAGGGTTTCAACAATAATAACAAAGTCTTCATGATTGTATTAGTCATTCAAGGACTATTAATACCCAATTACCATCATTTAGTTATATTAAAGATAGGTATAACAAGTTATACCTAATTAGGGTCACATATCAACACAATATGATTATCATCTCTTCTATTCATATGAATGAATATGTAAGACTAACTTATTAAGGTAACCCTCCATTTGTTCCATCATCATTCAACCCATATCACTATACCACAATGCCATCTAGAACCATCAGATGATTAAAAGGCAAGACTATTGGTTGTTTACATAAATAAACATCTGGATAAACCACCTACGAAGTCCTTGATTTGTGCTCTAGAAAGAGTCACCATCTAACCCTAGACATCCCTTGATTAACAACACAAAAGGTTCTATTAAAAGTAGGGTAAAACCCACAATCAATTGTTCATTTCGAACAAGACATCCATTGCCAACAAGTAAAATCCTTAAGTTGATCATACAAAGAAAATCATCTAAATCCCATTATTAGAATTAACATATTACATTAGCCATCATTCCACCTTAATAGAGGAATAACCATTATATCTTGACCATTGGGTCAAGTTCATATATTAAAACTATCAATTACAGTATATGTTCGACCATTGCATCAAGACCTAAGAAACCATTGGTCTAAGGATTAATTGATGTTAAAACTATATGATTAACTCACCATAAATTGTAGAGACCTGATCCACCATCATTAGTGATCATTAAATCACTATAGGTTGTTAGATCAACACTATATTCCTTAATCAACATCAAATATCAAGCTAATGTCAACATTGATTGATAACATCAGTAGGGTATTTAATGGTTGATCATTAAACTTCTAATTGGTCCAAAACCTAATCTAAGGGGGTGAACATAGGTTGTCAAAAAAACCTGATCCAAGTCACATTATACCTTAGTGCTAACACACACATGATCACATATTCATATATAACTGAAATCAGAACAGGGAACATTATAAAAATCGAAATCTAAGTCAAGTATAGCTTTTTAGTGCATGAATCATCATTTTCAAGAAAGAACATGACCTAGAAGGTTTATGGTAAGCAATAAACGTGAACCAAGTTATAAAACTTGCCTCTAATGCGAAGATGAAACCGCGCACAGAAGAAATCTCGAGCAGGTAGGGTAGAAAATCCAAGAGTAAGCTAGGAATTTGTTCATCTAACACCTTTCTTCATCAAATGAGCAATTTACTCACAGCGATTTGGGATGTCCGGATTTGTCTGGAAATGTGTCCAGGGCCTGTTTCTGGGCACACACAAGTCTTCTTCTACCTTGGTATTGCTTGGAATTAAGCCTGCGAAACCCAGCAGGTGCTTCACGCACGGCAGGTTGAAGAAAATGAGTGCAAATGAGTACAGGAAACTATGAATTCCTATTCTACCTTCATGGTCGATCTCAAGGGCATCATCCCCTTGATATATCCCACGCCACTAAGCCCTGGTTCAGACCAGCTGCTTACAGCTACTTCTACGCTCACTAACAGGTCGAAGAAGAGGGCCGTGCTTGGTGCTAGACACAGCTACAACTATGGATTCGGATCCAAAGCCATCGATCGTAGTTGGGAGTACCTTCCCGAAGATCTAGCTCGGCCAAACGACCCTTCCTTGGTCGTGCGTAGTGCATCTATTGCTGCCGGTCGGTCGGTCGGCTGCTTCTAGAGGTCGGGGCAGATGGGGGCGCAACTGGGAGCCGCTGGGGTGTGGAGGAGGTAGGAAGGATGGGGAAGGAGAAGCCAGGCTGAATCGGAGCTAAGGGCTCGAGAATCGCCCCTAATTTCTCCTCTGCTGCGGCCGATCGGGCTAGTAGCTGGTCTGTGCGCCGCTTTCAAGCGGTAGTCCTATTTTATCGGGTGAAATAATTTGGGAAAAAGGAAGATAAGGGTAAGGGGGCTATTAGTTATGGGAAATTTGCAAATTAGGTCCAAGGAAAATAAAAAGGCTATAACTTTTGTCTCGAGGGTCCAAATCGAATGATTCCTTTTACAAAACTTAAATCACAAAATCCACTACGACCTCGAAGCAAGAAATTATGCTTATTAGCTTGTCACAACTGGTCAAAGCACTAATTGCATCAATGGGTACTTAATTCAACTTAATCAACTTAATGATGCACTAAGCATTAAATTATGGTAATTAAGGTTGTTCAACACATTAAACAAGTTTAGGGGTTTTACAAATATAAACCCCGAACAGGGATTTCTCCCCTAAAATCCAATATAAACAAAGATGGGTACTTCCTTTGCACATCATCCTATTACCTTCACATGGTTACCTACATATCATGGTGATGTCATATCATTCATACATATCTCATCTTGGGTCAGCACAAAAACTCCCACATAAGAAGACATATCATGATCCCATTAAGAAATTTAATCAACCCCATCTCACTCTTATTCAACTTGTTCTCATAGCAATTACTGCTTCGGCAACCCTAAGGTTTTTGAATAAATATTGATCATATTTTTGACCACATTTGAAATACTTTGACATGTCATCATTCAAAGCTAGATATAACTTGTATGACATGACTGGAACACTCTGTTCCTCCTATTCATAAATTCTATTGGTACATTGGTTAGTCTAAAGGACATAATTCTTAACTCATCATGGTCATGTGAATTATGTCATCCAATCTAAATCTTATGCATTAATATTTGATCATAAGTTTATCTTAAAGGAACACAATATCACATATCTATTGACCAACAAACCATCTATCCTTGATAGTGGTCTTGTCCATCTATCACTGAAACATACACACCATTATAGAATCACCTTTTGTTTTTCCTTACAAACAACATTTATAGGATCATTATCAACTTTCTCTCTCTCTACAAGAGAGGAATATTTGGAATGTTCATTTAATAAACATCTCCAACCTTCACATATTTCTCATATTATTGATACATCTTGGATTAGGGCTGTAAATGGGTACGGGTAGACCCGCAGACCCGCAAATCTGGACCCTTAAAAAACCCGTCACGGGTCTAATTTTTTATACCCGCATACCCTTTGACCCGTATACCCTTGGACCTGCATATAAGCGGGTCCAATAATGGGTATGCTTGGACCCAGACCCGCTAGACCCGTGTACCCGCTATACATAAGTAACTATTTAAATAATATGTTATATATATCATACTTTACTAGTCTAACTAATATAATTCTTGAGATTATATCCTACTCTAACCACAATAAGGATGAGACTAGTCATATAATTAAGAATTAAGTATTCTAGTTACAATAATGAACATCATATATAAACTAAAAATCAAAATGTCTACTAATTTACATTACTTTCTACATAAGTTAAACGTTATGATCATGACTACAAATATGTAAGCAATTACTCAATTAATGTTAATGTATAAAATATAACATTGTCTAATATAACTACTACATGTTAATATGCTATATAATAATAATATCTTGTTCTATTAAATATATATAATATAGTAATTTCTCTTATATAAACAATATGATGTTTTATAGAACTGCTTACCCACATTCCCGCTATTATTGCGGGTACGGGTATGGTTCGGGTCTATGTTTTGTATTATGCGGGTCTAGAACCGGAACCGGACCCACTAAATTAGATGGGTATGGGTATGGGTATGGCCAGACCCGCACCGTACCCGCACCATTTACACCCCTATCTTGGATACTAGGATTCATTACCTTGGTATCTACCTCAGGTGTTATAAGGAACTTACATCCTTATCTCATCTACTTTTACCAACATAAAAAATATCAAGACATATAAGAGGAGTCTTCCTAATTATTGGAAGGCTCAAAAGAAAAGTCATCACAAACTTTATGATCGTGGAACCATAGTCCAAACAACCTTATTCTATAGTAAGATATACATCCTCATGTTTAGAATGAATCCACACATACCAAGTGGCAATGATCCACTTGAAAGATGTGCCCTGGAAAGGAAAGACACAAAGGGAAACACACTTCCCACATCATAGCAACATTGTTCAAGGTCACTAGTAAAAATGTAACCAATTCTTTTTCATAATGAAAGTTACAACTTCTTACATATCATTTTACCTTTTTCATTTTTTTGATCTCTTGCCATTAGCATAGGAATCATCATGATTAACATATCTCATTACTCCTTCCTTGATGACTATTTATCACACTTGGGTATGTTCACTTATTTTATTATATTTTTCAACCACTTATCAATAGGTAAATCCTCATATTCCACATTTTCTTCATTAAATTGGGATCATATCCCTTAATTTCTTTCACATGTCATACTGATTTTTCATTAACACTTTCTTACACACATAGGTTGGTCTGAGATTAACTCAGGTTCCACCTTATTTCTTTGTCACTGTTCTCATCCATCTTCTCATTTTATACTTGTTATAGGAGTTCTCTCTATCTTATGTGGATTTCATAGCTTGATTCACTTTATAAGTATAGACTTATCTGTCTTTTACTTTATTATCTTCTTGAATCACATCTTCAAGAACTCCTCTTTTCCTTATTTGTATTCAGATTTAGATTTTATGGTGTTGTATCTTTCTCTTATAGTTACCAAACATTCAAGTTTTGATAGATTATGTGCAATTTTCATCTTCTTTAAGGTAGGATTGAGATATTCACACCATGATTTCTTATTCATTATGCTCTTTAGATTGTCTCAAAATGACTACATGATCAGAGAAATCAAAAAGATAACAATCTAAGAGTTCCATACTTACCTTTCTTCAATAATTGAATACCTGGCCAAGGCACCCAAATACTGAGATTAGGCAGTATGCACCATATTTTTGTGTCATGTTCCTGACTTGGACATCATCCTAGTCTTATGTCCTAGTGTCCCTATAGACTCAGTGAACCTAAAGCTCTAACACCAAACCTGTGGGGACCCGTCACACGAAACGCGATTACTCAAAACGTAAAACACAATCAATCTCTAATTAATCACATACCCAAAAATATGGGTAAATTAAAACTGATTTCAACATCAACACCCACTCCGAAACGTGTGAAGGATCCCGACATCTTTCTTGTATCCATGTTATACCACACAAACAAGCATTAATTTGCTAACAAAAGTCTGATTCATTTGAAACATTATATACAACTTTATCTCGCCCGAACCTGAGAGTACAGGGACGACTCTAGGACACACTAGACATCTAATAAACTTTCCCCAAGATTCATTACCATAGCTCCTCTTGGCTGCCACATGTTTGTTTTTGTCACTTCCGATTACCTAAAAAAAAATGTGGCGAACCACAAGGGTGAGACACAGTCCCAGCAAGTGATATAACCATCAACAACGTTTATTGATTACAACATTTTTAAGTAATTAAGTAGTTAACAGTTTAATCAGATATAACAAATAAGATCAACAGTATTGATGATTAACAAAATACATAAAGGAGCATATAACAATTATCATCATCAAGCTGAATATCATCATTTTCCTTATTAACCGTATAAGAGATTCAATAGCATATGCATAACTAGCATAAGAAAGTCTAGTAGCATGTTATCTCTATTAACATGAATAAGTCTAGCATCATAAGCATATCTAACAACATTAGCATGTCTAACCGTTTGAACAGATCAATATCATAAGCAAAGCTATCACATAAGCATGAGTATTTGCATAAGCATGATTAGCAGTATATGCATTTCTAATTATAGAGGCATGGCTAGCATGCTAAACATAACTAACAACATGAGATAGCTAGCATCATGATTATAATCAACAGTAGCAGTATAGATATCAACATAAGCATGACTATTGTATGTACACATTTACAGTCTTATGCATATCCACAACATAAGTATAATTACTCTCTCTTAATTGCACTAAGAATCATCTTTATGTAAAGAGAACAAACAAGGGTTATCATCCAATGTGAAGCGTCATGTATAAACCTAAACAGATATGCTATACGGCTGTATTACATCTTTTATTATGCCCTGGGGAATTTGAATCGTACCATTCAAAGTCCAACCGACCCCTGCGAAGGGCTATTCAGTTCCGTACAAGATCTAGGAGTACCGACATCCTAAGATCTCTTCCCCTTGGTCAGTACGAGTAAAAAGGCAATGACATATCAGTCAAAGTTGCCACCACAGTGACATATAGTCAAGCTGAAAACCACTAGTCCGACCTTGGTACAGGTCACGACACTAGAAACCAGGTATTCAAATCCAAACACTAAGGTACAACTGTAGTTATCCTCTAATCACATCATGTTATAACCACAAAGACACGACCGCAGCCGTTCTCAATCACATCAGATGTATGAGGCATGACCATAGCCAACCTCCACAATCTGTATTATGGATGACAAGGATATATCCTCAACCTGCCACCCCCGCATATTCAACAATATGCGCTCCGAGTTTCCCTTCGGAATACTCGTTTCACCATCCAACAAGTTCTGACACTGAAGATGGTTCTACGGCACAGGGCACTACATGATTAGAGTTGCACTTGATTAGTTATACCAATTGGGTGAATTAAGGCTGCATCAAACAAGTGGACATACAAACCCTAATTCACTTCTAGCAAGCATATAAATATCAAAACTTGAAAAGATATACAATGTGTGAAACATAAATTCTCATCTTATCATCAAATGGTACTATTCATTTTCCACTCATGAGACTACACCAGTCATCATGCTATCACAAGATAATAATCTTTTTCACAATATCACAGGGTATCAACCCTTATCAACATAAGAGGATTTCACCTCATTCAGGGATCATCCACGCCCAAAGGTCATTAAGACCATCATATTATTCCCTGCAAGATCATCATTATCTTTGCATGCCTTATAACAAGGCTCAACAACATCAATTATATATAATACACCAGATCAGTACAATATTGCATTTATGAACTAGGTGGTATTCATAAACAATCATAGCAGGGTTATATTAACATTAAGAACATTCCTTTATTACATCAACATGCAAGGAATCTAGATATGATTAACTCTCATCATATTCATTATACACATGTTTAGCATAAGAAAGTATCAACCATGTGACTATAATAACCACCAATTAACATATCAAGGTTATGATCATAGTAAGGAGGTTATTCTACCATCATTCCATTATATAAGAATGTTAAACATGAATACTCATCTTTATCTAATTGCATTAGAGTTAGGTTCAACATGATAAATTATATCAATGTTACTAATCTGCACTCATATCCAAACCCTAACTCACAACATCCTCATTGGATCATGGATGCATAAGGTGAAGCATCACCTTCACATTCCATACTATTCTCAAGTATGAACCCACACATAAATCAAGGTGTAACCATCAGGTTATAGCATACTAGGGTTTCAACAATAATAACAAAGTCTCCATGATTGTATTAGTCATTCAAGGACTATTAATACCCAATTACCATCATTTAGTTATATTAAAGCTAAGTATAACAAGTTATACCTAATTAGGGTCACATATCAACACAATATGATTATCATCTCTTCTATTCATATGAATGAATAGGTAAGACTAACTTATTAAGGTAACCCTCCATTTGTTCCATCATCATTCACCTCATATCACTATACCACAATTCCATCCAGAACCATTGGATGATTAAAAGGCAAGACTATTGGTTGTTTGCATAAATAAACATCTGGATAAACCACCTACGAAGTCCTTGATTTGTTCTCTAGAAAGAGTCACCATCTAACCCTAGACATCCCTTGATTAACAACACAAAATGTTCTATTAAAAGTAGGGTAAAACCCACAATCAATTGTTCATTTCGAACAAGCCATCCATTGCCAATAAGTAAAATCCTTAAGTTGATCATACAAAGAAAATCATCTAAATCCCATTATTAGAATTAACATATTACATTAGCCATTATTCCACCTTAATAGAGGAATAACCATTATATCTTGACCATTGGGTCAAGTTCATATATTAAAACTATCAATTACAATATATGTTCAACCATTGCATCAAGACCTAAGAAACCATTGGTCTAAGGATTAATTGATTCTAAAACTATATGATTAACTCACCATAAATTGTAGAGACCTGATCCACCATCATTAGTGATCATTAAATCACCATAGGTTGTTAGATCAACACTATATTCCTTAATCAACATCAAATATCAAGCTAATGTCAACATTGATTGATAACATCAGTAGGGTATTTAATGGTTGATCATTAAACTTCTAATTGGTCCAAAACCTAATCTAAGGGGGTGAACATAGGTTGTCAAAACAACCTGATCCAAGTCACATAATACCTTAGTGCTAATACACACATGATCACAGATTCATATATAACTGAAATCAGAACAGGGAACATTATAAAAATCGAAATCTAAGTCAAGTATAGCTTTTTAGTGCATGAATCATCATTTTCAAGCAAGAACATGACCTAGAAGGTTTATGGTAAGCAATAAACGTTGAGCAAGTTATAAAACTTGCCTCTAATGCGAAGATGAAACCGCACACAGAAGAAATCTCGAGCAGGTAGGGTAGAAAATCCAAGAGTAAGCTAGGAATTCATCTAGCACTTTTCTTCATCAAATGAGCAATTTAGGTTCCGATGAACCATGTAAATTTACTGGTCCAATCCACACTGATCAAATGATAAACTATATCATATAAAAGCGTAAAGAAGCGATTTATGAAATAAAAAGTCGGGCGACGTCAAATACTGCCCAACGCCTGATAACTGTTGTTATCAGCGAAAATCGTGCAATTAACCAAAACTTTTCAAATGCCAGAGTTAATTCATGATAAGTGAGAGAAACTCTACCCACAATGATTTGGGATGTCCAGATTTGTCCGGAAATGTGTCCATGGCCGGTTTCTGGGCACACACAAGTCTTTCTTCTACCTTGGTATTGCTTAGAATTAAGCCTGCAAAACCCAGCATGTGCTTCACACACGGCAAGTTGAAGAAAACGAGTGCAAATGAGTATAGGAAACTACGAATTCCTATTCTACCTTCATGGCCGAGCTCAAGGGCATCATCCCCTTGATATATCCCACGCCACTAAGCCCTGGTTCAGACCAGCTGCTTACAGCTACTTCTACGCTCACTAACAGGTCGAAGAAGAGGGCCGTGTTTGGTGCTAGACGCAGCTACAACTACGGATTCGGATCCAAAGCCATCGATCATAGTTGGGAGTACCTTCCCGAAGAGCTAGCACGGCCAAACGACCCTTCCTTGGTCGTGCGCTGCACAACTATTACTGCAGGTCGGTCGGTCGGCTGATTCTAGAGGTCGGGGCAGATGGGGGCGCAGCTAGGCGCCGCTAGGGCATGGAGGAGGTAGCAAGGATGGGGAAGGAGAAGCCAGGCTGAATCGGAGCTAAGGGCTCGAGAATCGCCCCTAATTTCTCCTCTGGTGCGGCCGATCGGGCTAGCAGCTGGTCTGTGCGTCGATTTCAAGCGGTAGTCCTATTTTATCGGGTGAAATAATTTGGGAAAAAGTAAGATAAGGGTAAGGGGGCTATTAGTTATGGGAAATTTGCAAATTAGGTCTAAGGAAAATAAAAAGGCTATAACTTTTGCCTCAAGGGTCCAAATCGAATGATTTCTTTTACAAAACTTAAATCACAAAATCCACTATGACCTCGAAGCAAGAAATTATGCTTATTAGCTTGTCACAACTGGTCAAAGCACTAATTGCATCAATGGGTACTTAATTCAACTTAATCAACTTAATGATGCACTAAGCATTAAATTATGGTAATTAAGGTTGTTCAACACATTAAACAAGTTTAGGGGTCTTACAGGATATGTCTTCATCAACATGTCAAAAGATTATTGTTGGTGTGACTTTTTTAGCTTCAATCGGTCATCAGTAACAACTTCACACAACCAATGGTATCTTAAATCAATATGCTTTGTCTAAGAGTGATAAAAATAATTTTTTCTTAAGTTCATGACACTCTAACTATCATAGTAAATAACATATTCATCTTGTCTCAGATCCAATTCTTACAAGAAATTTGTGAGCCAAACTATTTCTTTCCTTGCCACACAAACTGTAAAATATTCTACCTCATTAGTAGATAAAACAACACACTTTTACAATTTAGATTGCCAACTAATAGCTCCCCCTACAAAAGTGAACAAAAAATCTGAGGTAGACTTTCTATGATCAAGATCACCTGCTAAGTCTGCATCTGTGAGATCTGTAAGAATTCGTGGTGCCCCGCCAAAGCATAAACAAGCCCTAGATGTACCTGTCAAATATACAAGTATAGAATTAACAACATTCCATTGCACCTTATTAGGGTCAGATAAAAATCTTCTAGTCACACCAAATGCATATGCAATATCTGTCACCATAGCATACATCAAACTTCTTACTGTAGAAGAGTAGAGCATGTGAGCCATCTCTTGCTTTTCCTGCTCACAAGAAGGAGATTGTTTTCTACTCAATCTGAAGTGATTGGCTAAGGGAGTATCAATTTACTTTGCTCCTTTCATGTTGACCTATCAAGGAGACTCTCAACATACTTTTCTAGTGACAACCAAAGTTTTTGTAACACTCGGGCCCACTTCCCAAGGCTCTAGTAGAGTTTCATGAATGATGACAAGCCTCACAGACCAACATTAGATTGTAATACACACTTTGTCCTCACTCACGCACAAGCCAGGATATACTTCCAGACTGGTCACCCATCACAATACTACTATGGGTTAAGCAAGCTTAACCACTGAGTTCTTTAGAGATGTGATCCTTGAAAAGGAGGTGCACCTTGATGATATGGGTAGTTGACGCAGATTTACTATGCGCTGAAACACAAGTGAACGCGTCGAGTAGTACAGGCCTTTGTGAGGCCTGAGTCGAACTCAGGGATACATGCAATCGTCGGGGAGTCCTACTAACTACTCGCGATCAGCTAAGCCGATTAACAAGTTGAGAGTTGTTGTTAAAATTTAAAAGAAAAATAAAAACAAAACAAAACAAGAAATCGATTAAATGTTGGTTTAATCAATTCAAAAGGAGATCTTTAGGGTTACGATTTCACCGCGGGTTTTCATTGTATTAAATTCTATATAGCTACTCAATTTTATCTCTCTATCCGGGTAGTGGCCTGAAATCAGAATTGCCCACTGTCGTGGTACAATTCACTACTTATGTCTAGGTCAGTTCCACCGTCGTAGTAACCTATACCCTAAACTAGGTGCATTATAAATGACCTCTCAGTATCCACCATTAATCTTACACCGCCTTGTTCAAGGGATTTGTCAATTAATGTAAATTACGTCTCTTTTCAACCGTTAATTCTTCTTTCAAAGCAATTAAGGGCATTAGGTTATTATTATGGTGATCAAGCATAACAATATATTGGAGAACACGAAATTATACCACGGATTTAAGAGATAAGATATGGATTACTATTATAAAATCATCATACAATGAATCCTCGGGCTACTCCCGATCCTAAAGATAAAGGGAATTAGCCCCGCATGTTCATCTCAGAGTACAATGTAGTAAAGAAAAGGGGAAACATGAGAAAAACGAAATTGAGTGGTGAAACCCCTGAACGGAGAAGGTCCAATCGATCCTTGGTGTGGAATCCGTGTTCTGCCACCTTTCGGTGGTGGAATTCATCTTCTTCAGCGTCCGGATCGGTGGGATCGTGCTCTCGTGCTCTGTTCTTCTCTTCTTGCTCTCCGGGATGTGTGTGGCGGCTAATGACGTGATCCCCCAGTCAAGGGCGCCGTCATTAGGTATATCTCCCTAATTAGGTCACCAATTAACCACAGCCGTCCGATTGAGATCATTCTGAATCGAACTCATATCTGACGGTGTCGATACCATCAACGCGGGTCGATGGTATCGACCTAGCGTGATAGCGGCAACACTTCTTTCCTTTCGTCTGAGCGCCTGATGTCGTCTCGATACCATCGACGCGGGTTGATGGCATCGACAAACCTGTAGCGACGGTTTTGTCATTTTGTGTCGCTGTAGCTCCCCCCATCAATAGTATCGACCATCGTGTCGATAGTATCGACTCCTTCCTCACCAGCAGCCTGATGGTATCTCGATAACATCGACATCCCCGTCGATAGTATCGACCTTGTTCTGGTCCTTGCAGCTGACAGCCTGTGGTCCGGTCGATGGTATCGACGGCAGCATATACTTGTTTTTCCTGAAATTAATACACGGAGCCACATAAATCCACACAAAATATATTTTTTCGATAATTAATACTAAAAATGCTTAAATAAAGGGAATTTGACATAAAGAAGTAGCATAGACAAAAATTAATGAATTATGCAACATTAACCATGAAAATGACTAATAAATGCATAAAACGCATATCAAACAAGTCTATAAATGCGAGTCAAAATCATCGCATCAAAATCCTGTAAGCTTGAACATTGCTTGCCCCTGAGCAACTATTTCTTAGAATAGAATTTCCAGAGTCAACTAAAGAACAAAGCATCACAACAGACATCCCAGATGATTCCCACCAGACATTCACATACCGGCCCTCGCTAACCACAGAATGATAATTACCCTGAAGGCGACAGTAATCATCCATAAAAGATGTTGACCTCAAAACTGATGAACACTATCACATAAGGCAGTTAACATAATAAAATTCGCCGGTCCAGGCTTGGTGCATCTTGTGATCTTCTATACTACGTTGCTCGCCCTAGCTACCATCTACATGGAAGTAGTTCTCCTGCTATTCATTAGTGAGGAGAAATTCATGGTGACCTACCAATCTGAGCAACGGGTGGATGAAATGGGCGGCTCATGGAAGAAGTGGAAGTATAATACAATTTCAACATGCATAAAACAAAAATGCCCTAAATGATGCAAATGCGCATGAAAAATGCCCTAATGCCTAAGATTAGGTGGAATGATGAATGCACTAACCATCCGTCTCAAAATGAGATGGATATCTAATTAAGATACCTCATGTACTCATTCATCTTAAAATGTAGGTGAGATTATATTCCTTTCTCCTTATTCCACTTGCTTCTAAATAACTTTTTTTTTTCAATTTCAGATTTTTTTTTTCATTACAAACCCTTATATCCATGATTGACAAGAATACTTATCGGGCTTATATTTTTTGCATAGCTCAAATATTTGCACTATTTGGAAGGTATGGAATAAATTAATTCACCACTAAAGAATAAATGAGGTACATGACATACTTTATGCACAAAAGTTATGAATGCAACTACCTGACATGCACCTAAGGGTAATGTGCATGTATACCTATTCTAATCTTTTTTTCCTATTTCATAGGAGGAGGGACTCCAGAAAAGGACACCCTTTGTGCCACCGCATCAAAGGGCACAGGCTGTACCGGTCCCCTATCTGAACAGTGCTAAGGCAAGGAAGGTAGATGATCAATTCAAAAAGTTCTTGGACAGTTTCAGGAAGCTTTCAATAAACATCCCTCTATTGGAAGCTATTGAGAAAATTCCATCTTACGGAAAATTTCTGAAAGACATCATCACGAAGAAGAGAAAAATTCCGGACACGGAAGTAGTTGTGCTTAAAGAGCAGGTGAGTGCCTTCATCATGGGCACATTGCCACCAAAGAGGCAAGATCCGGGTTGTTTCAACATTTCGTGCTATATCGGGAAAGTCAAATTTGGTGAGGCATTATGGGACTCGGGAGCAAGCATCAATTTAATGCCCCTTTCTACATTCAAAAAGTTGGTATTAAAGGAGTCAAGGCCAAGTAACATGACAATTCAATTGGCAGATAACTCTGTAGTGAAACCATATGGGATTTGTGAAGATGTTCTTGTGAAAGTGGATAGATTTGTATTTCCTGTAGATTTTGTCATCATGGAGATGCAAGATGAGCAAGGCAATGAGCTACTACTTGGAAGACCATTCCAAGCTACAGCTGACATGATACTTGAGATGGGGAGAGGCCGGTTGACCTTGGGCATTGCCGATGACCGATTTGAGATGGTCATGCCTTCCAGCTCCACTTCATCTAAATCCAAGGAACAATGTCACATGATAAAACATTTTGATAATAACATCTCACTTTGTCTAGGGAAGCCATTCTTGGATATGGCTCATGTAATGACTAAGGTGGACAAAGGGACTTTGGCTGTAGACATCATGGAGCAAACCAAAGTAGTTTCCCTTTGCAAGGGTGTAGGATTCCCGAATGATGAGAATGAGGACATTCCTCCCTCTATGGAGGATGATGCTATAGAAAATTCAGTTTTTGATGCATATCCGGAATTACCATTGGAGGCTTGTTTAGTAAACATCACTCATGATTGGATGAGAAGCAAATCGTTCAAGGAGTGCGCCAAAATGCTTCAGATGCTTTCGTGTTTCTATGCGAGGTATTATGAAGATTTAGGTGAACTTCCCCCTCCACTTCAATCATCACTGATCAGCCCGCCAGAGTTAAAATTGAAGCCACTACCACCGCACCTCAAGTATGCCTTTCTAGTGGAGGAAGAAAAGTTACATGTGATCATTTCTACATATCTGAGTACGGAAGAGGAAGACCAATTGTTGAAAGTGCTGAAGAACCATCGGGGAGCATTTGGGTGGTCTGTCGCAGATAAAAAGGGGATTTCCCCTACCTTGTGTCAGCATAAGATTCGGCTCGAGAAGGGAGCCAAGTCGGTGATCCAACCGCAACGTCGACTGAATTCGAGCATGATGGAGGTGGTGAAGAAGGAGGTGATTAAGCTTCTCTCCGTAGGTATCATATATGTGATTTCAGACTCGACATGGGTAAGTCCCATGCAGGTAGTCCCTAAAAAGGGGGGTATTACTGTCACTCAAAACATTTTAAATGAACCTGTCACCACCCGTTTGGTAACCGGGTGGCGAGTTTGTATTGATTACCTCCGTCTTAATGCCGCTACGCTGAAAGATCACTTTCCTTTACCATTCATTGATCAAATTCTAGAGCGCTTAGCCAGACGATCTCATTTCTGTTTTCTAGACGGGTATTCGGGATACAATTAGATTTCAATCGATCCTAAGGACCAAGAGAAATCTACTTTCACTTGTCCCTATGGAACTTCTGCGTATCGCCGCATGCCCTTTGGATTATGCAATGCACCAACAACTTTTCAGCGTTGTATGCTAGCCATTTTTTCTGATATGGTAGAACGCTGTCTTGAAGTTTTTATGGATGATTTTTCCATTTATGGTACTTCATTTGATGAATGCCTTTATTACTTAGATAAGGTATTACAGAGATGTGAGGACACACATTTGGTCCTCAACTGGGAGAAATGTCATATGATGGTGAGTGAAGGAATAGTGCTAGGACACAAGGTGTCTAGCAAAGGTTTGGAGGTAGATCCGGTGAAAATTGAAGTAATTTCTAAATTGCCCCCACCAAATTCGGTAAAAGGGGTAAGAAGTTTCTTAGGACACGCCGGATTTTATCGTCGGTTCATAAGAGATTTTTCTAAAATCGCCAAACCGCTATCCGAGCTTCTCAAGAAAGATGTTGTTTTTTATTTCAATGACAAATGCTTACACGTGTTCAACGTGCTGAAGGAGAAATTGATTTCCGCCCCAGTTGTTCAAACACCGGATAGGACTAAGCCATTCTAACTCAAGTGTGATGCATCAGATTTTGCGGTAGGAGCTGTGTTGGGACAGTGGGTGGAAAATAAACCCGCCGTAATTTTTTATGCATCCAAGACTTTGAATGATGCTCAATTAAATTACACAACTACTGAAAAAGAATTGCTTGCCGTGGTTTTCTCTTTTGAAAAATTCCGGCAATATTTAGTTGGATCGAAAGTAATTGTTTGGACTGATCATGCCACTATTAAATATTTGATGTAGAAAAAAGATGCCAAACCTAGATTGATTAGGTGGATCTTGCTCCTACAAGAATTTGATATCGAAATTAAAGATAAGGCGGGGATTGAAAATGTTGTGGCGGATCATTTGTCTAGGTTAGAGAGGGTGGATGAAAAAGATTTACACATACCCATAACCGAGAAATTTCCGGATGAACAATTATTGAAAGTGAATTCTAAAGATCCTTGGTTTTTATATATTGTGAATTATCTTGCTTGCAGGATCATCCCAGAAGATTGGACGTATCAAGAGAAGAAGAAGTTTTTCCATTCTCTAAGATACTATTTTTGGGATGACCCCATTCTTTTAAAACAATGCAGGGATGGTGTTCTACGCAGGTGTGTACCTGAGGAGGAATACGAGAGTGTTCTTCGTCACTGCCACACTCTACCTACGGGCGGACACCACGCGAGCTCTCGTACGGCTGCCAAAGTGTTGGAAAGTGGCCTATATTGGCCTACCTTGTTCCGCGACGCCTATGAGTTCGTGAGACAATGCGATTCCTGCCAAAGAGCAGGTAACATCTCAAAGAGACAAGAGATGCCCCTGAATGTCTTTCAAGAGGTGGAGGTATTTGATTTATGGGGTATAGATTTCATGGGACCCTTTGTGTCCTCAAATTCGAATTTATATATCCTCTTAGCTGTTGATTATGTGTCGAAGTGGGTAGAAGCAATACCCTCAAGGACTAATGATTCTTCTGTAGTGTGCAGATTTGTAAAAGAAAACATCTTCTACAGGTTTGGAGTGCCCTGAATGATCATCAGTGATGGGGGTACGCACTTTAAGAATCACAAGTTCTCGATATTGTTGAAGAAATATGGGGTAAAACATAACATAGGTACCCCATATCACCCGCAAACTCAAGGACAGGTGGAAGTCTCTAATCGAGAAATTAAGAAGATTTTGGAGCGTACGGTAGCTTCCACGAGGAAAAATTAGAGTGCCTTACTGCCGGATGCATTGTGGGCATATAGGACGGCATATAAGACACCTATAGGCACCACGCCTTTTAGGTTGGCGTATGGCCGGGCTTGTCACTTACCGGTGGAGTTAGAGCATAAAGCACATTGGGCGTTAAGAAAGCTCAATTTGAGCTATGATGAAGTGGGGAAGAAGAGATTGCTTGAATTAAATGAATTGGATGAGTTGCGCATGACTGCATATGAGAACTCTCGGTTATACAAGGAGCGCACTAAGTTGATCCACGGTCGTCACATTCAGATGCACGCCTTCAAGAAGGGAGATCGTGTGTTGCTATTTAATTCAAGGCTGAAGTTGCATCTCGGGAAGCTCAAATCCCGGTGGAGTGGACCATTTATGGTGGAAGAAGTCAAGCCACATGGCGCAATCTTGGTGCGCGATGGTGAGACAACATTTTTGGTGAATGGACAGAGGTTGAAGCTATATTTTGGAGAAGATTACACAAGGAAGGTGAATGAGGTCAAAATCATTTCACTTTTGGATGCATGATGTGACTCAAGTCGTCTAGCCTAAGACGTTAAATAAGGGCGCTTGTTGGGAGGCAACCCAACCATTGATACCTTGAATTAGTTCATTTACATTCGTAGTTTAATTTGTTTTTACTTAGTTTTTAGTGTAAAAAAGATACCGTGATTGTTTGCTACTTGTGTAGGGCTGAGGCAGGGTCGATACCATCGACCCTTGTGTCGATGGTATCGACCATGGTACAAGTTGATGACTGTAGAAATCGGACTGCGTCGATACTATCGACGGCCTCGTCGATGGTATCGACATACTTACAGGCAGATCGCAAAGTCAAGGTCGATGGTATCGAGATGCCTGTCGATACCATCGAGATCTCTAGAGATTTTTAGAAGAAATCGACTCAGTGAAGTCGATACTATCGACGGGTGTGTCGATGGTATCGACACATTCAAGTGAAAAAGGCGGCGGCCGGGCCTCGCGAGGATTTTCCCTAATCAGAGAGTCGATAGTTTCGACTCGCGTCGATAGTATCGATGCGCCATGTCAACAATCTGTGAGAAATATCAACAGCATCGCAGCAAACAAAGAAATCGATCAGGGGGATGGGTTGATACTATCGACCCGCGTCGATAGTATCGACGCGTCAACAATCTGGGCCCTGCAGATCCAGCCATCGACGACCGTCGATACTAGCGGAGGTGCGGATCGTGCTACCCGAGTCGATACTATCGACTCGCGTCAATGATATCGATGGGCAGATAGTAGCACCGGCCATGGCTATATATGGGGAGTAGTTGTATCAGATGACATCACACCTTCAGTGCAATCTTCCTCCACTTGTACCGAGCGAGTTCCAGAGCTGTGCAAGCCCGTCGACGAGCAACACCGAGCTAGTTCTTCATCGAGCGGAGATCGATTCTCCAATCTTCACCGAGCTCCTTTCTAATCCTCTTTCTCTCGCAAACATGGTGCATGGAGCTGGTGCGTCATCTTCACGTGCGAACCCGGCGGATATACCAGAGTTCGTGCCACCTCCTCCCACGTCAGGTTCACACCCGCGTCTGATTCATCCATCCACGGAGGTGAAGAAGATCTATGAGGAGATCTTAAAGAGGAAGATAGAGCCAACCCGTTATGTCGAACGGAACATGATCCGCGACTTAGGGTTCGAGGCCAACTTGGCCTACATTCTGAAAGGACAGGCGCACCACACAAGCCGAAGACCGGACGAGCTGGAATTTCATGCAGATGGCCAGCCGTTCTTCGACGACTCGCCCACGTACAAGGAGTTGGTGGCAGAGTTCATGGCATCACTGGATGTCTGCGTCGTGCCCAATGACATTATTGCCACCGAGCACGAGTGGATCAAAGGCCGGGTGTCGTTCCAGCTGTTCAACATCGACTACACCCTTACGCTCCGGCAATTCAACAAGATCTTCAACAGGAACCACTCGCCAAACGACTACCGGTGCCCGGACAACCGCACCGACTACGACGCAATCTTCGCCGAGCTGGTTACGGTGCCGCCGGGGAAGTCCGTTAGCTACCATAATGCTGCGATAGCTGACTTCGAGCACCCTTTCGTCCGGATACTGCACCGGATGCTCAGTTTGACACTATTTTCTCGGGTGACTTGGCCCTCAGCAAGTTTTAGGAGACAGACTTATTCTTTCTGTTTAAGCTCCTGAAGCGTCAAGAGTGCAATTGGGGTGCTTTCTTTCTGCAGAGAGTATTGGTGGTGAAGAGGAGTACGAGGAAAGTGTCGATTCACTTCGGTGGGTTCATCACCAGGCTGGCTTCATACCTCGGCTTGAATTTACAGACCCTCACTCCTCTATCTACTAGGAGCAAGATGAACTTGCAACATTTGCACCGGTCCAATCTCCTACTTCTTTGAGATGGTTTGGCATATGCGCATTGCCACATCAACCACGCCTATCAGGAGTGCTCGTTGCCTGATCCCGTCTTCAACATCGAAGGGGAACAACACTTCCGGTGGCCAATCATAGCCATCTCCGACTCCGATGAAGAAGGCGGCAATGACGGTGGTGACGACGGAAATGACAGAGAGGCTGAGGAGGAAGAGGAGGCATTCACACCTCTTCGAGCACGAGTGGCACCACAGAAGCGTTCTCAGATGCATCCGGGTGCATCTTCATCATCACAACCTACACCGCCACCACCACCGCCCCCGCAGCCAAGCGAGGATGCTTATTCTATGTAGGGCATGTACACTATGCTGCAAGACATCCAGCAAACACAGCAGCAGCACATGACAATGTATACCGGTATTCAAGACACTACACACCGACTACTAGACAACCAAAGGGCGATGTTCGAGAACGAGTGTCTTTTCCTCAACAACCAACAACAGATACATGATCGGTTGTATCAGATGGAGATGAAGCAGGAGCCCTTCTACGACCACTATTGGAGCCAAAATTATTTTGGAGGTTATCCACAACCTCCACCCAGGGCCCAGTTTGATCCAAGCTTCCAGGGGGAGTATCCTTCTTGGGACCCTACGGCTCCACAATACCCGCCTCCACCACAAGAGTAAACCGGTATCACTGTTCCAACCATTGAGATTGTTTTTTACTATGAGGCCATAGTCGGATTCAAGCTTAGGGGGGGGTAGTTGGAACAGTTCTATCTTTATTTTCTCTGTTTTTAGTTTTATTGCTTTTGTTTCTTGTCATTTGTTTCTTGCAATCTTAGTTTGTTTTAGGATCCAAAATCTATCTAGTGTAATGGTGGATGTCTTTAATGTTGAGTCATCTCAGTTGCATGTGCATGGGAAATTAAGGGAAAATTAAAAACTTTTGAGTGTTCGCAAGCTTGAGTGTTGTTTAACCCTGATCACTTAACTTAGAAAATGATTGGTTTTGTCAACTTTAAAACTGAAAATCACAACTGTACATTCCTAATGATTCATGAAAGTGGACGGAATTGGTTGTTTGAGCCTAAGCTGACCAAGTGATAATGAGACTTTAATTTGAAGTATGAGAGAAAAGACCTTTTAACTACTACACAGGTCAGTTGGAGGGACACATAATATTTTTTTCAAAGGTTCAGTCAACTAGTCTTGTGATCTTTCCACCTCATTTCTTTTCACAATCCACCAAGATTTGGAAGTAAAGTACAGTTTTAACTCTTTTGATTGCATGGCATGTAGATAGGACTTGCATTGCATCCATCTTCACATGTTTGCATATATGGGTAGTTGGAACAGTTCTATCTTTATTTTCTCTGTTTTTAGTTTTATTTCTTTTGTTTCTTGTCATTTGTTTCTTGCAATCTTAGTTTGTTTTAGGATCCACAATCTATCTAGTGTAATGGTGGATGTCTTTAATGTTGAGTCATCTCAGTTGCATGTGCATGGGAAATTAAGGGAAAATTAAAAACTTTTGAGTGTTCGCAAGCTTGAGTGTTGTTTAACCCTGATCACTTAACTTAGAAAATGATTGGTTTTGTCAACTTTAAAACTGAAAATCACAACTGTACATTCCTAATGATTCATGAAAGTGGACGAAATTGGTTGTTTGAGCCTAAGATGACCAAGTGATAATGAGACTTTAATTTGAAGTATGAGAGAAAAGACCTTTTAACTACTACACAGGTCAGTAAGGAGGGACACATAATATTTTTTTCAAAGGTTTAGTCAACTAGTCTTGTGATCTTTCCACCTCATTGCTTTTCACAATCCACCAAGATTTGGAAGTAAAGTACGGTTTTAACTCTTTTGATTGCATGGCATGTAGATAGGACTTGCATTGCAGCCATCTTCACATGTTTGCATATATAAAAATTTAAAAAAAAAATCTCCTCCTCTGCAATAGGGTCTTCAGTAGCATCCATAACTGTGTCATCGACTGGTTCTGCGACCGGTGCGGGCAGCTCCTCAGTGGCTCTAGCTTCTTTTTCAGCTTGGGGTTTGCTTGCTTCATCGGCCCCGGGATTTAGCAATTTCTTGCCACTTCTTAGAAAGATGGCCTTAGCTTGTTGGTTCCCTCTTGGAACATTAGTATTTCCCGGGAAACCTGGATGTGCCGGCTTCTTCAAACTGGCTATCTCCGCAACCATCTGTGCCATAGATGTCTCTATTGTCCTCATTTGAGCCCCATGGCTCTGCAGTGTCTGCCCGAATTGGTTCATGAACTCTCCTTGTTGCTTTATTTGCTGGCCGAAAGTAGCCATAAGTTCTTGGTTTTGCTTTATAACTTGATTGAGTAGCTCTGTGCTCTTATCCTGTGCATCTGGTTGGGGTTTAGCATCTGGATCCTGCAAGAAGTTGTTAGGATCCTTCCAGGAAAACTTCTTGTCTTTTCTCCATGAATAGTCATTGTTCCTGTAACCTGGCTGCTGCCTCATAAATTTTACTTGAGCCTCGTCCTCGGACTCAGTATCCTCCTTTGCAAGCAATTTCTTTGCGAGAAGATCCATCTTCTCATTCAGTTCCTTTATTGCCTTAGATTCTCCTATTAATCGAACCTGTTCCACAATGCCTCTTTCAACCCATGATTGTTTCTTCGCCATGTTCTTTAAGATCTCCCAGCATCTAGTGTCCGTGTTATTCAAGAAGAATCCGGAACCGACCGAATCTATGTTGCTTCTATCATGCTCAGAGAGAGCAAAATAGAAGATCTTCACTTGGGTCTCCTTATCCAGCCCATGATGCGGGCATCGCCTGAGCATAATCTGAAATCTCTCCCAGGTCTCAGAATAAGTCTCGCCTGCTTGTTGAGTGAAGTTGTGGATCTTTCTTATCATGTCATTGGTCTTCTCGGGCAGAAAGAACCTCTCGAAGAAGACTTCCACCATGTGGTCCCAAGACTCCACATATTCATCGTCTAAGTTATGTAGCCATTCACGCGCAATTCCCGCTAGTGAACTCGGGAAGAGCTTCAAGTAGAGCACGTCTTGTGGAAATCTGTCGATTTTTACCATGTCACAATTATCCAAAAACTGACTTATATGCGCGACGGGGTCTTCATTTTTTATCCCATGGAAGGCATTAGATTTCACCAAGTTGATCAAAGCTGGATCAATTTTGTATGTCGGAATATTCAGTGCTTGCTTCTTGATAGGCCCCTTGGAAGCGGGCGAGGAAGAAGCCTTGATCTTCTCCCATATTGTCTGTGGATCATCCATCTCTTCTTGTTCGTGTTCAGAAAGTATATCCTCCAGCTCATCTTGATTATAATCGCCCTCGTCTTCTGGTCCCGGTAGCGGAACCTCTGGTGCACGACCCGCGTAGTCAGTACTACGCGTCTGCACCATGCACAGTACCTAAAAATAGAAAGATTAAATTTAGTGCAGTGCTTGACGATTGCAAATATTTAGAAAATAGATTATGAATTTTTGGAATGATAAAAAAAATAAAAAGGTGGCCTAGAGTGGCCGCTCACAACACTCAAAGTGCCAACAAATTGCTGTATCCCCGACAACGACGCCAAAAACTTGACGCAGATTTACTGTGCGCTGAAACGCAAGTGAACGCATCGAGTAGTACAGGCCTTTGTGAGGCCCGAGTCGAACTCAGGGATACGTGCAATCGTCGGGGACTCCTACTAACTACTCGCGATCAGCTAAGCCGATTAACAAGTTGAGAGTTGTTATTAAAATTTAAAAGAAAAATAAAAACAAAACAAAACAAGCAATCGATTAAATGTTGGTTTAATCAATTCAAAAGGAGATCTTTAGGGTTACGGTTTCACCACGGGTTTTCATTGTATTAAATTCTATATAGCTACTCAATTTTATCTCTCTATCCGGGTAGTGGCCTGAAATCAGAATTTCCCACTGTCGTGGTACAATTCACTACCTATGTCTTGGTCGGTTCCACCGTCGTAGTAACCTATACCCTAAACTAGGTGCATTATAAACGACCTCTCAGTATCCACCATTAATCTTACACCACCTTGTTCAAGGGATTTGTCGATTAATGTAAATTCCGTCTCTTTTCAACCGTTAATTCTTCTTTCAAAGCAATTAAGGGCATTAGGTTATTATTATGGTGATCAAGCATAACAATATATTGGAGAACACGAAATTATACCACTGATTTAAGAGATAAGATATGGATTACTATTATAAAATCATCATACAATGAATCCCCTGGCTACTCCCGGTCCTAAAGATAAAGGGAATTAGCCCCGTATGTTCATCTCAGAGTACAATGTAGTAAAGAAAAGGGGGAACATGAGAAAAACGAAATTGAGTGGTGAAACCCCTGAATGGAGAAGGTCCAATCGATCCTTGGCGTGGAATCCACGTTCTGCTGCCTTTCGGTGGTGGAATTCATCTTCTTCAGCGTCCGGATCGGCGGGATCGTGCTCTCGTGCTCCGTTCTTCTCTTCTTGCTCTCCGGGATGTGTGTGGCGGCTAATGACGTGATCCCCCAGTCAAGGGCTCCGTCATTAGGTATATCTCCCTAATTAGGTCGCCAATTAACCATAGCCGTCCGATTGAGATCATTCTGAATCAAACTCATATCTGACGGCGTCGATACCATCGACGCGGGTCGATGGTATCGACCTAGCGTGATAGCGGCAACCCTTCTTTCCTTTCGTCTGAGCGCCTGATGTTGTCTCGATACCATCGACGCGGGTCGATGGTATCGACGAACCTGTAGTGACGATTTTGTCATTTTGTGTCACTGTAGCTCCCCCCGTCGATAGTATCGACCATCGTGTCGATAGTATCGACTCCTTCCTCACCAGCAGCCTGATGGTATCTCGATACCATCGACATCCCCGTCGATAGTATCGACCTTGTTCTGGTCCTTGCGGC
This sequence comes from Alisma plantago-aquatica, assembly GCA_963693085.1. Lineage (NCBI taxonomy): Eukaryota > Viridiplantae > Streptophyta > Magnoliopsida > Alismatales > Alismataceae > Alisma > Alisma plantago-aquatica. The sequence continues at coordinate 1,470,471,850 of OY856410.1, forward strand.
TGACAGCCTGTGGTCCGGTCGATGGTATCGACCACCGTCGATGGTATCGACGGCAGCAGATACTTGTTTTTCCTAAAATTAACACACAGAGCCACATAAATCCACACAAAATATATTTTTTCGATAATTAATACTAAAAATGCTTAAATAAAGGGAATTTGACATAAAGAAGTAGCATAGACCAAAATGAATGAATTATGCAACATTAACCATGAAAATGACTAATAAATGCATAAAACACATATCAAATAAGTCTACAAATGCGACTCAAAATCATCGCATCAGTAGTCCAATCATTCCTCTTAAGATCATTTTATCTGAGGCCTTCAATCATGAGTCGTTATAGTCTCTCCGACTTAGACTCTTGACATCCTCATCAAGGCTCAACTATAAGGTCTCATAATCTATTCCCATTTCAATGCAGACCCAAATGGGCCTTGTACACCTAGCTCCTGACAATGACTACTAGTACAAGGGTGGCTCCATCAACTAGGATAGCCCTTTCCAACATGATTGGACTGCACGACTCAATGATTGACATGCCAGAGACCCAAGTGGGTCCCACCTATTGAAGGGGAACTGATTCTGATACCATTTTTAACACACAAGCCCACTGCCCAAGGCTCTAGTAGAGTTTCAAGAGTGATGAATGACCCCATAGACCACCACTAGCCTTAACTATGAACTTTGTCCTCACTTACACGCAAGCCATGATAAACTTCCCCACTGTTCATCCATCTCGATACTATGTTGGCTTGAGCACGCTTAACCACATAGTTATTTAGAGATGGGCCCTTGAATAGGAGGTGTGTCTTGGTGATATGGGTAGTCCAATCATACCTTTTAAGATCATTTTATCCAAGGCCTTGACTCCTGGGATGTTATAGTTGCTTTTCTTTCCAGTCATTCATGGTGTCTATGCCAAGAATCTATATAGATTGTCCCAAGTCTTTCATGTCAAAATATTTAAACAATTCCTTCTTCAACTTGGTATTCAACTGAGCACATTTTCCAATGCCCAACATATCTTCAAAATAAAGTAAGATAATGATGATATTTTCACCTAAAAATCACTTGAGGAAAACACAATGACCTGCCTCTATACTATGGTAACCTTGCTTCAACATAAATAAGTCAAACTCTTTGATCCACTATCTGGGTGCTTGTTTCAACCCGTAGAGACTTTTCTTCAACATGCAAACCTTGTGCTCTTTGCCTTTCACTACAAATCTTTTAGGTTACTACATATAGATTTCTTCCTCTAGCTCTTTGTCTTCACATATGAAGTGAATTTCAAGGTCTAAGTTAGCTACCAAGCCCAAAACTGTGCATATGGAAGTCATTTTAACCATTAGAGAAAATATCTCATCAAAATCAAATTCCTATTTTTTCCCAAAGCCTTTCACCACGAGTCTGAATTTGTATCTCACACTATTTTCATTCTCATCTTTCTTTAGTTTGAAGACCCACTTGTTCTTTAATGATTTTCGTCCTTTGAAAAGCTTGTTTAATTCATAGGTATTTATTCAATGAGTTTATCTCATCTTGCATTGAATGCAACTACTTATCATTTTCCTGATGAGATTTTGCTTTCTCATCAATTTCTGTCTCCCCGTCTTCTGTGATCAATGACCATTTTGAATCTGAATATCTAGTAAACATTGGTTTCTCTCTAGTAGACCTTCTCAATTGTGGCTCTGCTAGATCTACCAGTTAGGGTTGCTCCCCCTATTCAAGAGCCTCTTGGTCTTGAATGTAATGTGAACCAGGATCATCCTCTACCATATCATGAGGAATCTCACCATCGTCAATATTCTCTATATCAACATTATATTTGATTGAAGAGGGAACTAGAGTATTAATCACATAATCACTACAGACAACTCAATCTCTGTATTCACATATCAAAATGCATTTGATCCTTAAAGAAGATCACATTTTTGCACGTTATCACCTCCTTCTTTTTTGGGTCCCATGCTTGTAGCCCAACTTTTCATCACCATAACTAAGAAAAATACAAGGAGTAGATATGTCATCAAGCTTCTTCCTCTTTTCCTTAGGAACATGTGCAAATGACTTGCACCCAATGTGAGGGTAAGAAGTTGGCTTCCCTATCTACACACTCTCTAGAGTATCAAACTCCAAAGAAATAGATGGTGACAAGTTAATCAAGTAACAACCATTATTCACTGCCTCTGCCCAGAATTCTATAGGTAGTATGGCATTCTTCATCATGCATCTGACTCTCTCCATAATATATTTGTTCATCCTTTTAGTAAAACCTTATTGTTGTGGGGTTATTGGAACTGTCTTATCATGCCAAATACCTGAGAATTCACAATAATATTTGAACTTTGTATAAGTATACTCACCTCTATTGCCACAATGAAGACATTTCAACTTTTACTTGTCTCACTCTCAACCATGGCATGAAATTTCTTGAAGGTATCAAAGACTTGATCCTTCCACTTTAGATAGTAGACCCAAACTTTTCTTTATGCATCGTTAATAAATGTCATAAAGAATTTATTTCCACCCAAAGAGTTGACTTCCAATGGACTAAAAACAACAGATTAAATCTTTTGTAAGACATTATACTTCTTCTCACACTGAGCACTGAATTGGATTCTTTGCTACTTTCCAAGTAAACAATTTGCACAGGGACTAAGAAGTGCATCTTTTTCACAGGGATCAATTCTTTCTTAGTAAGTACTTGTAATTATTTCTCACTTATGTTCCCAATCTACTTACGCCATATATCTAGAGAACTAGAGTGCCCACAATGTTGACAATATAACTGTGGACCTTTATGTTCATCCTGTATAAGGTGCAACAAACTTTTGCTCTAGACATGAACAACTATCCTTTGGTGATTGCAGCTTACAAATCATCAAAATGATAATGAAAGCCCTGAATGTCTATTACATAGCCAAAGATGATGTTATAATCAATGGAAGGAATATGTATAACATTCTTAAGCAAGATTCTATAACCCAATTCAGTCTCAATATGCACATCACCAATCCCATGAATCTTCTCATAGATTTTACTAGTCAAATCTATCATTCAAAGTTCTTAGAATTATAAGATAAAAATAAATGGCTATTAGGAGTTATGTGGTAAGAAGCACAAGTGTGCAACATCCAGTCTGTGTTATCACTGATATGTAGATATTGTCCCATGACAACACCACATGTGAGTACTATTACAACATATGTAACAATTATGTATCTATTGTTATCATCATTTGTCACTTTAATCGTTCATTCTATGATTTCTCTTTTGTTCTATTTGTAAAATTTGTTAAGTGACCTGGTTTGTTGCAGTGATGACAAACCATCTTACTTTTGGACTTTGACCTATTCTTTGACTTTCCTTTATCAACACCATATCTACGACTCTAACTCCTCTCCATGTACTCAACAATAGAGGCATGTGAGAAAGATGTCTCTTCTAATCTATGTCGTCCAGTCTCTTCATTTAGCAGTTTTTTGGACACCAAGTCTAATGTCAACTTTCCATATGGAGTAGAGTTGCTAATAGAAATAACTAGAGTCTCCAAACTATCAGGTACAAAACCAAGAAGTAAAGGCACTTGTAACTTGTCATCAAGTGACAACCCATTGTGGCTAACCAATTTACCATGCTTTGAAAATTACGTTAAGTGCATAGATATATTGTTGCCTACCATGAACTTTAGATCCATAAGTTTCCTAAATAGAAATGCTTTTTTCCTGCTATCTTCCTCTCATAGAACGACTCAAGCTTCTTTCACAAATAGTCAACTTTTTCCTCGTCGATGTGATGGAAAATTTATTCATCAACCAAATGACAGATGAGTCCAATGCATTTCCTATCCATATTTTTCCAGTACTCATCTTACATATCCACGAGTTTGCTTAAATCTCCCTTGATGAGTTCATATAAATCACTATAATAAAGAAGATCCTCCATCTTAATCTTCCCCATCGGTCAGTTAGATTCCATAAATTTCACCATGTTGTTTGCACTCTCCATCTAGTCCTCTATTAGATCCTAAAATTTGGTAAATTCAAATTCTATGAATATAAGACTTAATTTGATGAGCAACACAAGATTAATAATCTAATCATGGATGGGAACACACATATTGAGACACCAAATAAAGATAACTTAATCTTACTTTTGGTATAATTGAAGATAATAATAAAACCAAGATAATTCTAGAAAGTGAGATAGTAAAAGTTCATTGGAAGTACCATGGGGAGGATGAAGCCACATGGGAGCTAAAGACGGATGTGGAAAAGTCTGATTCCCATCTTTTTGCATGACTAGATGAATTTTGAGGACAAAATTCTTGTAGGAGGGAAAGGATGTTATAACATGGATTTTCAAATGTACTTCTCCATAAATGAAAATAGTGGATTCATAAGGACATAATAGAAATCTTGATATTTCTATATCTTATTAGCAAGTTTGCTTTGAGAATGCAAATTCTCAATATGAAATGGATTTTGTGTGTTTTACTATTTTCAATAATCTATTGATAAATATTGACTAAACAAGAGTGGGAAAATACAATAATAAAGGTATCACAAAAGTAACGTTCAATTGCTAAATTTAATGACGAGTTGTTTTAGAAAAATCTAGAGAAACACATTGAAGGCAACCAATTAGTTTTATTCGGCCCAATATTGCACTCAATAAGAAAATATATTGCAATAAGATTTCTTGCCAAGTTTAGACAAGAAAATGATAATTATATGACTTAAATCATTCAAATAAAGAAATGGCTTAATATGAAAAAAGGTACTTTTAAACATTCATATTTTTTACACCAAACTTTATCCAAACAAAGTTTTGGTTATCAAAATGGTTCCTTTATACTTTGGGTCCAATTGGAGTAAAGATGAGAGAGGAGTATTATTATGTGGTGTTCCTATCATAAAAAATTCACATATAAGTCCCTATGATACATAATAGAAAAAGGGGATTTTCATGCCCAAGATAATTATCCAATATAATTTTAGGTGAAAGATAATCCAAATATAACATTATGGAAGAAAAACTAGATGAAACTACTTGAAGGAATCAAAGCTAAGTAAATGAGGATGAGTTAGATACTTCTTCTCATATGTACTACTTTCCATGTTTGGAATTCAAGTAACTTCTTAGAGGAGCATCATTGTATATCTTGTAAACAATATATTTGAACTAATGAAAATTATTGGCTATTATTTGTTATTTGCTCAAATCTGAATCTTGGGCATAGGTAATGGATCTCAACTTTTAGATCCTTCCTTAATTGGGGGATTTTTATTGGAGGATGATAAAAAGTGAGGTCATTGCATATGGTAATAGAGCCCCAAAATTTTCAAATAATATTTAATAGTTTATAATTTCAAGTAATCTGTAGAAATATAAGGAAACTTATTAAGGCACAATTTGATGGTAATGGTGTAGGGAAATATGGCATTAGGTAGGCAATGAAGACAAAAAATGAATTGACATATTTCCTAATAACCAGCAGATTGCATCAATAACTATGTAATGAGAAGGATGGTTTCACGAAGATATACCTAGTCTTGGAGCAAGTCCAACGACAATCTTTATGAATGTAGATGTGCACTCTGTCTTAGACGGTGGTTGTGTAGCTCCTGGTCTCACTGGGACTCGTCTGACTACTCCTCCATGGATACCAGACACAAACAACTGCTGCAGTAGCTCCTCAGATCTCACCATGGACGAGTTGACATTACCCTCCTAGAAGCAACCAAAAGACTCATGCCTCTAGAGTAGTCCACATGGACCAACTAGAATTCCTGTCATCCTACTAGAATGAATAGGAAGGAGTTGTCCTTACCATTGGTGCACTGGTCACCAACACGCTCTCCCACAACAATGATTCTCACTTGTTTTTCTCCCATGACTATCCCTCCCTAGTCGGGTAGGACTTTTTTGGGCTCTCGTGGTTACCACAACTAGAGAGGACAACAATTGTCAAAGCAACTGATTCTCAATTGTCTATGTAGTAGTTGTGCTCTAGGAAGCCTCCAATGCCCCTCTATATATAGGAGGGGTTAGGGTCAGCGTTCCTAGTCCCCATCCAATGCAGGACTAAAGTCAGAGTGGAAAGGGCTGGAAGATCTTGAATTTTCACAACAATTCTAGAAGTTTAACAACCTACATCCGTCGAAATGGTCGTCTCTCCTAGCGAGATAGTCATATCACACACGAGACAGCCATTTTTCCCAGCGAGAAGGTCATCTCACATGTGATACAGTCATTTTGCTATGTGAAACAGTGGTTTCATAGTTTCCAGTTTTGCACATATGTTGGCAATTCAATTCCAATTATTACTCAACTTGACATCAACATTAATCCTCAATGCAATCGAATTGCACCACTTGAGATGACCGATTGGTGCAACTGATATGGGCATCTCACACTAGGCTAGATGGTTGTTTTGTACAAGCGAGACGGGCATCTCACAGGCCAGGTCAAGCAGAATTACAACCAATATATAATATAATCATCCTGACACTTCAAACAACAATCTCAACCCTTGAACTGATCGTTTGGCAATCTAGTGAGTTGATCCGTTGTGTGAATTGAAATACCTAAAACACTTTAGTAATCAATTCAATCATCATTCAAGATCAAACTCCTATTCTAGATGAGTTCCTATGTGTGTGACCCTATAGGTCTCATATCGTGTTGTCAGTGAATTTCCATAACAACTTATGACATCACAAGCAAAGAGTGGTGCCTAGTCTCACATCATTGCTACCCAAGTTAATGGAAAGTTGAGGATCAACTTCAACCTACAATCTATGTATGGTGTTACAGTGTTTGTATAGTGGCTTTGCCACTGATATATAGATTGAACTAGAGGCATGGAATAGTCATCCTCATTATTATTCGATCTTATTCCTTCAACCAGAGCAAACTACGTGAGATATATGTAAGCTCAATATCACATATTGACTCACATGTATATGGCCATACTTTTCTCAGACTCTCTAATGAAGAGGCCTTGTATATCATACTCTTGTCGAAGGGAAAAATCCCATTCTATCACTCATAGTCAATCCCCATGTGTCAAAGTCACCCAATCATCACTGTTGTAACAACTCATGTTTCATGACTATGTTTGATGATGTCAAAGCATATCCAACATCATGTGATGAGTGTAGTGATTTCAAGTCTAACAACCACAACCACCACCATCACTATGACAATTTACTATGACTTCCATGACAATGGCTTCCACGTGTCAGTCTCACGGTGAGTCTGTCTGATACACTATTCTCTAACATGTATATGTGTGCTTGGTTTGATATTTCCATATCATGGCTAATGAGAGTTAGTCATCAATCAACTCACACTTTGATATTATGTGTTATTGTTGTCTATCAACCTTCCACAATAACAACCGATCATGGACATAATGAGAATATGTATATGTAATCTTAACATTAGTATGATCTCATCCACAAGGTTAGTAACTTGAATACATACATCATTGAGTAATATGATTATTCAGACATTTTTAGAGTTGCATCATTATCTCATATCTAAATGGAAAATAATAAATTGGAAGATTGCCTTTTATTAATAATCAAATCATTTTTATGCCATTACAATCATCACATGATTGGATCTTTGGGCATACATACCAACAGATTCCCACTTGCACTTTGAGTCAATCACCCCCGAATCTCATCCTGAGTGACCTATCATGATCATCATGCTTCTGCTGCGTAAGTGCTTTTATAGTGGGTTTACCAATGTTTGCTTTAAGTCGGTATTTTGCAATTTCACATCTCTTCACTGTATGACTACTCGTATGAGATGGAAGTGTTGTAGTATTCTATCTAAGATTCGCAGCCTAACTCTCCATTATTGTCATCAGTGTTCCTAATGTGTCATCAATGGTTAGAACCTCACACAAGTTCACCCATATGAACTTCATGATCCATAAAGTATCCTTTGTTGTTCTCATAACACAGAGATACATAACTTCTTTTGTAGATTTGAACAACTATCATTAGCTCAGAACCCTTTGTAGCTATCATTTCTTGTCAAACACTAATTTATATTGTGATCCTTTATTTGTAAGTTTGGAAGCTTGCATCGGTGTACTCTTTACAACCAATTCTTCCTCATCTCCATACTTAATGAATTGATCCTTTTAGTGCTTCACAACCACTTAAGGATGTTCATTATGGTAGTTCAATGACTCTCACTGGTATCTGACGTATACCCTTCGTCATGTCCAATACATACGATATTACTAGGTAGGTATATATATGTCATCTCATCGTGTCAATACATATGAGATGACTGGATATCCTCTCATCATGTCCAATACATGAGACATAATGGGATAAGTATATAACATTGCATTCAAGATAGATCCAATTGCAAGTGCATATGAAATCTATCCATGTGTTCCTATTCTTCACAAGAATTGGGACACTGGGCTCCTGAGAGACTAACTCCATCAAACATGGACACGTTTTTCTCTCATTGAGTCTTTCATGTTGAACCCTTAGAAATATTGCCAATATATATGCTCTTACATAGGTCAAGAAGCTTTCCAAATCTATGTCTATAGACCTCAATCCCTATCACATAGGATTCTTTGCCTAAAACCTTTAGAGAAGGTACTTTCCTTGCCATGTTATAACATATGCAGGATAAGGACATCATTCCTCATCATTATGTAGAATATTAAAATATGCTACCACCAAAATCTTTTGTAATCACAGATTCTATCTTCATTATGACTCAAGTCAAACCCTTTGACTATTTTGTCAAATATAAGATTCCAACTCTGAGATGCTTGCTTCAATCCACATATTGACCTTTGTTGCTTATAGACTTTATTTTCATTAATGAATTTATAAAACCATTAGGCTGTTTTACGTACAAATCCTCTTAATTATTCCATTTAAGGATGCAATTTTAACATCCATATGCCAAAACTCACAGTCATATTAAGTTGCAACAGCAAGTATGATCCAAATGGATTTAACCATGGTAACTGGTGAAAGGACGTCATCATGTGCAACAACTTGAACTAGTTTGAAATGATTTTCAACCAATTTACCTTTCCATGTTGGTCTTCTTGCAAAAATCCAAATTCACCCTATGGGTTTTAACCCTTCAGGTGGATCCACCAAGTTCATACCTTGTTGTTTACATGGAGTCCATCATTGATCTAATGGCCTCAAGCCAAATCTCAAATTTTGATCCCTCTGTAGTTTCTAGGTAGGTTGTTGACTCATCTCTATGATCAACTCGCCGACTTTTGTGTTATAAGATATCATAATCTTTCAAACTTAAGGTTTGTTCTATTAGAACTATGAGGAACTTGAGATTCCACTACAAGTTGTGAGTCTCCTTATTCCTATTGTACCTCTTTAGGTTCTATGTTTTCTTGTTTTTCTCGAACATTTTGAGTTCTATTGTTACAACTCCAATTTTTTGGGTACTTTTTGTGAGAAATGTAATTTCTCCTATTAAAGATATTTGAACAAATAATGATATAATTTGTTTTGAATAAATGGAATTCGTTTACAATAGCCTTGTTGGTTGTTTTGTGGGCTTTATTGGCTACTGGGACCAATAACAAGGATAAGACAAAATAAACTCCATTATTAATACGAAATGGAGAAAAGAAAGATGTAGAAACCTCTAGAAGGCAAAAGAATATAATCCAAAGGTGGATTTCGTGCCTCTTGGGTTCCTTGGGTTCCAAGGAGTCCAAATTTGAAAAGATAATGCAACAAGAAAAGAAAAGATCAATTAAATATTTCTTTATTAAGAAAAAAAGTGAAAACAATGATAAAATGTGGGAAATAAGTGGAAAGAGGTAAGATTGTGTCATTCTTGATGGATTTTCGAATCCATAAGGTTCCTAATGTTAAAAGGAATTCCAACAAGGAAAATAAAAAGAGAGATAAAGAGAAATCCTCAAAAAGAGATATTTTAATCAAGAAATAAAAATGATAATGAGAAATAATGGATATAGATGTATCTAGAAGGATAATAAGTATCCACTAAAAAGGATTTCAAAATATTAGAGTTTCTTGGGGTCCAAGGAGGCCCAATAGAGAAAAAGAAAGAGAAAATACAAATAATACAAAATAAGAGGATAATGTTATGCATAATTAATGGAATTGGTGGCATTGTTAAAAAGGAGGTATTTTCTACTAAAAGAAAATATAAATTCATGCCAATGGATTAAAAAGTCAATCATAAAGAGAATAAGAGAGAGGATTTTCGAATTCCTAAATATCCAAAGAATATAGTTTATCAAGGAGATAAATAAGAGAGAGGAGATTGCTTCTCAATGAAGAAATAGGATTCCTATTGGGAAAAGGCTTTGTTTCTTCATGGGCAGGCATGCTGGGGCATGGCTACCCTCCTCTATAAAAGGATAGAGCCCATGGATAAGCCTAAGGAGAGTTCAACACATCTCTCTTCTTCTTCATTCAAACCCTAACCAAGAGAAGTGGAGTTGTCCCTGGAGCAATGGGAGTGGTGGAGTCATCATGATGGAGGTCCGAGCTTCCCTCAATGACCTGGGGATGAATGACAATCATCCCCGCACCTCTTGTCCGTGCACAATAGCCACAACACGGCTGCAAAGGTTGACCGCTTGAGCAGGCTGGTGAGCTCGACTCCGGCCACCCTAGCCATAGCTGGGGGACTCCACAGGTGCGGCGGAGGGTGGCAGAGGGAATGGGGCCTTTGCGGATGCTGAGGAGCCATGGATGGAGGGAGGAAACTCTCCCTCATGCCGCTGTAGTAGGAAGCGTTAGGGTTGCACGAGGAGGAAGCAGATTGGGTGGTGTTGGACCGATTTTCCCCTCTACGGGTTGAAGAAATAATTAACTTAAACGATGGTATAACTGTAATTCGGTTATTTTTCCAAACCAGTGAGCTACGTTGCATGAGTTGGCTGACGTGTCAGCCTTTGATTGGTCAAAATAAGAAATTATTGCAAAAATTGTATCTTTTTATTGGTAGCTCAGATGAATGCATATAAAATATGAATTTTGCTCAGAAAAATGCTAGGAATTCATAAAAAATGGTTTTATAGCCTAATTTCTCTTACAATTAGAAAAGTAGTTAAAGTTATCTACTTTAATGCATTAATATTTAAGAAACCCTAATTTGAGACGATTAAGGTATTTAGAAGGGTTTTATGGATGATTAAAGATGATATTAACCTGTTAATTATATAAAGGTACATTAAGAACAAAAAGGATGAACTTTACACATAATTGGTTTAATTTGGAATTCCATGTGCACAAACGAGCGTTAATGGGCCTTGAAACCCCAATGGTAGTAATTGTAACTCTTAATGACTTTAATTATTCAAATTCATGAATAAAGCTGAGATATGATGGTTCTAAGCTATTTTGAGTATAAAGGTTCCCAATTGTGGATAAATACCATTAATATGGTAATTAGAGTTTTCTAATGGATAAAGGTGGAATTAATGATAAATAGAGTTCATATGTGAATTAGATTGTAATGAACTATGAGTTGTTAATCCGGAAGGAACCAAAGATGATAATTAGGCTTAATGATTTTGGCATGACTTAAAAGGATAAAAATGGTAGTTTTAATGTAAAAGAGGCATAATGGACTTAATTGATGGCTAATTGTGCCTTTAATCTAAAATTTAGGTTATATGTGGTTAAAAGGTAATCTTAATATCTTTCATGAAGAATAGATGAGATAATTAGGGTTCATGAGTAATTGTATAAAATTAGGGTTTAAAATAGTAAAAATGAAGAGAAACCCTAATTGCAAAGTAAACCCTAAAAGTGGACTAGAAACCCTAGGAAGCAAGCTAGGTTTAATAGACCTTGATGGCATGATCAATAATAGGAAAATTGGATGCATGTTTTAGGATCATCTTGTGTGCTTTCTTGTTACTGGATTACTTGCTTAGTTGGATTATTTCTGCACTCAAGTCAGCCTAATAAGTATGTGGTTAATTATGGTTAATCACATTAGTTTCCTGAAGGTTTTCTGGATGATTAATCACATTGAATGAAACCTATCAGTTTGGATGTTCATAATTGAAAATCATAAAGTCACTATGATTATCACAATAATAATATAAGTGTGTATTCTCGCACCTACATGCCACCCTGATGGATGATGCCAAAAGGTCAAGCCCAGGAGGGATGACCCATGGGCCCCATGAGTGGTGACCCCAGATAGCAAGCTAGGGATTGAGAAGGTGGTCTTTATTGAATGACTAATGGGCACCATGAGAGGTGACCCCAGGCACCAAGCTCGAGAATGAGAAGGTGGCCTTAAGTCATTGGCCAAAGAGAAACCCTAAGTAGGGTATGCCAGGGTTAGGGAAAAAGCGGTGGAGAATGTCAAATTAAAAGCGTAAATTGGTTTGTTAATTAACTTGATTGTGTTATTTAGATCGTTAGCCATATTTGTGAAATTTTTGGTTGTCCCCACATAGCGGCATATTTTGATATGCTGACTGACGTTTTGTTTGTCGGCGTTTTAGGTGCAAGATTGAAAAGGACAAACAGTAAAGTGGCATATGTGGAATTAAATAAGAATTAAAGTACAAAGGAGGATTAGTTAGAATAGACTCCATACATGAATAGAAGTAGATATCCAAGTTTCTGAAAAAGGTATGCAAAGTTTTATTTTTATACCAGTTTTCAGTTTAGTCTGGTAGAATTTGATAATTAATACTGATTATTTGTCGAACCTTTGATCCTGTTAATTGGGATAATGGCACTGACCTCTTGGTCTCCCTTAATAGGGGGTTACTGGGAGGCGGGGTCGTTACATCTATTTTTACTCCCATTGATTCCTTTGGAACTAAGTTCCCTTTTAGAAATACAATCATCCAGACTAACAAACACTTTGTTGTTGGATTGGGATAAGAGTAGTATTTAACAAGATAAAATTCATGTTATTTTTTGATAAAGCCTTTTAAGAAACTATTTTCTCATATAAGCTTTCAATCCTAATCACTATAAAATACTCATCAGGACAATTTTTATGCCATATCACATATGGTGTCTTTTGAACTATTTTAAACAGTACATTTTTTTAGTGTAAAGCATTTGCCAAAAAAAATTAGTATATTAGCCAAATTTGTTGATAATATCTCCATGACTTAACATGGTGCGACTCCTTCTTTTTGATACACTCTAATGATACATTAATCATTATGTTTTAGGTGGAGTTCAACATGATACACCATCATGATCTCCTAGATTGTCCTGAAACTCTTGGTTTACGTATTTCAACATCGACCATATCGAGTTATCTTAATACCTTTACCAAGTGAGTTACATACTTCATTTATTATCTCCTTGAACACTTCAATACATTCATACTTGTATTGCATTAAATACAAATTTCAATATCTACTAATCGCATTAGTAAATATAATGAGGTACTTGTAACTACCTTTAGCATTCATTCAAAAAGGTCTACATACATCATATCTACTAGTCTTAATGGAATAGTCGATCTCCCACTATATCTAGTGAAGATACTTTTGTCATATTGCACAATAGATAATACATGCATGTCTCTAGTGGTTCAATCACCAAAAGAGTCTAGATAACCATCATATGGATTCTAGAGATACACTTCTCGTTTATGCGCTCTATATGATACTGCTATAGGTATTCAGTTTGTTGAGTTTTCCAATCATTCAGTATATGTGTCATACCCATTTGTCTTTACAACCATCAAGTATGGTTTGTGAGACATAGGGAATTTTCCATAAAAGAACATACTGTTCTTATCATACAAAACATTTAATGGTTTCATCAATAACAAGTGCATAATAGCAATTCACTACTTCTATTTTGTGCCCGTGAATGACGGTTCCCAACTGTAAATGTAGCAACCCTTTCTCCTCATAGATCTAGCTTACTTATTCTCAGGTTCTGAAGTAAAGATCTCTATCTCCATCTTCTTCCTGAGATCCTCTAGGAAGAGGGTAATTCCTTTCCAATGTCTAGACAAGTGACAATGGTGGCACATTCTTTTCTTTATACTTTAAGTGAAAAGAACAGATTCCTTTTACACTTACCCTTCTCCATATATTGGGTGAAAAATATTTGGGCTTCATCTTAGCCTTAGAATGCTTCTTGTCCTTGCTTTCTCCCTAGAACTCACTTCTGTTGATCATCATCACAGATTCGTCCTTCATCTTCCTTGCTTCGGCATCCACATACCAAGAATTTGATAAACTAACTATATGATGCATGCAACACTTGCATAATCATATTCATGGTCAACTCTTGACCTAAAAGAAATCCCAATCATTCCACATGTCCAATCACATTCAACACATGGGGTTCTACTGGATCTCCCTTTGTCATTTTTCACTCAATTAGCGCTTTGTACATATTATACCTTCTTTTCTTTACATGATTCTTAAGATGTGTTACCAACTCTAGAAATGTCTGTGTTTTCATGTTGTTCATGCAACTCATAGATCATACACATAGCATTTGGTATTCGAATGTCTATGGCATCAATTTCATGCTTCCAATAAGCATCATTTTAGCCTTAGACGCATTTGGAGTGGGTTCCTCTGGCATTGGTCTATCAAGGACATAGAGCTTCCACTCATTGATAAGAACAATTGTCAAAGTCCTTAACCAATCATGGAACTTAATCCCATTTTGTCCTTAAGTACTGGTCACAAATTGAATGTGTTTGTGTTTGACATTTGATTCTACAAGGAAATATTGAAACTAAAACATTTTTGATTTGGTCTGATTTAATTTGATGATATTAATTAGGTCTTTAATTAACTATCGCTCCCACTATTTTATTTGAATTGATAGACCTCAATATCAATTCGGAATATTGTAACGCACAATATTCTAGTGGGATAAGATAAAAAAAATCCAACTATTACCCGGCCTACATCGGCGTCCATAGTCAATTATCAAGGTAGGCAATCATGCCAATTGCATCATATGCAACTCTTGGATAGATGATATGCACAACTCCTTGTCATGATCATCTACATTCCTCTGGGATTAGACTATCTAAGAATAACCAGTTATGCCTAATCCAAAAGCTGACATGATAGAAAATGCACCCTTCTTTAGAAAAACCTACATATCTACCATCACACTTCCACGAGATAGACGACACATAATGCTTTAGCATAACCTATGCTTAGCCGATCAAGCTTTCATGTGTGCCACATTTGGAAAGAATCTAAATCTTAATATTTAGTTGAGGGATTTTTATAAATACATATACTTTATCCAATCACCACATATATATAGTATGTATCATATGCATGTTATCACAACAAATGAGAACATGCAATAATGAAAACACACAAGCAATGCTTATGGCCATTCTAATGTAATTCCTTGGAGCCACAAGGAATTACTACCACCTATGTTCCACATCATATAAAACCTATTGTTGGTGAAGATCTGTGCTCGAACCAATCTAGGTTGATCGATTCAACTCTTGAACCGGTTGACTCGCCTCCTGGTTGCTCAGTTGGGCAATTATGAAGTGTTCTTTTGGTTCTCAGGTCCAAGCACCGTCGGGACACCTCCGGTCGGTCAGTTGGGCCACCAGTCGATCAATTCATCCTCATGTTGTCTATCCTCATCGGTCCTCTAGTCGATCGGGTTGTCTCATGATCTGGTCACTTCATCTTGTGCAAATCGTCATCTCATGTCGTAACATAAATTAAAATTATCATATTTCTTATTACATTGTATATGGGGAAAACCTCGACTTACATTCGAGGGGAAATAAGAAGAAGAGCATTAATTTACATTTGAAAAGGAGATAGAGGATCAGTATGTAGACAGATTAACAATAGGAATAAATAACCACAACCATGCAAACCTAGATCTAAAGTTTTGGCCATAACTATGCTTCACATCAACCATCAAAATCGATTTTATGGCGACGCATGTAAATTTCATTATATATATATGCATGTATATATATGTGTGTGTATATATGTGTGTGTGTGTTTATATATATATACATATATATATATATATACATATATATATACATATATATACATGTATATATACATATATATACTGATATATACATATATATATATATATAAATATATATACATATATATACATATATATATATATATATATATATATATATATATATTTGGCTTCTTTATGTGGTGATTTAGACAGACGTTCACATCAACTAGTTTAAATATTCACAACGTATGAAATAAAAAAAATGAGAAAACTAAAAATCCAACCATATCGATTATCCTAAAACATAATTAATTAATGTGACTCTAATACCATTATATGGAAATACGACATCAGGTAAGCCATGGAAACAAAAATTTTACTGACATATTTCCCATTAATCACCAGATCACGTCAATAACTATGCCATGATAAAGATGGTTTCACAAAGATATACCCGGTCTTGGAGCAAGTCGAACAACAATCCTTGTCGATGTAGATGTGTACTCTAACTTGGACGGTGGTTGTGTAGCTCCTGGTTGCATTGTGACTCGTCTAACTACTCCTCCATGGACACCAGACTCGGACAACTGGTGCAACGGCTCCTCAGATCTTGTCATGGAGTGCGAGTTGACATTGCCCTCCTAGCAGTAGACAAAAGACTCCTGCCTCTAGAGTAGTCCACGTGAACCAACTAGGACTCCTGCCATCCTGCTAAAATGAACAAGCAGGAGTTGTCTCTACCGTTGCTGTACTAGTCACCAACATGCTCTCCCACAACAATGATCCTCAGTTGTTTCTCTCCCGTGGCTATCCCTCCCTACTCGGGTAGGACTTGTCTGGGCTCCTGTAGTTACCATAACTAGAGATGACAATAATTTTCAGAGCAACTGATTCTCAATTGTTTGTGTGGTATTGTGCTCTGGAAAGCCCCCAATACCCCTCTATATATAGGAGGGGTTAGGGTCAAGGTTCCCAGTCCCCAACCAATGCGGGACTAACGCGTGAGTGGAAAGGACAGGAAGATCTTGAATTTTCACAACAATTCTGGAAGTTTCACAACCTACGTACACCAAAACAGTCATCTCGCCCAGTGAGATGGTCGTTTCACCCAGCGAGATGGTCGTCTCGTAGTTTCTAGTTTTGCACATATATTGGCAATTCAATTCCAATTAGTACTCAACTTGACGTCAGCACCAATCCTCAATGCAATCAAATTGCAGCCCCCGAGATGATCGTTTGGTGCAACATATACATGTATATTGCACTAGGCCAGACATCCGTTTCACACAAGAGAAACATGCGTCTCATAGGCCAAGTTAGTAAGAATTACATCCAATGTACAATACAATCATCATGGCACTCCAAATAACAGTCTCAACACTTGAAATGATCATTTGGAAGTCTAGTCAGCTGATCTGTTGTGTGAATTAAAATAAATAAATACTTTAGTTATCAATTCCATCATAATTCAAGATCAAACTCCTCTTCTAGATGATTTCCTATGTGTGTGACCCTAGGTCCCATATCACGTTGACAGTGAATGTCTATAACAACTTGTGATATAGCAAGAAAAGAGTTGTGCCTAGTCACACATCATTGCTACCTAAGTGAATGGAAAGTTGGGGAGCAACTTCAACCTACAATATTTATATGGTGTTATAGTGTTTGTATAGTTCCTTTGTCACTTATATCTAGATTGAACTTGAGGCATGGAGCAGTCATCCTCATTATTATTCAATCTTGTTCCTTGAACTAGAGAAGATTGCATGGGATATATGTAAGCTCAATATCACATATTGAATCACATGCATATGGCCATACTTTTCTCAGTCTCGCTAATCAAGAGGTCTTGGATATCATACTCCTGTCGGAGGGACAAATACCATTTCTATCACTCACAATCAATCTTTATGTGTCAAAGTCACCCAATTATCACATTATAACAACCCAAGCTTCAAGACTGCATTTTATGATGTCAAAGTGTACCCAACGACATGTGATGAGTATAGTGATTTTAGGTCTAAGTACCACAACCACCACCATCACTATGAGAGCTGACTATGACTTCCTTGAGGATGACTTCCATGTGTCAGTCTCACGGTGGGTCTATCTGATACACTGTTCTCTAATATGTATCTGTGTGCTTTGTTTGATATTGCCATATCATGACTAATGAGATTAAGTCATCAACCAAGTCACACTCTGATCTTGTGTTTAATTGTTGTTTATCATCCTTCCACAATAATAACCAATCAGGGACATAATGAGAATATTTATATGTACTCTTAACATCCATATGATCTCATCCACAAGGTTAGTAACTTGAACACATACATCATTGAGTAATATGATTCTCTAGACATTTATAGTATTCCATCATTATCTCATAACTGAATGGAACATTATAAATTGGAAGATTGCCTTTTATTAATGATAAAATCATTTTTATTCCATTGGAACCATCACATGATTATCTCTCTGGGAATACATGCCAACAGAATGGATCGTGGTTTTGGGGATTGCCCATATTTTTCTCCGTACCATTGAGTTGGTATACAAGGATTCCCTTAGCTAGTGTGATATCGACCTGGACAAAACCCAAGGTTTTCCTATATCAATGTTTCCTCTAAGTCTTCTCATCTCAAATTTCATCCACTTCTCATCCCTTCATTAATGAAACAAAAGGATACTTCCCTCCTCATATCAAATTAGGGTTTTTGGAGAAGAAGTAGGATTAAGGAATCCTCCTCTAAATAATTTATGTCTAATGTGGAAATAAAGATAAGGTAAAGGAAAACGTTTTATTAGTAAATCCTAGATGGATCTAAGGCTAGTTTAGGAAAACCCTTAGTAGGACACGGGAATCATAAAACCCTAAAATATAGGGTGTAGTCCCTAACCCTAAATCTAATCATGGTAATGAGCAAAATATGAGAAAAATAATAACCCTACCCATATAAACCCCAAACAATAGGAAGAAGAAAGAGAAAATATAATAAGTTGGGATACCTTAGTTCATCCATGCATGGAAATACATGGAGCAAGACATGCATGATACATGTGAAGGGTTTGAATATACAAGTGAAACATAGGTAATCAATGGTTACATGACAAGGAAAATATTAAAACTTGTTGTGCAACATGTAGGGTTGGTTTCCCAGCCTGGGATGGGTAAACCCTAGAGTGGTGAAAGGATCTATGAGAGAAATAACACTCCAACCTGGGAGGTCAGTTTGTCACTAAAAAGTCTAAACTCCTTCAGGTAGACTCCCTAACAAGAAGTATATTCCCACACAAGTATCAGTAGGAGGTAGTCATGCACCAAATGGAAGTAAGGGGCATCAAGATAGAAGAGGAATTAATTTTAGACCAAATGCCTAAAGCCTTGTTGGAATACATAATATATGGAATGGATGAAATGATTTTAATTTTCCATAATGAGACAATATAGTTTATTATGACCTCAGTGGGATTTTTGAATTCGACTTAGTTTTGAGGTTTTAACATAAGATTTGATAAGCTATGTGAAGATAAGATGTGAATCTACATGAGCCTCAATCTCTCCTACAAAGGGGGGGTTCTAGTTTTAGGACAAGATATAGGGTTCATATAGAGAGTGGAACCCAGAGGGAGAAGTTCATAAACCTAGACTCCAAGATATGAGGAATTATAATAAATATTCATTGTGACTTGTCCTAAACTAGATTATAACTGAGTGAATGGTTTGAGTTACTTTATGCACGATTCCTAGAAGCTTGTTGTACCCTAGATGTTCTAAGGAAGATCAAACCCTAGGATAAGAAAGAGGCTACTTCCATACATGTGTATATGATATGAATACATACCATCTAGTTGCGGGAGAGAGAGAGTCCCAAGATCGTGAAGAAGGAAAGGAATGGTAGTAAATCCTCGTGCTCAGGGTTAGTGGTCCCACACTAGGATTCTAGTGGTTGTTATGCGAAAGAGAAAGTTGGGCAAGAATATTTCATGAGTAGATACCTATGAAGTGAATGACGTATCATGTTTTGGTTCATTCTATGCTACTGTGGCTAGATTTTATGATTGATGCTAATAAGGTAGACCTAAAAAACTGGACCAAAGATGGAATACAGAGCTAGTGCATGCAATACTTATAGAGCTGAGTGAGCTCATATATTTTGAGCACGACACCTCCCTCAGGTAATGGGTTAGAGGAAACCCCATTTGGACTTCTGATGCATGTTTGATGAGCCTCTCATACATGTTGGTTTAACACCACCATAATACCATATATACTTATAAAACTAATCTAACCTAGAGAGGTGATGTATGGATATGAGATAATGGAAGACTTAGAAATGGTTTGAAAGTTCTTCATTTATGATTGATTAGAAATATGCATGAAATATGATAATGTGAAGTAACCAACTAACCTCAGGATGAACGTTTAATAAAGATTGCAAACTAACACTCGAAAGTGAAATAAGAGAATGCACGTGATATATTTTAAATGTGGTTGTAATTGAAATGAGGGATATGTGATAATTAATTTTTTTTCTTCATAGTATGGATTGTATTATGAGGGTACCAAGTACTTTGCATATGATATTAAATGAAACAATTGTTCCTATAGTCATGAACACATGAAATATAATATATCGGTTCTGTTAAATCTAAATGCTTCAACTCTTGGAAGTAAATTACTTGATAGTGATCCAACTCTAGGGTTGAAGATCACATGGAATAATGATAGAAATCTCTATTAGTACTTCCATGGATGATATAATGGAAAATATGCCTAAAAAGCATGTTCCTTTGTGGTGATATAAATCCTGTTTCAAGTTTGTTTCTATTGAATTTTTGTCTTATTTTGTAAAGGGATAGGACCTCCCCTAGAAGGGTGAGTTAAGAAATCAATTTAAGAATTGAGGCAACCTTAAATGTCACTTAAGGCTTGAAAGATAAAGTGTATGAAGCATTAAAGTACATAGATTGAGTATGATTCATTTGACCTATGAATTCCATCGATAAGGGATATGAGGAAAAGTCACTATGGAAGTGACCAATAGTATGGGACCAAGCCCGAACAAGCAGGTCACCGTGAGACCAATGAAAGGGACATAAAGTAAACTATGTGTGCCCAAAGAGATGAAGGAAAAATAGATGAAATAATTTTAAAGGATATAATGTGCTTGGATATTATCAGTGAAGCCTAAAGAAATTTTTTTAATGAAATAAAATAAAGTTATGACATATCAATAAAACACTTGGGAAGGGTAGAGCCCTAAGTCAACCCTAAGATCAAGTAGGATGATTAATGGTACGAAAGACGGATGACATTGGGAGATGATCATGTACTAAGTCCATAAGGCGCTTGGGGTCAAGAGGAGATCATTCAAAACATACCTCCCCTAGAGATCTTAAGGAAATAACTAAGGGTAATGAGACATGAGATGTAGAAGAAAAGAATACAGGAAGTCATTCAAAGGGAGTTGTGCATGAACTCAAGAATTATGTGATGACATGGTGGTAAGAAAATTGTGGTACTATAAGGTATTCATGGTATAGAGTCATTGTTGGAAGAGACTCAAAAAACTTTAGAACTTTTAAATATAATGTGTGAATACACCATGTATTTCCTTGAAATGGGATGAACTTTGTATTTGGACAGTAGCCAAACATACATTTCATCTTGTTATGAGTGTGAGAGATTGGATAGACACATGTTATAAAAAAATAGATATATGAGAATGAATACCTACTTTGAAAATTAATGTCATATTCTAATGTTGAAGGTGTTACCACATCCTAATATGAAAATAGTGAATAACAGACTGGAGAACCTGGTGAAAAGGTCATCACGAAGTAAATTTTAAATAAATAATGGAAAAGTAATTACAAAATGGAATTAGAATTACAAAGGTTGTAGTTAAATAATCAAAAGTATGTATTAAGTGATAAAATCGTGCAATAAATGAGGTTGTGAATATACCTGAAATTCAATTTGAATACAACCTTAGTATGTGAAGAGTTCACACATCAATTGTTAAAGGTGAATTGACATCAGATACAGGTTTTTCACATTGAGGTTAGAAAAATTTAATAAGAATTATCATTCATCTTAGTCTAATTTGTGTTTAATTTTTGGGACAAAATTCCTTCAAGGAGGGTTGAATGTTAGATTCTCAAATTTGGTAAATGTGAATTTTATGAATATAATACTTAATTTGATGAGCCAAAAGAGTAATTATCTAACCATGAATGGCAACACAAACATTGAGACACCAAATAAAGAAAATTTGATACGACTTTTGGTATGATTGAAGATTATAATAAACTAATATAATTATAAAATGTGAGATAGTAAAGGTTCATTGGAACCACCATGGTGAGGATGTATCCACATGGGAGCTAAAGATCGATATGGAAAAGTCTCATTCCCATCATATTGGATGAATAGTAGAACTTTGAGGACAAGAACTTGTACGAGGGAAAGGATGTTATAACATGGATTTCACATGTACTTGTACATATATTTGAATGCAAATAGTAGATTGATAAGGACATTATAGAAAGCTTGATATTTTCTATATCTTATTTGCTAGTTTGGTTTGAGAATGCAAATTCTCCATATCAAATGGATTTGTGGGTTATACTCTTTTCAGTAATCCAATGATAAATATTGACCAAAGAAGAGTGGGAAAATCCAATAATAAATGAATTACAAAAGTAATAGACAATTGGTAAGTTAAATGTGGAATTATGTTAGAAATCTCTAAAAAAACAAGTTGAAGGCAGCCAATAAGTTTTATTCGGCCCAATATTCCACAAAATAAGAAAATATATTAAAAAATAATTGCTAGCCAAGTTTAGATGAGAAAAGAGTTAATACAAGATTTAAATGGATCAAATAAACCAACTGCTTAAGAGGCAAGAAAACAACTTCTAAACTTTAATATGTTTGACACCAAACCTTGCCCGAATTGAGTTTTCATTATCAACAGGTGCCTTTAAACCTTGGGGCCAATTTGAGTAAAGATGAGAGAGAAATATGATTTATTTGAGTTCCTATAATTAAAAGTTCACATATAAGTACCTATTGTAGGCTAAATTGGACATTAATATACCCTTGGTTTGGACGATGACAAACATTTCATTCTTGTGAATCTAACATGCTATTTGTGTATTTTAGGGTCCAAGGAAATATGGAATTGGGTAATTGATGATCAACACAAATGGAAGATCAATGTTCTTAAATGTTCAATATTTTCATGATTGTACTCAATATAAAAACATGTACAAGTATATAATGTACAAGTACCTAGATATCATGTAAATCAAGTGTTAGGTCTTCCTTATCCACTCACAACCCTTAGATAGGTTTTCCCCCCACAGTCAGGGTCACCATCATCCATGATACACACACTTAGAAAATGATTCAATAGAAATAGGGACTCTCTTGGTCGACAAATTGCTCAACCAAGACACACTTGTTTGAAGATTTTCTTGCCCGAGAATCACTTCGGTCAAAGTCACAAGAATAGATCAATAACTTATACATTTGTTCCCTAAAATAGGTTTTCGGTCGATAATATCTTCGACCGAGCAAGCTTCGACCCAAAGTCCATGACCGTTAGACCAAGTGGTTGATGGTTGGGGGTTGGAAATAGTTGTTGCAACAATTTTGCCCCAAACCCCTCCTCGATCGAAGAAAAGTTTGACTAAGACACATATCGGTTGACAAGTTCCTCGACCAATATAGGTGTTGGATTGTTCTTTTCAGCTCGAAAGAATTATCCATTGCAAGCTAATTAATGGATACCTAATGGCTAGTTAAGCACCAAGAACACTCTAGAAACCATCTAGAAAGACCCTAAGTACTTGCAAACAATTCCTATAAATATGAGAGACCTTAGGACACCTAAAACACACAATTACACTTGAGAACACATTCTAGTGAGAAACAAAGCAAAGCTACTCTTACCATCTTGTTTCTTCAAGCTCAAATTTCATGTCCTGTAGCTATAGCTTCTTAGCCACCTTGTAGCAACATTCATCCTTAGTGGTTTGAGAGGTCTAACGCTTGATCGAAACCTGGATCTCTTTCAATAGAAAGGGTGAGTTGCTAGGGATGATTTCTTCTATTATTTCATAACCTAGTCATAGGAAGAACTCATAGCTTTAGAAGACAAATCGATGGAGTATTTCCTTTCTCCCAATCTCTTTCTTTTATATTATATATTGTACTCCTTAACTACTCCTAGATTTGGAGGTTTTTGATGGGAGGTTTCTTGGAGATACTTCATGGTGGAGAAGGCTGCTTCAAGAGGTGCATGCAATTACTTCAAAGAAGGCTGCTTCAAGGGAAGTTGAAGCTACTTCAAGAAGGTAAAGGTTGCTCGACTTGGAGTTACTTCAAGAAGGTTGCTTCAAGGACGTGAAGCTACTTCAGGTGAAGGCTACTTCAAGGGTGTAGAAGGAAGGTGATTGTGTTTGTGTAACATCCTCGAGAGGTAATAAAATAAATCACTTTCAAAATCCCAATTGGAAACAATTGGGTAGTGGAATGACTATGTTTGATTTTAAAGGTAGGAACCACTCTACATCCTTGTGTCATCCTTGTTTCCTCCTCCTTCTTTTGTTTGATTGTTTAATTATTTTTAAATGCACAAAAAAGCACTATTCACCCCCCCTCTAGATCTTTCAATTGGTATTAGAGCAGGTCTTCAAGGAGCCCTAACAGGTCATGAAGAATGGGGGACGTCATACTCAACAACTTCAACTTGGAGGGAACTCACGTGACTTGGCCACCACCATTCGATGGAAGCAACTATACCTACTGGAAGAGAAGGATGCAGTTCTACTTCCAAGGAATCACCTAGAATCTATGGAGGATGGTGTCTACACCATATGATCTTCCCCTAACTGAGTATGCAATGTGGGATCCAAACACGATAAAACAAGTTCAATTAAATGCTAAGGTGGTAAGCATATTATATTATTCTATTTCTGTAAGTGAGTTCAATAGAATCGATTCATGTGATACTGCTTATGACATATGGAATAAACTCTCCATAACACATGAAGGAACTACTCAAGTTAAAAATACTAAAATTAGTATGCTTAAACAAAAATTTGAACAATTTTGAATGCAACCAAATGAATCTATTAGTGATATGTATGAAAGATTTTCTTCTATTATCAACGGTTTAAGTGCATTAGGAAAATCTATAGGTGAAGAAGATAAAGTCTCCAAAATTCTTAGGTCTTTGCCTCCCAAGTAGCCAAAGTTGATGACCATTGAAGTAGCCAATGATCTCACCAGATTGATGATGGAATAGCTCATTGGCAACCTAGAGACTCATGAAGTCACCCTAGAGGAAGAAGAAAACTTGGAGCTTGAGATTCAAAAAAGGAAGAAGATAGGACATGGCTCTAAAAGCTACAACAAAGGTCTAATCTAAGGTCATCACTCAAGAAAGTGATGAAACAAGTAAAGGAGAAGATTATGAAGATGCACTCATTGTAAATAGTAAGAAATACATAAGGTATAGATCTAACAAAAACTCTAGTTCTTCTTCCTCTTCTTCTCTTAGGTTCTTTGAATGCGGCAAAAAAGGACATGTCTAAAATGAGTGTCCTAAAGTAAAGAAAGGAAAGAAACCTTCATTTAAGAAGAAAGAAAAGGGAGATAAATCCTAGAAAGCTTCTTGGGATGAGTCAAGTGATGAAAGAGAAAGTGGAAAAGAATATGTGGAATGTCTTATGGCCAAGGAAGATGAGAATGAAGACTCAAATGAGGTAAGCCTTCTTGAACTATCTAAAGAAGATTTACTTACTAGTCTTCAAGAAATACATGACAAATACATTGATTGCAAGAAATAATTATATCTCACAAAAACAAATGATGATTTTCATGCTAAACTATATACTCTCTCAACTGAAAATGAAACCCTCGTATCTGAAAGAAATACTTTAAATTAATCCATAAATGAACATAATATCAAGTTACGTGTTGTAAAACAAACTACAATTTTATTTGTCAAGTAAAGGTTCATTTTCTTGCTAAAATAAATGATATTCAAACACAACCTATCTTATGTACTCATGTGGATTATGTTGCTATTGTCCAAGAAAGAGATAGTTTATCTTCTAATCTATATCAAGAAAACTTAACTATTAAAAAGAAAATGGATGAAATTGCTAAATTACAAAAAGAAATTAGTAACTTAAAAAAGGATATTCTTGATAAAATTCTAAACAAATTCTGGTCAAATTAGAAGACGAGGTTTAGGTTATGTACCCAAAGATAAATTTCATAAAAAACCCAAAACTAGAAAAACATAACTACCCAAGACCAAAGTCATGTATGTACCTAAGAATAACTCAACTCATAATCACAATGTTAAAAAGAGAAATGAAATTAATTCCATATGTTGTTACTATTGCTTATGTCTTGGACAATACTCATTCTCATGCCCATACAAGAAAAAGGACGTTGACTTTTTATGGGTTCCAAAACCCCAAACTTAGGAATATTGAACATGATTAGTTGAGATTTGATCTCAAACTTTACTCTAAAACTGATAAGGTCTTATCTCAACCAAAACCATTGTTACCTTGCATAATTGAAGTTATATATGTTCTACTTGTAACAAATAAAATTCCTAGAAACAAATAGAAACATTCTCTGTCGACAAAATCTTTGACCGAGATAGCCTTCGGTCGAGAAAATAGTCGACCAAGAAAGTTTTTGTCTTAATCTTGCATTTTTTGGAAAATCATCCGACTGACAAATAACTCGACTGAAACCAATCTCAGTCGAGACAATTGTCAACTGAGAATAGTTCTATTCAGATTCAACTATTTAATTAATAAACATGAAATTATACTCAATCTGTTGTTCAAAATCTACAAAATTCTTCCATAATAATGTAATCTCAAATATAAAAATGTTCCTAACCAGAAGGACCATCACATGGGTACCAAAACCTATTTCTTTTGTAGGATAGGGTGGATGATAGTGGTTTCTCCAAGCATATGACTGGAAACAAAGAAGCTTTTCAAACATTTGAAGAAAACAAAAGTGGAACAGTCACATTTGGAGACAATGCCAAAGGAAAAATTGTTGGAATAGGTAATATTGGTACAAATCTTCAAATTAAAAATGTTCTACTTGTTGATGGATTACATCACAATTTAAATAGTGTTAGTCAATTATGTGATAGTGGCTATGATGTCCTATTCAATAAAACTTGTTGTAAACTACTAATTGAAAACATTAATAATGTTGTTTATGAAGGAAAAAGAATAGGAAATCTATACATACTTAGACCTAATTCTATGCTGCTATTATTGGAAACTATCTTCTTGGAAAAGATGAATCCTTACAACTATGGCATAAAAAATTAGGTCATGCAATCTCACATGTCATCAAAATTTTAATTAAATATGATCTTATTCGTGGCTTACCTAAAATATCCATTGATAAACTTAAAAATTGTGAACCATGTACTTTAGGCAAGCAAAATAAAACTTCTTTCAGATCTAAAACATTGCTTAGCACTATTAGATCGTTGGATCTCATTCATATGGACTTGTTTGGTCCTATGAGAACTCAATCAATTGGTGGAAAAAGATATTTATTTTTTATTATAGATGATTATAGTAGATACACATGGGTTTACTTTCATTCAAATAAAAATCACACAATTAGAATTTTTATACAATTTTTCTCTAAAATTGAAAATCAACCACACAATAAAATATGTATAATTAGAAGTGATCATAGTGGATAATTTGAAAATCACACTTTTGAAGAATTTTGTACATCTCAAGGATACACTCATAACCTTTCAGCTCCACACACTCCACAACAAAATGACATCGTAGAAAGAAAAAAATGGTCATTAAAAGAAATGGCTAGAACAATGTTACTTGAACATAATACACCTAAAATATTTTGGGCCAAAGCAGTAAATACAAAATGTTACATGTTAAATTGAGTAAAAATACATTCACATCTTAAGAAAACTTGCTATGAACTCATCTTAAAAAAAAACAAGAGTTGATTATTTTCATACCTTTGGTACACCTTGCTATATCCTAAACACAAAGGATTATAGAGACAAATTTGATCCCAAATCACATAAAGGATTCTTCTTGGGAGATTCAACCTCTGATAATACCCATTTTATGGCTGCTAGAGCTTATATTTTATCATCAAAATAGCCTCCAAACATAACTTCCTCTTTGTTTTATCTTATCTATTGTGAAAAATCATGCCTACTATGCCCTTGACAATATCTCCCATCTGATGTAGGGTTTTCTTATTTCTTCCACAAAAAGAGAACCAATGAGCCCATCAGGCCCATCAGCAACAAGGTCCACGTCCCAGCCTGCAAGCTCATGAGGCCGCCATGCCCCTTTACCCGTCATGGTCGCTGCCCGACACGACAACAATCCGACATGAGGGTGTCACGCAGGAGTCCCTGCCCACTACGGCTCTCTACCTGATATGGTGCCTAGCTCGTCACGGTTCACAACCTGACGAAGTTGCTACCCAACATGACCACCCTTCGACACCGCATCCCTATAGGGATCCAACCTGCCACTGTTATGCGTGATGCACTCACTACCTGATACGTTTATAGCCCAACACGCGTGTCGGGCAACATTCATACTGGGCCCTCCTGAAGCCACGAGAAAAGAGCCATGGACAAAGGACACATGGTCCAATTGAAGCTATGAATCCCATCAACTCGCTACTTATAAATAGTAGCTACAAGCCTACGATGGGATGGGCTGGACCTTACGAGAGATAATTCTTAGAGCAAAGGAGCTAGTGTGTCAAGTTCCAGAGTCTGTCAGGTGATACTAGGTGAGCACACCCCCAACCCGAGAGGGATGGGAGGAGTTCACTTTGAAACTGTTCTGGTAGTAGCAGCAAGTAGTGTGATATGACCCTCAAGGCTACTTCAACAACGTCGGGTTCCTATCTGGGCCTAAACCCGAGACGGCTCAACCACCTATACCCAACACAAGGAACCTGAGAGAATTAAGATAATGTTTACCCGATATGTATCCTAACCCAACACAGTACCCAACCCGATATGTTCGGTACCCGTCACAGCTGCATCCCGATAAGGCTAGAAGCCCGACATGACCATATCGGGCAGAGGTCCTATCCTGATATGACCCTTACTTGTCACGGTCCATGACCCGACATGGTTAAGGACCTAACATGCTCATATCCCGATAGGGCCGCTACCTGATATTGGGTTAACATTATCCTAGGTGCCCGTTGTTGTGTACTTCGATCTCCTAAATCAAGGAGACCAATACCTATATTCCCTTTACAACATTTACTTTCATTTAATTACAAAATTGTAACTAAACCTGTATGTTTGCTTTATAACTATTGGAATATGTAGATTTTACCTCTTATTGTTATGTGTATGGCTTCATTTTGTTGGATGATTTCTTTATAGCATATGAGTTCTAGTCTCTTCTTTCTGATTCATGCTTTTGACTAGATATCGAATCATGTTTCCTGTTTTGACTCCTTTGAGAGAAGGATGTTGTAAACCCTAAAGATTGGTCTGATTTGGGTGTACAAAAGTTCCTGGGACCAGAGCTGCATCCATCCTATCTTTCCACTCTAGTCCATGCATGGTACCCTTGAGAGAGGGAACTTGGTGCATGGCTAGTTAGTGTCTCCTTTGAGAGAAGAAGGCGCAGGATGTCGGTCACCGCTGCCGCTTGTTACAATTAGGTTTTATTCCTTCACACTATACTTTGAAAATAGTTTTATCCCCTCGGTTTCCTTTATACAAAACTTCCAAACAAACTGCTAAACCCCAAAACTTTAATCCTTCTGGTAACTCCCTTTGGAGATAGGTTTTTAGTTTAATTCTTTGTAATTCTTTCTCGTTACAACAACCCTTATCCTTCACCTTTTTGACGTGCTTAGACAAGTAAAACTTGGGTTCTGAAGCTCTATTCTTCCAATCCCTGTGTTCAACCCAAACTACTCTCCCCCTATGCTAGTTGCATGAGTCTTAAATATTCAGGTATTTTAAATTACTAAAGTCTGATGACCTAGACATGTCTCCATTTTTGGACCCACGTTTAAGGCTTGTCAACTTTTTGCACCATTTTCGGGGATTCGGCAATGAATACCATTCTACGAACTCAAGTTTTACCTATACTTTGCCAAAAACCTTGTACATATGCATATAATATTGCAAATACTTACTGCACATAGTTTATACACTCACACTTTCACTTTTCTTCTTTTTAGGTACTTCTTCATCTCTTTGAGCCCTCCTGTGTTTGACAAGCCATGGCTGAGTAGGCACCTGAAGCTCAGTCCCTTCATTCTTTTGTCCAAGTCTGGGAAAATGAAGAGAGGAATCCGGTGGTGGAGCAACCACTCAATGTAGACAACTTGGAGTTGAAACCTGCTTTCCTCTAGTTGCTGCAGCACAACCGGTTTGGAGGGAACACCATTGAAGAGAACCCGTACAACCACCTTACAACGTTCAAGAGGACTAGAAAGACTTTTAAGATCAACAAGGTCCCAATATCTCACATCTACACCCAGTGTTTTCCCTTCTCTCTAAGAGACAAAGCCTTGGAGTGGTATATAAGTCTCCAAGATGGGAGCCTCCTCGATTGGGAACATCTAGCCAACTCATTTATTGCCAAGTTCTTCCCTATAGAGAGAATGATCAAATGCCAAAACAAGATAACCAGATACTCGTAGAAAGTCTCAGAGAACCTACATGAAACCTGGGAGAGATTCTAAGGCTATCAGAGGGAGTCCCTACACCATGGTTTTTCTAAGCCCAAGATGATCACCACTTTCTATAATGGGTTGTGCGTTGGAGAAAGGAAATCCTTTAACGTTGCAGTTGGCAGTGATTTCATGGGACTCAGCACCCAGAGTGCCGGGGAGATCATAGACAATATGGCCACGAATCAGCAAGATAGTGAGTATGATAGAGAAGCAACAAGCCACACCTCCCATGGAGAATCGAAGGCGATGGAGGCACTGGTGGCTAAATTGGACAAGATAGTAACTAACGTCCAAGCCTTGAAGGAGCATGGATATAAAGGAAAAGTCTGGCAAGAAGTGGTTAGAAGCTGCGACACGTGTGGGGAACAAGATCACCTGTCTGACTTCTGCCCACACACGATAGTCCAAAGTGAGCCTGATGAAGACAACACAGAGAATATGAGCTATGCCCAGTATCAACGCCCTGATCACCCTAGTTTTTCATATGGGAACACCAGCGCGGATGAGAATTCTCGCCAGTTGGTGGGCAGAACTTCTTTAGGAGGACCACAAAATCAACAACGCTAAGCAGGTTTCCTGCAGTAGAGATGTTACCAGCAAGGCCATCCACAAAGACCGTCAGTGATGACCGAGTTGATGCCCTTTGCTAAGAGGCAGAACGACCTAAATGAAAAGCTGCACAAAAGTTCCATGGATAGCACAACTTTGCTCAAATTTATGCAACAACAAATGGGAGGTTTTTTAGCATAGATAGGAGAGCTTCAGCAGCACAACAAATAGATAGAACAGCAGCCGGCAAGCCTAGCCTAGAATATCAACCATCAAGTAGGGCGGTTCCCCTCCAACACTGAGGAGAACCCACTAGGGAACGAAACTGCAAAGATGGCCATCTTGAGGTCAGGCACAGTGATGCAGTCAGTAGTCGAGAAGAGAGCAACAGCAACAACAACACCAGTTGAGGATGTAACCCCCAAGGAATTAGAAGAAGTACCCGTGAGGCCGAAGAAAGTAACGGAGAAAGGAGTCGATGACGCCCCTTCCAAGGAGCGTCCAGATAGGTATGCACCTCACCTACCTTTTCTGCACAAGCTGGTAAAGGCCCAATTGAAGAAGAGGTATGAGAAGTTCCACTATAGCAAAAATGCCCATTAGTGGAATTTATTGTAGTGGCTTTTTAAAAAAAAGGCTACTATCTATCCAATTAACATGCATTTTTCAATAAAATGCCTCTAAACCACCTATTATAGAGTTTCTGAAAAGGGTTGAATAATATAGGCATTTATAAATCTAATTAGTTGCAATTTGAAATTGCCAAATTAAAAGTGAATCAATAGCTAATTGCAAATAATTAGCCGATTCTCCCACTTTCCATTCACACTCCCCTACTCTTTTTTAGAAACTACGATCTTCTTCCCTGATTTCTCGCTGGCGTGCGGGTATCCAAGAGGCATCCGAGAGAGAAGATATCATGATCTTCACCCATAAACTGATACTGTGGAGAGGAGTGTGTGTGTGGAGGGAGCCACTACTAGCAGCGCTTGTGTAGAGGCACGCGATGGAGCAGGACATACAGCTGGCGACACTTGTGCAGTAGCTGTGAAGACAACTGGCAGCAAATTTGTGTAGAGGAAGGCAACATCTAAGTAGAGTTCTAGGGCACGCTACTATTAAGGTATGTTGTTAGAGATATCCCTAATTATTCCATCACTTCTCCTCTGCTACAACTTCTAGCCCAGTGGAGAAGGTCATGTGATCAAAGCACTACTTCTCTAAGTTGTCATATTTAGGGCGTAGGATCCTTATTGCTATGTCTAAACCAGATCTGAATCACTATTGTTGGTTTTATGAAGTGAGTTAAGAAGGGTTGAGGAGTCTTCTTGTGTGATTCTTTGTTAAGATCCCTAAGACTTCTAGTTTCCTTCAAGAAAAGACACCAACCAGTCCAAAAAACCAAACAATTACTTTCTTTTAAGAGTGAAACTGGAAGGGAATGCATCATGCTTTAAGAGTATATAAACATTCAGATGAGTTTCTTTCCATTTCTTTTATGTATTTTGTGAGGAAATATTATGATTTGTAGAAAGTAGATTGGTGGCTGAGCATAGAATGAGGTTGAATCTCACAAGTAAGGCATCACTAAGCATTACTTTCATGCTAAAATACATCACATTTTGTAAAAAGTAAAAATTAACTAGGGTAAGTACCAAAAACAAGATTGGATATCCTACACGTATACTTACATACTTTTTATGGTAGAAACCATTGTGAAAACTATGAGGGAACTAAACACAAGAAAATAAGTTTGATAGAAATTGGAATAGACAAGATCAAGTAGCGGTGTATTTCCACAACTCTTATCAAGTAATGAAAAAAGAAAAACAATAAAAGTTGCATCCCCAAATACAATATTTCATTAATTTAAAAGCATTTGATAATATGAGAAGAGGTGTAACACCTAAATTAATGTATATACAAAAAATAGAGTTAAATAAGTCATTAACTCCACATATCCCAGGCTGCAACAATTTGCCAAAGATGAATCATCCTAGGAGAGATCCATAAATGCTCAAAATATGATGCCATTCAAAATTTTCTACCTATTGAGGCATTTTAGATAAGACTTGGTTAATCTAATAGCTCTTGCACTTTAACACATCAGCAAAGATGGGGGACCAATATCATTGAAATTTACATGACATGAACACTGACTGGGAAAATTTAAGGCCTTTGAGGTCGCAACACAACATTATAATTGACAGGCTTACTAGAATCTACTAGAGGAGAGACATAACTATTGTAGTAATATAGTTTATTAGACATGGCTGTAAATGTTAAACAAGAATCTTCTAAATAATAGACGTTTAAGATATTATTTTCCAAGTTCCCACTCGACTCATAATTATGAAGAAAAAGTCTACATGCAAGTTCGTTTGGCTGGAGTCCAAATTATATTACAGGCTAAAGAAAGCTTTTTATAATCGGAAAAATTCTCTTCCTATAATGTTTGACAGATGCAGAACCGATTCAACATGAAAACCACCATTTAATCTTGAAATACATTTAAGATTGAAAGTGGGCAGCTTTACCCAGGACAATGTATCTATGGATAATATTATTCTCATTTATCAAGGGACTACTTTAGTGAACTCATTATGTCAGATTTTAAAGCTAGAACGTTAATCTTTTGATACACCTATCAAATAGATAAAAAGAGCTGACCCACAAGGTGGTGTAAATAAATTTAAAGCTTATGAACAACAAAGAATTTCCGTATTTGCAAGTACATTCGTTTATATATAATTTGAGTTGATGTCTCCTACGTTCTATGTACTGATCATGCATATCATTTTATAGCACATTGACATCATTCATAGGAAAGTTCAACTACTTGCAAGCATTATGTGTCAAAGAAGGTCCACCCAAACACTAAATAGAAGTTTAGATGAAATTCTTGCCATTTCAGTTGCATTCGTCGTGAGGAAATATTAGAATTAGTAGAAAGGAG
Source organism: Alisma plantago-aquatica (assembly GCA_963693085.1). Classification (NCBI taxonomy): domain Eukaryota; kingdom Viridiplantae; phylum Streptophyta; class Magnoliopsida; order Alismatales; family Alismataceae; genus Alisma; species Alisma plantago-aquatica. Next base: position 1,470,506,129 of record OY856410.1, read on the forward strand.
ATTGATGGAGCTCATCCAACAAAAAGGCTGAATCTTACACAGAATTAAGTCATCACTAACCATTAATTTCATGCTAAAACACATTGCTCTTTGCAAATAGTTGCAATTAACTAGGGTATACCAGCAAGATAATCTAAGCTTGAATCTCCTATAATTATACTTGCTTTTGATGGCAGAGAGAATTGAAAAAACTCTGAGAGAACCAAACTCAATGATAAAACATAGAAAAAAACTAGAGTCTACCATATTAAGTAACAAAGTATTTCAAGGGAATTCTTTCTGAACATTTATTTCCATTTGTTTTCTAAAGAAATATTTTCTTTAATATTGAGGAACCTAGATTGCAGACTGATTGTTGTTCAATATTGTTTGATTTACATTTTTCAACAATATCTCTTGGAACCATGATAAATTGTAGAGATTAATTGAATAGTGATATCTAGACATGTTTTAATTGGTCTTATAGATAGTCAAGGATCATTCCAGATCTAATTCCAAATACGAGAGTTTGTATAATTGCAGGTCAGTACATGAAATCTTGATTCTCTACTTTCTTCCTAGATATGAGAAATTTTTGGTTATCAACAACGATCAATTTTCTATATGCCAGCCACATATTTTATCCTGGAAACCATGAAATAAAGGACCATATGACACAACCTGCACTATATAAATGAATGACTCAGAGGACATTGATACATGCACATATTTGATATTGTCAACATAAGTTTCTAAAACATCCAAGAATAAAAGATCAATACTTTCCTTCCTACTTAAAAAGGGGATAAGAAAAACTTCAATACTAGTTAGATAGGTAATGCTTATGAGTTATGACACAGTGGCACTTGTAACAAGCTGCAGTCAATGCAAATAAGATACTCGATTAAATCTGCACATATTCAATAGTGTGGACCTAATTTTCTGAAAGTTCCAGAAACCAAAAGATTTTATACTTGCCTTCCTACTTAACAAGGCAATTTAAAATCTTTTGTACTAGTTATATAGGTAGATACTTGGCACAATGACACTTGTGGCTAGATACATTAAAAGAATGTGAATGATGTACTCAATTGAATTCAAAATCTACATTTCAGATTTCTCAAAAGTTTTGGCATCAAGAATATTTATTACATCAGTGTCTAAACTCTACATGTTACATTGGTGACTAGTGTATGAGATCTTGCTACATTTCAATTAGTTCCCCAATGCCACAAAAACAACAATGGTCAAAAGTAAGAAAATCTGCTAGCTAGTTCCGTCGTGTTCGTCTCAAAAGCCCTTGGTGAAAAATACAACCACCACTGAGTCAAACAACCGTCATCATCGCAAAATCCCAATGTGAAGAGCGTGACAAGTGTGGCAGTGACTAGGCAAAAGATTCCTTCGGCCATCCTAGCAACCCGAACATGAAATGCACCTTGAGCAACAACAAAGCAACGGTGGAAATCAAAATGGTTAGGTCAATCATGATAATAAGATATCAATGAAATATGTTTAAATACATCTTTTTTTTCATCTCAAGTGTTTCATGGAGGGCTTGGAGATCTAGTGAAAATGCTTACCAAAGTGATAGATGGCATGAATCTTTTTATTAAAATCTATATTGATCTATGTTTACATATTTTTGTCTAGATAATACATCACTCATCAAGGAAATTTTAGACCTTGTTAGGGAACTAGAAAGCCCTAAATTAGATTCTCTAGTTTATAAACCTACCAAAAAATGTAACTAATGTAGATGTTCATTGTTACTGAGGAATTGAAACTAAAAAAATCCATGTTCTCTTGTAAGCATTGAGCCATGTTTACATGCATCGGAATGATATATATTAATGGTTGAAGCTATATCTAAAGACAACTTGGAAAACCAACAACAATGAGGAGCTGGAGGAGACAACTTGTGTGCATTCAAATCATCTAAGTAATGGTTAGAAATTAGCTAGGGCTTAAGGAATCTGACCAAGAGAATCTCTAAGACTCTAACACCAATGAGGAGCTGGAGGAGATGGACAAGTAGCTTGCAAGACGACTACCAATTTTGGTGAGGGCTAAGTCTTCGATGGGATTGAAGCAGTACTCTGCTACTAGCTTGACATAGGTCATTTGATCAACTCTTGCATTATTCCTGGCTTCTAAGGTGTGTATTGATTTCTATTGTAGGTTATTCAAACAATTCTGCTAAGGCCTTACTTGAATTCTATTGCAGGTTGTTCAAACAATTACTCCTGATCTTCTTGGTCCAACTTGACTACCTGATGTATGCAGGTTAGTTTGAAGCTACAATTGGTTAATTGCTTAAGATTTATCTCATTTTATAGATCTTTTGTAGACTCCCTAAAGTTGCATATCATAGTCTTAGTATGACATTATAGTCTCTCTGTCCTCCTACTCCTTCCCCATAGTTGGGTGTTGCAGTAGCAGACCCCAATACTGCTCCCTTTATGCAATAGTAGGCTTGCAAGAGCACCTTCACATGCTATTTCAATCCACTCTTCTACCAACCCTTCAATCCTCACATTAATTGAGAATCTTTACATGTTGTGATGTCATGATCATACCTTGGAGATAAAGCTTTGGGTATTCTCTAGCTGCTAAAAGTGTTCAACCATTCGTCAAAGTAGATCTTACTCAACTGTAGAGTATTAGAATCTAGACTAGCATTTCAATTTAGATCTAACTGTGAAGCTTCTCAAATGTGATCCAAAATGGAACTCTATTTTCATCAGTATAAGTATTGTTATTCACATACAATCTACATTCATCTCATTTTGTTTTAGGTGTATTACATTGTGGAATTTGAATTGGAATTCTTAGAATCCACACATTTTAAATATGAAGTTTGATAATCGATGAAGTTATACCTTATTTTATCAAGTGTTGTTGAGTTTTATAAGAAGTCTTCATTTTTGTAGGTGTTAAAACATTCAAACCTATATTGGCCTCTTCAGATTCTCAAGTAAAGGATCTTCAGATTCTCAAGCAAATAATCTATATTTCACCAAATGGATGACCTTTTAGGCTCTGCTTTCAGATGTGTGAGGGTGAGTAATCTTACATTATGGTTAATCTATAACTAAAATTGTCTGTTTGTGCTGGTTTCTTTTGTCACTGCCTACTCATATCAACTTATGCATGTGTTAGCATCCATGACCTCTTCTACATGTCTATCAAGGATCTGAAGATGACCTTGGATGGATCTTGGTGAGTTAAGAATGGGACAATGTTCTTATCCAGGTGGAAACTAGGGGATGATGATGTCAAGCACAGTGTCATAGATGCTATAATATGGGCTTGGTTATTTCATCTTCCTTGAGATCTATGGAATACAACCATGCTTTAAATGATGTGATCCTTTTTGGGTAACTCAACATGTTCTGATCAACCAACTTGAATCTATCCTAGGCTGGAGTTCACTTGCATTAAAGTTCCTATCCCATTTGAATATAAATTTTTATACTATTAGTCTTGTTAGAGATGAACACAATTCTCACACAATTGACACATGCCACTCATGTTCTGGGGGGAGTCATTATTCCTTGGAAAGATAATTTTTGCAATATTTAAAAAATTTATGAGGATAAAGTTATTCATGCTAAAGTTAACATCAATGATTTCTCCTTCTATGTCTCAACCATTGATGGTCGAAACTCTGATGCAGTCATAGTGAATTTATGAATTACATTGATGAATTGTTCTTCACGTTGATGGTTGATAGATTCCAATGGGTGACTTTAATTATATTTTTGAAGTCTGTGAACGCATTCAAACAATTCTGCTGAGGCCTTGCTTGATTTCTATTGCTGGTTGTTCAAACAATTTCTCTTGATCTTCTTAGTCCAGCTTGACTACCTGATGTATGCATGTTAGTTTGAAGCTAGAATTGGTTAATTGCTTAAGATTTATCTCAGTTTATAGATCTTTTGTAGACTCCCTAAAGTTTCATATCATAGTCTTAGTATGATATTATAGTATCTCTATCCTCCTACTCCCTCCCCATAGCTGGGTGTTGGTGTAGCAGACCCCAAAACTACTACCTTTGTGCAATAGTAGGCTTCCAAGAGCACCTTCACATGCTCTTTCAATCCACTCTTCGACCAACCCTTCAATCCTCACTTTAATTGAGAAGCTTTACATGTTGTGATGTCATGATTGTACCTTGGAGCTAAATCTTTGGGTATCTAGCTGCTAAAAGTGTTCAAGCATTCATCAAAGCATATCTTACTCAGCTGTAGAGTATTAGAATCTAGACTAGAATTTCAATTTAGATCTAGATATGAAGCTTCCCAAATGTGATCCAAAATGGAACTCCATTTTCATCAGGATAAGTATTGTTATTCACATAATCTACATTGATCTCATTTTACCTCTTTAGTGGGATCAGTATTGAGATAGATGTCATCTAGTTTGTGTTGTATTTTGTAGTTGCCTTGTCTCTGTGATAGTGTTGACTTTTTAGTATGACTATCTGTCTACAGTCTTTAACTCCCATCCCAGTGACACTCAAAGAGTCTAAATTCTAGTTGAATGATATCATTAGTTATTAGTTTCTTATATTTCATGTTGAAGAAGTTCTACAATAATGTTTTAGGTGAAATTGCTTCTTGAAATGCTGATTAAGAAATGTGGTCCTGATGCTGTGAAAATAGTTATGCCCGACGAATACATGAAGCTGCTCACTAATATGAGAAAGGTTGGTCTTCTTGTCTGAATTCTTTTTTAAGTGCTTATTGTATTGACCAAGGTAAATCTACAGACTATAGAGAGAAACAAATGCAAAGCTAGATCGGAGAAAGGTTCTATGTGCTCTTTAAAATGGATCTATTTACTTTTCTCTCTCACAATATATGTTTTCCAAAATCACTATTTGTGTCATTTGCTCTACTTTCAATTATTAATAGCAAATGCTTCTGAAACTTGAAGATGGATTATTTCTTATTTTTGTATATGAAAAATCTTGCAGCACGTTTGGGAAATCTCATCTTTCAAAAACTAATGCTTCAAGGTAACTAATATATGTTAATTTCATGTTTTAAGATAATTTGGAATGATCTGTTATCTGTCTTATAGGATTTGGAAGAGATGATTTCTCTTGTTATTGTTATTGTAGATCCTCTCCATTCCCCACCCTCCTATTTTTCCAATTATGTCAAATTTTCTTTGATGTGCAAAAAACTTCAGTGAATTATGACAATCTTATTGTGCACCTTATGTCTATAACTTCAGGAATAACAAAAATTTTCATATATTTGGTAGCAATGCCATAGAAGTTAGTTGAAATAATGAAATCAACTAGTTGGGTGAGGGATAGGTCTATGTCGGATAGATGATTCAATTTTTAGTTCTGCAGTGAAATCTACCAGTGTCATAGATGTAGACTAAATAACTGTTAATACCTCTAAACCCTATACTTAAAGGAAATCTTTAGATGTAGGTCTAGCTGTAGTTAGGAAATCAGTGAATTGAGTGCAGCATGTTTCAATGGTGTATGCTGTTATGCGAGAAAGCTGACCACCCTCTAACACCTGACATAATGTTAATTTATTGCACATTACCAAATATCATCCAGTCTTAATGCTTTGCAGAATATAATACCAAAATTGAGAATTAAAGCATATCACATCACACAAATGATCCAGCATTTACAAAAGCTTTCCTCATGGTGACCAAGTAGTGTGAGTAGTCCAGGGAACTCTTTCATGATAGACCTCATCAGAAATATGGAAACAAGTAGAATAAACATGTTAGAACGTGTGAGATTCATTTATGTCTAAAATCTAGCAAGTTACTTTTGATTAGATTATAATTTTCTATAAAGGGGTCACTGTAGTTGCTGACCTCAACGGAAACTAGTGAGGGTTGGCTGGATCTCGTGATTCTAAATTCATTGATTAAGATGGAGCTTCTGATGAAGAAATTGACAACAATCTTTTGAGTTATGATGCTGAGTGTAATACATTCCGTGCTTGCCTACTAGGTATGTACATGCTTTAACCATTTTTATCGTCATCTCAACTAATCAGAAATGAAATCTTATTTGTCTGTAAGCTATAATTATACAAGCTATTAACTGTAAGATTCATTTGCATCTCTCATTTCAGGTCAGACCAGTCAAATGCCAGAGATTTTGAACTTCAAGAAACAACAAGATTGTACCAATTCACCATTATAAATGCTTTTATAGATTTTATAGGAAGAAAGGTAGGGACAAAGTATTTTGTATTGGATAAATTAAAATGTTTGATACAAAGTATTTAGTTGTGTGGTTATATTAATTTCTTATTTGTCTTATGGATTATTGTAGTGGAAGATTTGAGAGCAAATATAGATACTCCAGCTACAACAATGCATCACATGTTATGCAGTGATTCTGAGAAGTGGTTTAGGGATTCCACCAGAATGTAAAGCTATTTACTGAAGTAGCTTTGAAGTCAGCATGCTGAAAAGTAGATAGTCATATCAAGGAAGAGACAAATCTAATGATGTAGAAGTTATTTTATAGAATAGAAAAATATTGTATGAAACTATATCATTTGTGTTATTCAATATAAAGGGGCAAGGTAAAATGCCCTCCCCATGTAATTCTCACTTGATTATAAATAAAAAATTCATATTTTCAGAAGAGTGAGTTCATCTACAATTGACATTCATTTAGAAATAATGATAATGAATTGAAAACAGAATGACTAAAAGCCTTGAAAATGTAGTAATATAGAACTAGTATGTCATTAGTGGCTTTCTTTATATACCATTAAACTCAATAAGAACATTTTCACACAACAACATAATACAAAATAGTGGCATTTGTATAAAAGCCAATTGATGGATAGTGGCATTTTTATAAATGCCAAATGATATTTTAGGGGCATTTGTTTGGCATTTATTGGAAGCTACTAAAGAAAAATGTTTAGTGGCGTTTACAGATTACGCCACTATCTTTCTAGTGGCATTGGTACGAGAGGCATTTTTTTAAATGTCACTAAACATGTTTAGTGGCATTTATATTTTTTCAGTGGCATTTCTAAAAGGCCACTACTGTGAATGTTTGATGTAGTGTTCATGGCTACAGTAAAGAAGTTTCACCTCGACATCCTATTCTTGGTGCTATTGAGGAGATGCCCACCTACGCAAAGTTTCTGAAGGACTTGATTTCGAGGAAGAAAAGAGGAGAAGACGTTGAAACCATGAAGCTAGCACAAATGTCTAATTCTTTTGTCAAGGCAAGTATACCTTCTAAGAAGAAAGACCCTGGAGCCTTTGTCATCCCCTTTAAAGTTGGGGACAACATGACCCGTAAAGGTATAGCAGACCTAGGAGCAAGTATTAGCTTGATGCCCTTATCCCTTGCAAAGAAGTTAGGACTTACTGATATGGTAATTACAAATATGAGAATCCAGCTTGCAGACCACACTTTCACAAGACCAGTTGGAGTGGTTGAAAACGTGCCCATTAGGGTTGGGCAATTATTTATACCCTATGACATCTATCTGCTCAACACCGTGGAGGACCCTAGCTACCCCATTATCTTCGGGCGACCCTTCCTTACTACTGGCAAAGCACTCATTAACGTGGAGGCGGGTATGATAACAATCAGCATTGGAAGAGAGCACATTGGCTTCAACATATGTGATTGTATGAAAGCCCCCTAGTTCTTTGAGTCCTCTTATTTCATCGAAAGCTATCAACAACTCTACAATGAGGTAAGGGAAGAAAAAGCTATGGTAGACCCACTGATGCGTGCTTTAGCTTGCGAAGCACAGGTGGTCGATGATACGTAAGTGAAGGAACTACTGACATTTCTAGAAGCCGAAGATCTATCTGAAGAAGAAGACCTAGTGGAGACGGTGATGTATGCTTCCATACGAAGAAATCATGCCAAAGAAAGACAAGAGAAGACCCCACCCAAATTGAAGGTTTTTTCGAAAGGTTTGGAATACTGATTCCTGGATGAAGAAAGGATGAACCCAGTCATCATCAACTCCAATCTGACTGATAGTCAGAAGGAACAATTGATGGTGGAGTTGAAGCTATGGAGAAAAGCCCTAGGTACTCGATTGGAGACCTAAGGGGGATCAACCCTTCTGTGTGTATGCATAGAATCCACTTTGAAGAAAATTCCAAGCCCTATGCCCAGCCGCAATGAAAGCTGAACGAGAAGTTGTGAGAGGTGGTCAGTACGGAAGTTGTGAAGCTCCACAATGCGGGAATCATATATGCCATTAGTGACAGCACATGGGTGAGTCCCACTCAGGTAGTTCCTAAGAAGGGAGGCATAACACTGATCAAGGGAGATAATGGAGCAGAAGTTGCAACCAAGACCATCACCGGTTGGCAGATGTGTATAGACTATAAAAAATTAAATGCCGCAACCCGTAAAGATCACTTCCCAATCCTATTTATCGACCAGATGCTTGAGCGCCTGGCCCAACACTCTTACTTTTACTGGTTAGATGGGTATTCAGGGTTCTATCAGATCCCCATTCATCCGGATGACCAGGAGAAGACTACCTTCACGTGCATATATGGAACTTTTGCTTTTAGAAGAATGCCCTTTGGGATCTGCAATGCACTGCAACCGTTCAGTGGTGCATGAACACCATATTCATAGATTTCTTGGAAGATAAGATGGAAGTCTTCATGGATGACTTCAGTGTTTGTGGCAGCACTTTTGATGATTATCTGAATAACCTATCTTTGGTAATGAAGAAATGTGAAGAATAGAGTCTCACCCTTAATTGGGAAAAGTGCCATTTTATGGTACAGGAAGGAATCCTTCTGGGACATAAAGTGTCCAATAAACTCATTGAAGTTGACCAATCTAAGGTGGAGGCGATAGCAATGCTTTCTCCACCCACGTCTGTGATAGGAGTCAGAAGCTTCTTGGGACATGCCAGTTACTACAGATGCTTTATCAAGGACTTCTCCAAGATTGTGAAGCCACTGTCAAATTTGTTGATGAAGAATGTGAAGTTTGATTTTACAAAAGAGTGCCTGACAACATTCTCCACTTTGAAGAATGCTTTGGTCTCGGAACCCCATTCTCTAGTCCCCCAACTGAAATATTCCCTTCGAGCTTATGTCTGACACTAGTGATTTTTCCATAGGCGCAATCCTTGGGCAAAAGAAAGATAAAAAGCATCATGTGATCTTCTATGCCAGTAAGACGTTAGACGAAGAAAGAAATGTTAGCCATTGTCTATCCATTGGACAAGTTTTGATCTTACCTTGTGGGTTCTAAGGTGATTGTTCACATAGACCACAAAGCCATCAAGTATTTGATGCAAAAGAAAGACGCTAAGCCTAGGTTGTTGCACTGGGCATTGTTGCTATAGGAGATTGATCATGAGATAATAGACAAGAGAGGTTCTGAGAATGTGGTCGCCGACCACCTATCAAGGATTAGGGTGGAGGATGACCGCACGTTGCTGATCAATGAAAGCTATGATGATGAGGCAATCTATGTTGCTCAGATGGACAATCCAGAAGTGCCATAGTACACCGATATCTGCAATTACCATGCCTGCAAACAACTACCCCCAGAGATATCTTACAATAATAAGAAGAAATTTTTCTCTGATCTGAAGAACTATTATTGGGATGACCCTCTGTTGTTCAGGCATTGCGCCGATAGCCTATACAGGAGGTGTATACCCAAAGATGAAGCTCCAAATATCTTATTTGAGTGTCACTCTTCTCCCTATGGAGGGAACTTGGGAGATGAAAGAACCGCTACCAAGGTTCTCCTGTCCAGCTTTTATTGGCCCAATCTTTTCAAGGATGCTCACACCTTTGTCAATGCCTGCAATGAGTGTTAAAGAACCGGGAATATTTCCTGTAGAAATGAGATTCCCATGTCTGAATGGATTGAAGTGGGGATCTTTGACGTATTGGGGATAGACTACATGGGACCTTTCCCTTCATTGTATGGTTTCAAGTACATTCTTGTTGCGGTGGATTATGTCTCCAAGTGGGTACAAGTCATACCCACTACCACCTGTGATGCTAAGTTAGTTATAAAGATTTTTACAAAGATAATCTACCCAAGGTTTGGAGTCCCCATAACACTTATCAGTGACAGTGGGTCTCACATTGCTGAAAGGCAATTCGAGCCACTTATGCACAGATATGGGGTTCAACACAAGATTGACACGCCATACTGACGTGTATTTTACTACGCGCTTAAACGCAAGTATACGCGTCGAGTAATATAGGCCTTGTGAGGCCCGAGTCGAACTCAAGGATACGTGAATTATTGGAGACTTCTACTAACTAATCGCAATCAGCTAGACCGATTAACAAAGTAGGGTTTTGTGTTCAAATTAAAAAGAAAATAAAAATCAAACAAAGAAAACAATCGATTAAAGGTTAATTTAATCAATTCAAAGGGATATCTTTAGGATGGCGGTTTCACCGCGGGACAACATTGTATTAGGTTTCATATAATTCCTCACACTTCTCTCTCTATCTGGGTAGTGGCCTGAAAACAGAATTACCCACTGTCGTGGTGTAATTCACTACTTAGATTTAGGTTGATTCCACCGTCGTAGTAATCATTCCCCTAAACTAAGTGCATTATAAACGGTCTCTCAGTTCCCACCATTAATTTTACAACTCCTTTGTCAAGGGTTTTATTGATTAATGTAGAATTCGTCTCTTTTCAACCGTTAATCCTTCTTTCAAAGTGATTAAGGGTGTTAAATTATTATTATGGTGATCAAGCATAACAATAGAAATGGAGAAAACGAATCTATACCACGGATTTGAGAGAAAAATATGAATTATTGATATAAAAATGTCATACAATGCATTCCCGGGCTACTCCCGGTCCTAAAGATTGAGGGTTTTAGCCTCTCATGTTCATCTCACACGAATACATGGTAGAAATTGGGGAATTCATAAGAAAAACGGGAAATAAATGGGAAAACCCCTGAACGGAGAAGAACCGGTGGATCCTTGGCGTCGAACACAAGCTTCCCCGCCTGTCGGTGGTGGAAATAATCTTCGGCAGCGTCCGAATCACCCGGGATGAGCTTCTCGGCCTCTGTTCTCCTTTCTCCTCCTCGACACTCATGCAATCCAAAAATTCAGATCCCCCTCAACATGGGCGGCTGTCATTAGGTATAAGTCCCTAATTAGGTCGTCAAATAACAACAACCGTCCGATCGAGATCAAAACAGATCCAACGCATATCTGCCGGCGTCGATACCATCGACGCGGGTCGATGGTATCGACCCAGCGGATTAGCGGCAGCTTTCCTTTCTTTTATTCTGAGCGCCTGTGGTGATCTCGATACCATCGACTTGGGTGTCGATGGTATCGACTCCTTTAGCGTCGGTTGTTGTCATTTAGCGACGCTGTAGCTCCCCTTGTGTCGATGGCATCGACTTGGGTCGATGGTATCGACAGTTTCCTCGCGAGCAACTTGAAGGGATCTCGATACCATCGACTTAGGTGTCGATTTTATCGACTCTGTATTGCTCTTCTCGGCTGACAACCTGTGGCTTGGTCGATGGTATCGACTTCCGTCGATGGTATCGACGGAAGCAAATACTTATTTTTTCCTGAAATTTCACAACAAGCCCAAGTAAATCCACACAATTTATAATAAGATGATAAATAATGCTCAAAATAGTAAAACAAAGGGGATTTGATATAAAATGATGGCAAAGACCAAATAAAGTGAATTATGCAATAATATCCATGAAAATGAGTAATTAAGGCACAAAACACATATGAAATAGGTCTCTAAATGCGACTCAAAATCATCGCATCAAACTCCCCTAAGCTTAAACATTGCTCGCCCTCGAGCAACTAATCCTTAGAATAAGATTGCAGATGTCAACTAAAAATCAACACAGCACCCCACATTCCACATGACTCCCACTGAACGTTCTCAAACCGGCCTTTCCTAATCACAAAACAGTAATTACCCTACAGGAGACAATAATCATCAATAAAAGAAATTATCCTTCAAACCGATGAACACTATCACATAAGGCAGTTAACATAATAAAATTTGCCGATTCAACATTAGTGCATCTTGTGATTGCCTACACTACGTTGCTCGCCCTAACTACCATCTACATGGAAGCAGTTCTCCTGATAAACATGAGTGAGGAGAAAATCACGGTGGCCTACCAATCCGAGAAACGGGTGGATGGAATGGGTGGTTCATGGAAGAATTTGGAAGTATTACACAGTTTCAAAATGCATACAACAAAATGCCCTAAATGATGCAAATGCACATTGAAAATGCCCTAATGCTTAAAATTGGGTGGAATGATGCATGCACTAACCTTCCACCTCAAAAAGAGATAGAAATCTAATTAAGCCACATCATGTACTCAATTTCCTTGTTATGCAAGTGATATCCTGTTCCTTTCTCCCTCTTATTCCATTTCCTTCTAAATTCTCTTTTTTTTTCTTTTCTCAAATTTTTCAGATTTTTAGAATTTTTTTTTTCTTAGCCCACATATCCATAATTGCTTAGAGATACATGTGTTAGGCTATTTTCTTCATGATTGGAAATCTTTGTACTATTTCGAGGGTATGTAACAATTTAGATCACTTTTCAAGACAAACTGAGGTACATGGTGTACTTTATGCATGAAAATCATGAAAGTTGTGAGTGCAACTACATGGCATGCACCTAAAGGTAATGTGCATGAATCACTATACATTTTTTTCGTTTTATGCAAAAGTATGAAAATAACAATGCAAATCCTATCTACATGCTATGCACGCAAGGAGGAATTAAAACTGTACTTTACTTCCAATTCTTTGGTGGATTAGGGAAAAATATGAAGTGGAATGATCACAAGATTAAGTTACTGAACCTTAGAAAAATATCATGTGTCCCTCCTTACTGACATGTGTAGTAGTTCAAAGGGTTCTTTCTCATATATCCAATTAAGGTCTCATTACCATTTGATTAGGTTAGGCTCAAACAACCGTTACTATCCACTTTTCATGAGTCAATGGGGGTGTGGGTGTGACATATTGCTTCAAAGTTGACATAATCAATCATTTTCATAGGACAAGTTCCCCAAGGACAATCAAGTTAAGATATCCAAAAGACACATAAACTTTTTAAATTCCCTTAAATTTCCCATGAAAACAGCGAGATGACAATTTTTAAGACATCCACGATTACACTAGATAAATGTGGATCCTAAACAAAAACTAAAAATGCAAAAACAAATAACAAGCAAAAACTAAAAACAACTAAAGATAAAAGATAGAGCTGTTCCAGCCACCCCCCTAAGCTTGAATTCGACTATGGCCTTATAGTCAAAAACAATCTTAAGAGTGGAACAGAGATACCAGATCAATCCGATGGTGGTGGAGGCGGGTATTGCGGGGCCGTAGGGTCTGGATTTGCTCTGGATGACACTTGGCGCAAGTGGAGGAAGAAATTGTTGAAGATGTGACTTCATTTGACCAATAACCCCGTCTTGAATAACTTACCCCAACACTGCTGTGTGCCCGTCGATACCATTGACGGAAGTCGATGGTATCGACTCGCTGATTAGGGCAACTGCCTTGCGAGTCCGGCCGCCGCCGTTTTCATTTGTAAATGTCGATACCATCGACCTGTGTGTCGATGGTATCGACTTTACTGAGTCGATTTCTTCTGAAAATCTCCAGAAATCTCGATGGTATCGACTGGCATGTCGATACCCTCGACCTTTATTGCGCAGCCTGCCTGTAGGTATGTCGATACCATCGACGGGACCGTCGATAGTATCGACTCAGTGCGATTTTTGCAGCTGTCAACCTGAACCCATGTCGATACCATCGACCAGTGTGTCGATGGTATCGACCCTGCCTGTGCCTGCACATCGAACAAACAGATCAAGGTATCTTCTTTACACTAAAATTTAAACGAAATAAAAGCAATCTAGGACTATAACTAAACTATCCTAATGTACCAATGGTTAGGTTGCCTCCCAACAAGCGCCCTTATTTAGCGTCTTAGGCTAGACGGTGTGACAATCATCATCTTTTCACCTTGGGAACTGGGCTTAGAGGATCATGCGGTAATTTGAATTCAACTCGATCTCCTCCAATTCCCAAGGACAAAGTACCTCTCCCTAAGGCGGTCACAACGTCTGCCGTTGCTTGAAACGGTCTTCCTAGGAGAATTTCACAACTTTGGAGTGGTGGCATATCCATGACGACAAAGTCCACAGGAAATATGAATCTATCCACTTTGACGAGAACATCTTCACATACTCCATAGGGTCTCACGGTAGACCCATCTGCCAATTCAATTGTTGCAGCCAACTTCTTTATCTCTTTTAACCCCAGCTTTTGAAATGTAGCCAAAGGCATGAGATTTATACTGGCGCCGGAATCACATTGCGCTTTAAAAACGTGTTGACCACCTATTGAACACGGAATGTAAAAACCTCCTGGGTCCTTTCTCTTCTTTGGTGAACTCCCGTGAATCATCGAGCTCACCGTCTCATTCATCCAATAAATTTCATCGTCTTTTATCCGCCTCTTCTTATTAATGATTTCCTTGATGAATCTCCCATAGGCGGGTACTTTCTCGATCATCTCCACTAATGGAATATTGATGTGGAGTTTTCGGAATATCTCCAGGAATTTTTTAAAGTGACGATGCTCTTTCCTTGACTTCGGATTTACCGGATCTAAAACATCAGCTGCATCAACACGCATGTGAGGTGGCACATAAGCGCTTTTCGGGGGTACCTCCCCTAAGCTTGCTTCAATCATTCCCTCGGACGTGGGCTTTGGCGAGACATCCTCAATAGTAGCAGCTTGTTGTGGTTCCTCTCTCGCCTTGGTTGTCTCCGCATGTGCACAAACAACCTGCACTTGTTCTTTTTGCCTAGATGGAGATACAATATTCATAACTCTCTCTGATTTTCTGAAGAAATGGTTTCCGCCCGGCAATCTATAGTAAGTGCGTGGATATGGTATTGCTGGTGTTGCATTCACATTGAAAGTCATTTTTCTTTCTTCTGCAGCTTCTTGCACCTGAGATTCCTCCTCATTGCTCACCACAGACATGTACTTGATCTGATGGTGTGCTTGAGCCACATTTGCATTCTCGGCTAGTTTCTGTTGGTTGGCGTGCTTAATGGCCGCCACTTCACTCAAAATCTGTGCCACGGTGGTTTCCAATGCCCGCATTTGTGCTCCATGGCTTTGCAGCGTCTGCCCAAACTTGGTTAGAATATCACCTTGAGATTGCAATTGTTTTCCAAACATGGCCATCATCTCTTGGTTTTGCTGGACCATTTGAGTTAGTAATTCAGTGTTCTTGTCCTCGGCTTTCTGCTGTGGCTTGGCATTCAGATCCTGTAGAAAATTGTTTGGATCCTTCCATGAAAACTTTTTATCTTTCCTCCATGCATAGTCATTGTTTCTATAGCCCTGTTGTTGCATGAATTTCACTTGGGCCTCCCCATCATCAGATGCATCCTCCTTAGTTAACACCTTCTTGGCTAGAAGATCTAACTTATCATTCAGCTCCCTCACTATTCTGGATTCACCAGCAGCCTTGACATGTTCCACTGCACCTCTGTCGCACCATGACTGTTTCCTAGCCATGTTCTTTAATATCTCCCAGCATCTGGTATCCGTATTATTCAGAAAAAATCCGGATCCGGCTGAATCAAGATTACTTCTATCGTGCTCGGAGAGAGCAAAATAGAAGATTTTCACTTGGGTTTCCTTGTCCAGTCCATGGTGTGGACATCTCCTCAACATGACTTGGAATCGCTCCCAAGTCTCAGAATAAGTTTCACCCGCCTGTTGGGTGAAATTGTGGATCTTCCGGATCATATCATTGGTCTTCTCAGGAGGGAAGAACCTCTCGAAGAAAACCTCCACCATGTGATCCCATGATTCAACAAACTCGTCGTCGAGGTTATGAAGCCACTCTCTTGCCACTCCAGCCAAGGAACTCGGGAATAACTTGAGGTAGAGCACATCCTGTGGAAATCGATCTATCTTCACCATATCGCAGTTCTCCACGAACTGGCTGATGTGGGCCACTGGATCTTCATTTTTCAATCCGTGAAATGCGTTGGATTTGACCAAGTTAATCAGTGCCGGGTCGATCTTGTATGTAGGTATGTTTAGCCCCTGTTTCTTTATAGGCCCCTTTGAAGCTGAGGAAGAAGACGCCTTGATCTTCTCCCATATGGTCTGTGCTTTAGCCATTTCTTCTTCTTGTTCTTGCTCAGATTCAGAATTTATATCACTTTGGTGCTCCTGCTCGTAGTAGTCCTCGTCCTCTGGTCCCGCAGATGGAACCTCAGGTGTGCGATTCACGTAGTCTCAACTACGTGTGTGCACCATGAAAAGTACCTAAAATATGGAAATAGGGGTTCAGTACAATGCTTTGAATGAGTCAACACAATTATAGAGAAATAAAGGAATTTTTTTTTTGAAATTGTTTTAAAAAAAAATGTGGCCTAGAGTGGCCGCTCTTAGCACTCAAAGTGCCAATAATTCGCCGTATCCCCGGCAACGGCGCCAAAAACTTGACGTGTATTTTAATACGCGCTTAAACGCAAGTATACGTGTCGAGTAATATAGTCCTTGTGAGGCCCGAGTCGAACTCAGGGATACATGAATTATTGGAGACTTCTACTAACTAATCGCAATCAGCTAGACCGATTAACAAAGTAGGGTTTTGTGTTCAAATTAAAAAGAAAATAAAAATCAAACAAAGAAAACAATCGATTAAAGGTTAATTTAATCAATTCAAAGGGATATCTTTAGGATGGCGGTTTCACCGCGGGTCAACATTGTATTAGGTTTCATATAATTCCTCACACTTCTCTCTCTATCCGGGTAGTGGCCTAAAAATAGAATTACCCACTGTCGTGGTGTAATTCACTACTTAGATTTAGGTTGATTCCACCGTCGTAGTAATCAATCCCCTAAACTAAGTGCATTATAAACGGTCTCTCAGTTCCCACCGTTAATTTTACAACTCCTTTGTCAAGGGTTTTATTGATTAATGTAGAATTCGTCTCTTTTCAACCGTTAATCCTTCTGTCGAAGTGATTAAGGGTGTTAAATTATTATTATGGTGATCAAGCATAACAATAGAAATGGATAAAACGAATCTATACCACGGATTTGAGAGAAAAATATGAATTATTTATATAAAAATGTCATACAATGCATTCTCGGGCTACTCGCGGTCCTATAGATTGAGGGTTTTAGCCTCTCATGTTCATCTCACACGAATACATGGTAGAAATTGGGGAATTCATAAGAAAAACGGGAAATAAATGGGAAAACCCCTGAACGGAGAAGAACCGGTGGATCATTGGCATAGAACACGAGCTTCCCCGCCTGTCGGTGGTGGAAATCGTCTTCGGCAGCGTCCGAATCACCCGGGATGAGCTTCTCGGCCTCCGTTCTCCTTTCTCCTCCTCGGCACTCGTGAAATCCAAAAATTCAGATCCCCCTCAACATGGGCGGCCGTCATTAGGTATAAGTCCCTAATTAGGTCGTCAAATAACAACAACCGTCCGATCGAGATCAAAACAGATCCAACGCATATCTGCCGGCGTCGATACCATCGACGCGGGTCGATGGTATCGACCCAGCGGATTAGCGGCAGCTTTCCTTTCTTTTATTCTGAGCGCCTGTGGTGATCTTGATACCATCGACTTGGGTGTTGATGGTATCGACTCCTTTAGCGTCGGTTGTTGTCATTTAGCGACGCTGTAGCTCCCCTTGTGTCGATGGCATCGACTTGGGTCGATGGTATTGACAGTTTCCTCGCCAGCAACTTGAAGGGATCTCGATACCATCGACTTAGGTGTCGATGGTATCGACTCTGTATTGCTCTTCTTGGCTGACAACCTGTGGCTTGGTCGATGGTATCGACTTCCGTCGATGGTATCGACGGAAGCAGATACTTGTTTTTTCCTGAAATTTCACAACAAGCCCAAGTAAATCCACACAATTTATAATAAGATGATAAATAATGCTCAAAATAGTAAAACAAAGGGGATTTGATATAAAATGATGGCAAAGACCAAATAAAGTGAATTATGCAATAATATCCATGAAAATGAGTAATTAAGGCACAAAACACATATGAAATAGGTCTCTAAATGTGACTCAAAATCTTCGCATCACATACCATCCACAAATGTGTGGCCAAGTTGAAGTTTTTAGCTGGCAAATTAAATAGATTTTGGAGAAAATAGTCAGAAAGTCTCGGAAAGATTGGTCAACCAAGCTAGATGATGCCCTTCGAGCATACAGGACAGTGTACAAGACACTACTCGACACCATGCCTTATCGTCTGATTTATGGGAAAGCATGTCATCTACCTTTTGAGTTAGAGCACTAGGCATTTTGGGCCATTAAGCGTCTCAATATGGATTTGTCCTTGGCCGAAAAGAAGAGGTTCCTCCAGCTCCAAGAACTCAAAGAACTTAGGTTTCACACCTATGAGAACGCAAGAATCTAAATGCAGAGGGCAAAAGTTTGGCACGATTCCCACTTGAGAAAGAAAGATGTTAAGGAATGTGACAAAGTTTTGTTGTTTAAATCTTCTACTCGACTTTTTCCAGGGAAACTAGAGACTCGGTGGTCAAGACCGTTCATGGTAGCAAAAATGTACCTGTCGGGAATGATGGAACTGTACAACAAAGATGATCCTTCGAAGGTCTTCCCAGTCAACGGACACTGATTAAAAAGGTTCTATGCAGATGAAGCTTTCACAAGGAGCTCTGAGTTTCCACTACACAATGCTGAAGCTACACCTGCCAAAGAAGCCTAGCAAAGATGAAAAATGTTGAGCTAATGACAGAAATCATAGCGCTCCTTGGGAGGCAACCCAAGTTTTTACTTTCCTAGAATAGGATGTTATTTCCTTTTCCTACAAAGAACATTGAGAACACTTTCATTATAATAAGGCCCAAGTCTGTGCAAGTTCCACGCACACTGACTCTCGCATTTTATGAGTCACATACTTAGTTTTATCGCCTTGATGTGTAATACTAGCTGAGGCTAAGGTTCACACTTAAGCCAGTAATGTTTTACATGTCAATCACCTTTTACTTTAGTTTTCAGTTTCACTAAGCTTTTATGCCTTTTGAGCAATGCCCGTTGCTTTTGAACACAATGCAAGGCATGCAAGACATGTTAACCATGTTTATTGCTCATGCTCGGCATATCGGGTGACATGCGTGCCGTGCAAGCGTATCAGGCAGCGGCGTGTCAAGCAGACTGCATATCTCTCTATCTATGAAGCGCTCGCACAACACCATACCCATAAGCATCACGCAAACCCATGGTGCGTAAGGGGTGTGCCAAGTAACGCATATTGAACGACACACGTACTAGGAAATGCACTGCCTCCTCAAAAGCCTCACGACGTGAGGTGATTAGACAAGATTTACCTTGCTTTGGAAGGCGATTCGTGTGCATGCGCAACACGTATCCCCATTTTTACATTTTAACCCCACTCGCGGACAGCTATATGTAGCAAATCTAGATTAACTATGTCGGGTTATGAAAGTTACCAAAGCCTTTTCTCCCGTATCACACATTCTCTTGCCATCCTAGCTCCCGTTCTAGTTTCCCAGTCTACCGACCTCCCGTGTCGCGTTTAGCATCTCCTTGCCCGACAAGGTAATAAACCGTGTTGAGCAAACCCTATAGCACTGACCTATCACCCATCCATTTCACGCATCATGTATCATGTTCTTGCCTGTGTTGGGCAAAGCTTCAAACACGTATCTATTTTCTCTATTGCGTGAATCCTATCAGTTTTCTCTATTGCTTCTATCGTGTTGGTTTTTCCACCTGTATCGCGCGACACGTGTATTGCACAACATGTGTATCGTGTAATCCTTACCACACTAAGAATGTTTGGGGGGGGGGCTCACTGGAACTCTCCGGGGTCCACACGACATATGTGTCGTGCAGCCATATCACACTCCTTTGTTGCCGACTTCGCAAGTGCATCATTTTCACCTATACCTGATATCACTTTATAATGAGTATCGATTAAGGAATGTGTCAGGTTTCTTTTTTGTCATGCACTTTGTGTGTCACACAGCCATACCGCATCCTTAGCATATGGGTTTTTGAAACACACCGCTTCCCATTGAAACTGACATCTATTTTTCAAAGATATCACGTGACACATGTCAGATTCCTTTTAATATCATGCACCAGCCTATCGCGCCGAAGAAGTGATAAAGTTTTACTACGACCTGACGCTAGGCTTTTCATCTCCTCCTGATACCCATTTTCTGACATCACCCAAGACGTATAGGACGATCCCTTTGGCTAAGTCCCAACCGACTCTTAAGTGTATCGGGGAGCTAAAAATTTAAAATAAATTGTTCACATTTAAAAAAAAAACGGCACGCACCAAAGAGACTATCATCCAGGTCGACGAGCACGGTCAGAGAATCAACCCAAAGGTAAACATAGAGGCTACCACGAGGCGAAAACGCCCTAACCCAACAACAGTTGGGCCCTCTGAGGCTGAGAAGTGGCCCCCAATCGAGGCAAGCACATCCCTAGATACAGTGGCAGAACCCAAAGTTCTTGCCCACTCCCTAGGGCATTTCATACTGAGGGACGAAGAGCACCAACGATGCTACACCGAGCTGGCAATGAAAGTCTACCGTCTGATGAGATTCTTTCATCACACCTCCTTCCGGAAGATCGGCATCTTCGACCGGATGGATAACGTCCTCGAAGCTGCCAAACTGTGGAAGATCTACTTCAGCTTCTCCAACTCATACACCAATTTGACAAAGGAGCATCTCCTCCCTCCACCGATTTCCCAACACCCCTGAACAAAGCAAAAGATATGACGGAGTGGGAAGGCTTTAGGGGCGCCTCTACAATCATGAGCACAAAATAATAGAGAGGTTGCTCAACGAGTTCTTCTCCTCCAGCACAGTCGAGCAGGAACTGCTCAACATAGGAGCCCACATCAGTGACAACGACGACTTCAACCCCGTCAGGCTGTGGAAGAAACTGACGGACGAGTCCTCCTTCAATCCAGAAAGCAAAGTAGCGGAAGTCCACTCCTACTTCTAGCAGATAGTTCATAAGATTATGGCCAGCCTGCTTTTCAGCAAGTACAAGATGAGCAACTTATACACTGAAGAGTTGTACATCATCTGGTATATCATGGCTGGAAAGCCGATCAATTTGGGGCACTTCCTTCTCAACTGTCTGCATCCGATCAAGGATGCCACCAAGGAATACAACATGGGAAGAATCATCAACCTGATCGTGGCCGAGATTGAATACCCAAAGGAGCCCGACAGTCTGTTGCGAACCAGGGGTGATGACAAAATAGATATAAAGTTCCTCACTAGGGCGAACATCATCAAGAAGAAGGGCTGCCACCTCTTCTATAGGTTTGTGAGGACCAACATCCTCCAGCCCCTCCCAAGCTGTGTCAACTATGATGTGGAGAAAATGGTCTTCATGATGACAGAGGTCGAAGCTCTGACCGTCGACGCCGCCTACGTCGCCACAACAACCATCCAAGAAAGGATGGCCGCCAGAGGGAGACTCGCACCAATAGAAGCTCAGTGGGAGAAGTCATCAGTGATCGTCCTCGGAGACGCCTCGGTCATCATCACCACCGAACCAGTAGCCGCTACTCCTGTAGCTATTGCCGCCACCTTTGAGCTAGTCGCGACCACTACAATAAGAACTACCATGGTTACAAAAGAAGTGTCGACCATCATCGAGGTCATCGACACAACTGAGGCCGTTATAATAGTCGCAGCCTCAGAAGATGTTGTCGTGGCACTACAAGCCTCAACCCTTCTAGTAACGGAAAAGGTCACAACCACCCCCTTAGTGCGGTCAGATGCCTCATGCAACAATGATGAGGTGTTCATCGAGCTCTTGGATGCTGAGCTCCGGTCTATTCAGCAGACCCCAATACCACCAACCATGATGCCAGCGGTCGTCATGGAGGATGAGGCAGAGTGCCAGGTGGTCGATCATCACCTGCCCACTCTACCACCTTCTCCATGGCTCCACACTGAGGAGCCAGAGGTAGCCACAAAGGTGCCAACACTGTGCCCGAAGGCCACACCCTCATGTACTGTCCTGGTGGACTCACTTGCGATGGATGATGCACACTCTACAGGCAACACCACCAACGTGAGGAGCCACACAAGCAGCCGAAGATGATCGACGATCCCTTCCTCTTTAGGACAAGCCTTCAACTTCGAATTCGATAACTTGCGGGAGGTAACACGCAACCATAGTGCTACTTTCTCATCCCTGACCTACAAGTTTCACATCTTCCAACAACGACTAGGAGAACATGAGTGCTAGTTACTGAGCTTAATTGGTCTCTGTGGCCAACTAGAAGCGATGAACCAGACAATGCATGCAGTGCTTCAATGCCTAGACATCATCGAGCAGAGACTCGACGAGAGTGATGTCCGTATCCAATCAAGTCATTCTCAGAGGTCACCATCACCGCCGACGTCCTCCTCTCTATCATCATCATCACCTTCTTCCTCTAACTCAACATCCTCCTCTGACACCAGCGGGCCCTCAACAACGCTTGAGGAGGAGACGACCAAGAAAATCATCGACGGGCCCCCCACAGAACAAGGGAGTACCCACGACGTCAATGCGTCTATTCCTATACTACCACTAGAGCCAAATTAAGCAACAAAAGAAATGTCTGAAGGCCCAGTAGATGATTCATCTGGGGGAGAGGTGGGCGACTTGTACAGCTCGCTTGCTGATCAACCCCCAAGAGCGAAGACCTCGGTAGCTAATGCATTCTATGCACCGTCTGAGATTCCAATCTTCATGATGGCCAACTTCAACAAGTGCACCATCAGATATTAGACAATCCATGACCAACAACTGTTGAACATGGTCCTACGGCCACAGATTGATGAAGAAGAAACCTTCTGGAGCAACAAATACTTCTCCATTCGACACCGAGCACTCAAAGTAATATTTTGCTCAAAGGCAGTCATAGGGAAAATCCAATTCAGAGTCTTGGAAAGCACAATGATAGAGAATGTTGCACTCTGGACAAGTCGACAACTGATCTACAATGCTACTATGGTATTGCCAAGCGACTGCTAGCAGGGGTAGATGACTCACAGACGATGGTTGATATGCTGAAACATATACAATAGCACAACTCCGACCTGGTGCTGGTATCCCACAAGAATAGGGGGCACTGGTTCCTCTATGTGGCCGACCTCCACTCCCACGACGTCACTCTTTTCAGTTGCTGTAGTGCGAAGGTTCCACACTGAGATCAAATATTCATCTGCCCTGAAGATACAGACCTCAAGCTTCTGCCTATCTACCTTCACCGGCTCATCAAACAAGGCATCCAACGCCACAACATCGTTTGGAACTTCTACGCGATAAAGGACTTTCAAGTCCAAGAAGACCCAGGAAGTGCAAACAACGCCTTCATCGTCTTACGCACCATGGATCTGTTGAACATCTTTAGATATATGCTATAGCTCCAAGACACAAACTTCTATCACCTATGGAGCATCTACGCGTTGTTCCTGATAAAGGATGTGCACTATTTCCAAGATCCAGAGCTTCCTAAGGAACTACTGGAGATAGATTCTGCTTCTGATTCTCACTCCTCTCCACCAAGCAATCCTCCAAGAAGAGAGGTCGAGGGCTCTTCTGACGTCTTCAGTCCAGGCAAATAGATAGAGCACTTGCAAGCCATGCTCGCCGCTGAAGGCATTTCTATCTCGCATGTTATCTCAGAATCCGTAATCAACAACTTTGACCGTTCAACCTGCAACTCACTATCTTGAGAATAGGTCAATCATATTCTCCTACCACTTGCTAATTCTAACATTGTAGACATCATCTATGAAAAGAATAATGCAATGGTCCCCCTCGACAACCTACGGGACCTAGTCAAGGCTGGCAGACATCTAGCTATGATGATGGCGTCAGTTTACATCCATATTCTATAGGAAAAGATTGGAAAACTCTACATTTCATATCCGATGTTGTCGACCTATGCCTAGCCAATGAATCTGAGGCACACGAGCTATTTCAGCTTCAAATCAAGAAACGTGTGTCGTGCATAATGTTCTTTCCCATTCTACATGACAACCACTGGACGCTCGTCATGATATACACCAACGCTCGTGTTGGTTTCTTCTACAACATCTCAAATGCCAACAGTGACTGGCCAACAAAGTATGCTCTAAATCCAAAAACACCCCTCGAACGGTTAGCAAAGAAATACTACATCAAGGTGGTGTCCATGATTAAGCCAAATATACAAGATCTGTCGATAACCTGGCACGATCTCCATTTCTTCCACCGCAGTCCACACCAAGCTCCCCAATCAAATGACTGTGGAATATACGTGCTTCACTGGATGTCCCACGTAGCAACACTAAAGAAAGCACTAGAGAAGCTTCATGACATAAAATACCACAATCAATGAGGAGAATATCACATGGAGCTCCTAACTACAGAAGGCGCACACATCCACTGAACCCTCACTAATCTATGACTACTCTCCTATTCATATCACCACTCTGGGACAAAGTGTGGGTTAAGTTTGGGGGAGGACTCCATAGCATATGTGAGGGAGGTATTCTATAAAATTCTTCCTCCTTTCCCTTTCCTTTCATTCCTGCATCATACTCATTGTATACATGTATATAAATGATTGATAGTAAGAAATACATCCAAAATACATACACCCTATCTTTTACTAAATAACTGTAAAAATTACTCTATCATAAATATTTAATAAAACTTCTTCTAGTTTGTTCTCTCTGTGCCTAAGACTGTGTACATTTCTTCTATGCTCTCTTGAAAATGTAGTCTTAAATGACAGAGGCTATAACTTTTCTATGCCAACTTTGAAAAATAATATCTTTCCATCTAAGAGATGTGCATGAGAAGGAAAAAGCTTCCCAAATAGCAAAACTCCCCTTTCCTACCCACCAAAATACCAAAAAGAGAGGAAAGCCTTATGAGACTGAATAAAAACATGATAGTTGTGTCTGGAAAAAAACACACACACACTTGTGTTCCCAAAAGTACCCCTCTTTAGGCATGGTAGATCTGGGGCAGTGGTACGTAGGATATGAAATCACTGCTCTAAAGCCAACTGACTTGGACTGCAAGGACCACATGCTCGTTAACGGACCTGTACCTGGATGGACCACATGCTCGCCTGATTTTTAAAGGTACCCCAAACAATTTTTTTAAAATAAGTACATATTGATTGAAGACAATCAAAATGCTAAGTTTGGGGGATAATAGAAAGTGCATGCCATACCTTGAACATGCTTGGTACGTGGTTATAGGGTTGAGCGTGCAGTTGGACATCAGAAAGGTGAACCTAGGGTTCCTAGACCTAAGAGGGGAAGTAGTAGTGCTAGGTGTACCTAATGCTCATGATGAGATTTGAGTTTCCATAGATTTGAGCATGACACTCCTCATGTTTAGAGGAATGGGAAACCCCTTGGATTAAGGTGTATGTTTGATGAACCTCTCATATATAGGTTGGTGACATATGATGTTGGTCCAATGTCGAGGAATGAGAACAAGTATGACTTATCAGGGAGACCTTGCATGGTTTAGTAGGTGGTCTTTGGTTAGCTACGAGCCTTAATAGCTTGCTAGGGTTAATCATGCTCATGTAGAGGTAAACCTGGACATAAGGACATTTCTGACCTTTATTATCAAGATGTAGTTTCCTCCCATCCTGGGAGAGGGACCCTTTTGTAGGGTGTATACCAGTTTTTGTTGGTTTTGAGGTAACCTAAAGAGGTCTCATAGGATCTTGAGAAGCTAAGAGAAAAGTACATAGTAAGAGAATGAACATGTAGACCCATAGATAACCATCTCCAAGTGCATGTGGATGTGTTACAACGGAGGTAACCGGTATAGGGCCTGACCAAGGTAGGTAGGTAGCCATGACCCCTATGAAAGGATGTAAGTTAGACCCAGAATGTAGAGAGAGATGATGGAATACTTGGGTAAGGTTCTAAGTTGGACATGTGCTATGTTAGAATCCTAAGTATATCCTAGGGTTAGGTAGGGATAAGACTGATGGAAGTAGGAGTTGCATAATTCCCTAGTTGCACATGACCAGAGGGTCGGGAGGTAACAACTATCATTGTCTGAGGGCCATGGGTTAGGAGATTGATCACCTTCATGAACCCATGGGACCCAAAGGGCAGATGAGGATGGCACTCTCTGGATGCATAAGGGAAGAGGGATGACCCCAAAAGTTCCAGCACCCTACAGACCTAGAGGAGATGACCAAGGATTGTGTGTGGACCCAAGTGAGTTCGAGACTAGTTTTCCATGAAAGTAACCTTGATATCAAGATGATCGCGATGTGGTGACATGTGATGCACGTTTCAAATTAGATTGTAGGTGTACTAGAAATGTGGGATGTACTATCTCTACTCTTAGAACGGGAAGAACTCTATATTTAGACTATAGCCAGATGCTTATTTCCTCTTGTTATGGGAGTGAGAGATAGGACAGTACGCATACCATACACCAGAGATAAAGATGATGTGAGTGGAAACGTTGCTATGAGGTATGAGGATTGAGATAATAACGTACCCTTGTGGAGTGTATCATATGTGGATGGTTTACAAACATCAAGAGAAATAAGGTAGTCATATTATGAGGATGTTTTTATCATGAGCTATGTGGAATTTGTGAGCTATACAAGGTTGAGTTCGAAAACTAAGAGGATGATCTCAGAGTTTTCTTGATGAAGATAGACTTAGAGTTTGAGATGAGATAATTAGTGGAGTACATGGAGGTGTATGTCTTCAACATTACCTTACACATAAGGATATGAGGTGGTAATGGATGCTCTGGCTGAGATGCAGCTGCATAGTTTAGCTAGAGTCTAGAAGAGGTTGTTAGGTTAGCCCTCAGTTTGAAAAAGGAGATATGTTTGACTAACACTCAGATGTAACGAGATCTATTGATCAAGTTAGTGGTTGTTTGGTTAGCGAGTCTCGTCCTTGATGTGATAAAAGGATGGTTGTAGAACCTCATATGTACTTCTCTGGAAAAGAAGGTGATGAAACCCCGACTTGAGTGATTTAGGGTTTTTGAGGAATTAATCTTGAGAAATCATGACATACAGGAGATCATGATTTGAAGTCACCATACACCATGGTACTACTAAGATGGTAAGTTTCAGTAGTACTTTGGATGCCTAAGATGAAGCTGCATGTGGCTTGTCGCCATGCATGTCAGGAGGTCAAGGACGAACACCAGTAACCCAGTAAGTTGATACAATGGATAAAAAGTCCTTGAGAGGGAATGGGAGTTCATCACTATGGATGTCGTGGTAAGTCTCCCCAGGACCAAGGAAGGTAAGGATGTTATATGGGTTATGGTAGATTGCCTTACCTAGATGACATAATCTAAGAGAAAGAGAGAGAGTGGTATTAAGAGATGGATCATGTTGACCTACATATGAGAGAGAGATGCGTCAACTACACCATGATGCGAGTTCAAAAGTTCTAGAATATGACCTAAAGATTCACTTCCATAAGGTGGAAAAATATACATGAAGAACTCAATGTGAGTACAACTTATCACCCCTAACTAATAGTTAGTATGATCCAGACAAGAGGGTCTAATGAGAGCATGTGTGCTCATTCAGGGTGATACATGGGGAGCAATTCTTGCCCTATGAGAGATGTGATGATAACCACTATAGACAATATCGGGATGTAAAGAAGCTCTGTAAGGGTGGTTGCGTCGGTCACCACTTCATTAAGATAATGTTGGTGAAGGGACCTCGTGAAGGTCAAAAAAGGACCATAGTGGGTGCAGATGAAGTCACTTTGATCATGCAATGGCTGAGGAAGCCCAGGGTCGACATGAGTCGTGAGCTACTGCAAAGCAGACTGACATGTAGTTCATTGTGGGAGAATATGCGATGTGAAAATCTGACCCCTCTAAGCTACAACAGAGAAATTTGAGTCCCCGATATATGGTTCCTTTTGATATGGATGGGTGGAGATGGTTTTGTCCAATCTTACCCCTTAGGATAACGCGATGTGTTCCATGAGTCCGATCTAGAGCACTATGTGAGCTACCCAAGACATGTGCTGAGCCATGAACCCAGTTAGCTTTGAGAGAAGCTGAAATGTCCTGAGTCACCTATGAGGGTACAAGGTACCAAGGTGAGAAGGAACTCAGATGCAAGAATATGAGACGATGAAGGATCTTTAGAGGCACCACGGAGAGGGTAAAACCACATGTGAGCCATGATGGACATGAGGAAGTCTTATCCTATTTGTTTGTATGTTTGAGGGAATTTTGAAGGAAAAATTCCTATAAGAGGGGAAGGATGTTACAACCCTAATTTTGCATATGTTTTCATAATTGAATTGTAAAGATTTTGTGAATGCAGACATAATTTAAAAGGTTGTATGCTTTGCTTCAAAAGATGGATTTCTTTGCGAATCTCCCTTTTGATAAGAATTTCGTAATTTCTATTATTATGTTAATCCAATAATGGATATAAAAGAGAAGAAAAAAAGAAAAGTCCAAATAATAGAAAAAGATACAAGATAATGAATATTAAGAAAAGTATTTATAAAATACATGGAAATCTCTAGAAAGTGGCATTAATGGCCACAATGGTGTAAATTTCTTATACCTATGATTTCTAATAGAAAGATTAGTCAAAATAAAAGAAAAGGAAAAGTAATTTATTTGAATAAAGGAATAAATAAGAAAAAGGATAAAAGATAAGGAAAGAGGATAAGGAAAGGTCCCCAAGATGATATTTCAAGCCATTAAGGTTCCTTGAGGTCCAGGGAATCCAAGATAATAATCTAAAAGCAAAGGAAAGAGAAAATAGGTGAGAAATATACATAATTAAGTAATAAATTGCAACTAAATAAAGTGACACGATTTCTTTAGATAATGATCCCAAATTTGGATTGATGATAGATTAAGTCATTAATAAGATTCCCTCAAAATTTAGGATAAAACGGAGCCATGGATTAAGAGTTATGATTTTTCCAAATTATCCTAAAATCAAAAGGATTTTTTCTTCAAAATAGAAATATGGTTTTACTTTGTTTTGGCACAAGAAGTGTGGATCGTTGGATCCTGATCCAATGCAGGCCATGCATCTCCTAGTTCTAGTCGAACTAGGGAACAAGCTGTCAATCGAGGGATCTTTCCCTCGATTTTTCTCACATTTTAATCGATGTGCAAATAGGGAAAGTTGTTGGTTAGATTCGTGAGATGTTTCCGCACGCAACTAGTCTAGGTTTTGGGTGGTTTTGTTCATTCTAAAAGAAACACCCAATCGAGATGAGAGCAAGGGTGGCGGCAACTCTAGAAGAGCCCCTAAGTCCTATATATAGGTCCCCCTTCTCATTGCTAATGACTACACGATTGCAACTGACAGCTTGCCCTCTTATCTCATGCCCCATGTCCTTGGGAGGACGTTGCTCCGATGAGCTCTCAGCCACGGTGCCACCGCGAGACTGTTTGCTGAGTCAGTTGAGGACGAAGAGTAGCCGATGTCTGATCGGAGTCCACAGTGGGCTGTGATTTAGATCAACGACCCTGAGGAGCTCCGTGTTTCTTAAGCCGTGAGTGGGTGCGTGCGCTAAGGACCGGGTGATCTTGCGCAGTCAATGAAGACCAGTGATCGAACGGGCGTTGTTTTTTTTTAAAAAGCCCAAGTAACTTGTCTCTCTGCCCAATATTCCAGGAAAAGATGGATTCTTGTATAAATCTTTAAAAATCGCTCCTTTGGCCGAAAAATACAAATAAGTAGTGTTTTTTATCACAAAAATGCAAGGAATGCAGTGAAAATGTAATTGATGCCTAAATATGCTTGACATTCAAACAGTATGTAAAGATGTTATTTTATATGGTTTAATTAATTATTAAGAAACCCTATTTTAAGATGTTTAATGTATTGGGAAGGGTTATATGGATGTTTGAAGTTGATATTAACATGTTGGTTACAAAAGGACACATCAGATCTAAAAGGATGATCTTTATGCGTAGTTTGATTAATTTAAGATTCTATGACATGAATAAGCTTTAATGGGCCTTAAAACCCTAATGTTAGTAATTAAGATTCTTAATGGTTTTAATTTGTCAAATTCATGTATAAAGATGAGATATGATGGTTCTAAGCTATTTTGAGTATAAAAGTTCCTAATTGTAGATAAATACCCTTAATTTAGTAATTAGGGTTTTCTAATGGATAAAAATGGAATTAGCGATAAATAGAGTTCATATGTGAATTTGGACCATAATGAATTATGAGTTGTTAATACGGAAGAAACCAAAGATGATAATTGGCCTTAATGATTGTGTCATGACTTAAAAGGATAAGGGTGGTAGTTTTAGTGTAAAAGAGGCATAATAGACTTAATTGACTTTCAATTGTGCCTATGATTTTGAAATTAGGGTTTGTGAACTAAAAGAGCATTAAAAGTGATAAATGCATAATGGAGGCTAAAACCCTAATAAAACCCTAAAGTTGGCCTAGAAATCCTACGGTGGAATCCAAGTCGATCTTGAGAATGTTTTAGAGAAAACAATGACACTTGGATGTTATGCATTAATTTCAGGATATTGTTGCTTGCTTGATTGATTGTTCTTGAATATTCTTGCTTTGACATCAAGTTACTCTAGATCAGGTATGTGGTTAATTATGGTTAATCACATTAGTTTCCTGAAGGTTTTCTGGATGATTGATCACATTGAATGCAACCTATTAGTTTGGATGTTCATACTTGCAAATCATATAGTCACTATGATTGTCACAATTATGATATAAGTGTGTATTCTCGCACCTACATGCCACCCTGATGGATGATGCAATGAGGTCAAGCCCAAGAGGGAAGACCCATGGGTACCATGAGTGGTGACCACAGGCACCAAGTTAGGATAGAGAAGGTGGCCTTATGATATTACATGACTAATGGGTACCATGAGATGTGACCCCAAGCACCAAGCTCAGGACGGAGAAGGTAGCCTTAAGTCAATGGAAAAAGAGAAACTCTAATGGGGGTATTCCAGGGTTAGGGCAAAAGCAGTGGAGATTGACACATCGAAAATGTAAATTGAATTGTTAATTACCTTGATTGTGATAAATAGGTTGTTAGCCTAATGTTTGATATTTTGGTTGTCCCCACATACCGACATATTCATTTATGCTGACCGACGTTTTGTTTATCGCCATTTTAGGTACAAGTTGGAAAAAGACGAATAGTAAAGTGGCATATTATTAAAATAAGAATTAAATTCAAGGAGGATTAGTTATAATAGACTCCAGTTGTGGATAGAAGTAGATATCCAAGTTTTTGAAAAAAGGTATGCAAAGTTTTATTTTATTCCAGCTTTCAGTGTAGTCTTGGTAGAATTTTATAATTATTATTGATTATTTGTCGAACCATTGATTTGATTTATTGGGATAATGACTATGACCTCTTGGTCTCCCTTAAGTGGAGGTTACTGGGAGGCGGGGTGTTACATTTGGTATCAGAGCGTTGGTTCCTCATTTAATCCTAAATAATTATTAAATTTTACAAACTCTGTAGAACCCAAGGGATTTATTAGAGGATTTTCTGAAATTCAAAGGTGTCTAGAAAAGGATCACGTTCGGGTGCTGGCAATATTTTCCTCCATACCGCTAGTCAGAATACGAGGACTCTCGGATCTGTGTGACTGCCTGGCCAATGTCTTAGGATCTGACTCGAAATAAGATACCTTTAGGACTCTCTCGTCTATTTTCATCCCTTCTCAACCTTAATTCTGTTAGGATTATAAGGTTTAGGCTTTTCTCTCTCTTCCTCACCCTCTTGAGGATAGGGTATTCATGATAAGGTTAAGGAATTCTAAGCATGTAAATAAGATGTCATGAACATAAGCTTAATAGTTTATGCGTAAACTAAAGAATTGATGCATGCTTAGGTCATGTGATAGGTGTTGTCATGAGAGACCTGAGTTTAGACCCTGTGGTCAGGAGAACGAGTAGAGAGTTGGTTTTGGAGGTAGAGATCTCCATTAAAGGTAGAGACCTGGTACATCCTCTGAGGATGATGTTAACCCTAACCTTAAGTGGTGGTCAGAGAGGGATGACATGATGAGTTAGATGTCATGGTAGACCATGTGTTGGTGGACATGTTTTTGGATTCCCATGACAATATGAGTCATGTGAGGTTGGTTGACCTAGTACCGTTCGCGACCCAACCCTGGGAAGGGTCATGCCTGTTAGGGTGAAGAATAACTCCTTCAGTGATGAGGTTAGTCATAACCATATAGAAACCCTATGAGCTTATATGAGCATGGCATAGTATACACCCAGAGTACGTCAGTAGTGCTGACAGTAGGTTAAAACCCTGGCCATGAGAGTATGTTGGATACCTTATGAGCTGAGCATAAAGAGTTATGGATAATCTTGAGCGAGCATAGGTTTGAACATAGGTTTCTCTCATGTAGGTGTACGCTTGTGAGCTTGATCCACCTTAGAGAGAGGACCTCCAGTAGTAAGGTTGTTGTAGGGTTAAGCTCTAGAGAGAGAGAGCAGGGCTCGAGCTAGAAGGTTGGAAGTTTAGACTCTGGGCTAGGAGAAACCCTAAGAAGTTGAGGATGATGTGACCTAAGAGGATGGTTGTGGTTGCCTCATGCACGATCCCTAGATGCTGATGGTATTTCAGTTGCCTTTAGAGGAACCAACCCCTAGAGAGAAGATGAGACTGATGGTACCTATGTGCCTATGGCATAGGTGTTTACCTTTTTGGGATAAGAGGAAGAGTTCCTTAGACCATGAAGAGGTTTAGTAACAAGTTGTGAGGCCTTATACCTAGTTGGTTGTCCTTGAGGAGGACTCAACTTTGAGGTGTTACTCGAGTAGAAGGATAACAGGAATTCCATGCCATACCTTGAACATGCTTGGTACGTGGTTATAGGGTTGAGCATGTGGTTGGACATCAGAAAGGTGAATAGAGGGTTCCTAGACCTAAGAGGGGAAGTAGTAGTTTTGGGTGTACCCGACGCTCATGATGAGATTTGAGTTACCATAGATTTGAGTGTGGCACTCCTCATGATTAGAGGAATGGGAAACCCCTTGGATTAAGGTGTATGTTTGATGAACCTCTCATATATAGGTTGGTGACATATGATGTTGGTCCAATGTCGAGGAATGAGAACAAGTTTGAATTATCAGGGAGACCTAGCATGGTTTAGTAGGTGGTCTTTGGTTAGCTACGAGCCTTAGTAGCTTGCTAGGGTTAATCATGCTCATGTGAAGGTAAACCCTGGACATAAGGACGTTTGTGACCTTTGTTATCAAGATGTAGTTTCCTATCATCCTGGGAGAGGCACCCTTTTGTAGTGTGTATACTAGTTTTTGTTGGTTTTGAGGTAACCTAAAGAGGTCTCATAGGATCTTGAGAAGCTAAGAGAAAAGTACATAGTATGAGAATGAACATATGGACCCATAGATAACCATCTCCAAGTGCATGTGGATGTGTTACCATGGAGGTAACCGGTATAGGGCCTGACCAAGGTGGGTAGGTTGCCATGACCCCTATGAAAGGATGTAAGTCAGACCCGAAATGTAGAGAGATTTGATGGAGACTTGGGTAAGGTTCTAAGTTGGACATGTGCTATGTTAGAATCCTAAGTCTATCCTAGGGTTAGGTAGGGATAAGACCGATGGAAGTAGGAGTTGCCTGATTCCCTAGTTGTACATGACCATAGGGTCAGGAGGTAACATCTATCATTGTCTGAGGGACATGGGTTAGGAGATTGATCACCTTCATGAACTCATGGGACCCAAAGGGCAGATAAGGAGGGCAGTCTCTGGATGCATAAGGGAAGAGGGATGACCCCAAAAGTGCCAGCACCCTACAAACCTAGAGGAGATGACCAAGGATTATGTGTGGACCCAAGTGGGTTCGAGACCAGTTTTACATGAAAGTAACCTTGATATCGAGATGATCGCGATGTGGAGACATGTGATGCACCTCTCTAGAAAAGAAGGTGATGAAACCTCGACTAGAGTGATTTATGGTTTCCGAGGAATCAATCTTGAGGAATCATGACATATAGGAGATCATGATTTCAAGTCACCTTACTCCATGATACTATTAAGATGGTAAGTTTCAGTAGTACTTTGGATGCCTAAGTTGAAGTTGCATGTGGCTTGTCACCATGCATGTCAAGAGCTGAAGGACAAACACCAGTAACCTAGTAAGTTGATACAAAGGATAAAAATTCCCTGAGAGGGAATGTGAGTTCATCACTATGGATGTCGTGGTAAGTCTCCCCTGGACCAAGGAAGGTCAAGAAGTAATATGAGTTATGGTAGATCGCCTTACCTAGATGACATAATCTAAGAGAAAGAGAGAGAGTGGTAGTAAGAGACATATATGGTGGAACAACATATGAGAGAGAGATGGTTCAACTACACCATGATGCGAGTTAAAAAGTTTTCAAATATGACCTAAAGATTCACTTCCATAAGGTGGAAGTAGATACATGAAGAACTCGATGTGAGTACAGATTATCACCCCTAACTAATGGTTAGTATGATCCAAATAAGAGGGTGTAATGAGAGCATGTGTGCTAATTCAAGGTGATACATAGGGGGCAGATGTTGCCCTATGAGAGATGTGATGATAACCTCCATAGCTAGTATCAGGATGTAAAGAAGCTCTGTAAGGGAGGTTGTGTCGGTCACCACTTCATTAAGATAATATTGGTGAAGGGACATCGTGAAGGTCAGAAAAGGACCACAATGGGTGTAGATGAAGTCTCTTTAATCATGCAATGGCTGAGGATGCCCAGGGGTGACATGAGTCGTGAGCTGATGCAAAGCAGACTGACATGCAGTTCACTGTGGGAGAATATGCAATGTGAAAATCCGACCCCTCTAAGCTATGGTTAATAAAGTTGAGTCCCCGATATATGGGTCCTTTTGAGATGGATTGGTAGAGATGGTTATTTTCAGTGTTACCCCTCAGGATAATGTGATGTGTTCCATGAGTCTGATCTAGAGCACTATGTGAGGTACCCAAGCCATGTGATGAGCCATGAACCCAGTTATCTTTGAGAGAAGCGGAAATGTCCTGAGTCACCTATGAGGGTGCAAGGTACTAAGGTGGTCAAGAACTCAGATGCAAGAATATGAGATGATGAAGGTTCTTGAGAAACACCATGGAGAGGGTAAAACCACATGGGAGCCATGATGGACATGAGGAAGTATTATCATGTTTGTTTGTATGTTTGAGGGAATTTTGCAGGCAAAATTCCTATAAGAGGGGAAGCATGTTACAACCTCAATTATGCATATGTTTTCATAATTGAATTGTAAAGATTTTGTGAATATGGACTTAATTGAAAAGGTTGTATGCTTTGCTTTGAAAGATGGATTTCTTTGCAAACCTCCCTTTTGATAGGAATTTTATAATTTCTATTATTATGTTAATCCAATAATGGATATAAAAGAGAAGAAAAGAAGAAAAGTACAAATAATAGAAAAAGATACAAGATAATGAATATTAAGCAAAGTATTTATAAAAATACATGGAAATCTCTAGAAAGTGGCATTAATGGCCACAATGGAGTAAATTTCATATACCTATGATTTATATTAGAAAGATTAGTCAAAATAAAAGAAAAGGAAAAGTAATTTATTTGAATAAAGGAATAAATAAGAAAAATGATAAAATATAAGGAAAGAGGCTAAATAAAGGTCCCCAAGATGCGATTTTGAGCCATTAAGGTTCCTTGAGGTCAAGGAATCCAAGATAATAATTTAATAGCAAAGGAAAGAGAAAATAGGATAGAAATATACATAATTAAGTAATAACATTCAACTAATAAAACGGGACCCAATTTCTTTAGATAATGAGCATAAATTTGTCATGATGACAGATTAAGTGATTAATAAGATTCCCTCAAAATTTGGGATAAAACGGAGCCATGGATTAAGAGTTATGATTTTTCCAAATTATCCTAAAATAAAAAGGATTTTTTCTTCCAAATAGAAATATGGTTTTCCTTTGTTTTGGTGTGAGCAGTGTGGATCGTTGGATCCTGATCCAACACAGGCTAGTGCATCTCCTAGTTCTAGCCAAACTAGGGAACATGCCGCCAATCGAGGGATCTAACCTTTGATTTTTCTCGTGTTTTAATCGATGTGCAAACTAGGAAAGTTGTTGGTTAGATTCGTGAGATGTTTCCACACCCAACCAGCCTAGGTTTTGGGTGGTTTCGTTCATTCTAGAAGAAATGCCCAATCGAGTTGAGAGCAATGGTGGCGACAACCCTAGAAGAGCCCCTAAGTCCTATATATAGGTCCCCCTTCTAATTGCTAATGACTACATGATTGCAATCAACAGCTTGCCCTCTTGTCTCATGTCGCATGTCCTTGGGATGATGCTGCTCCGATGAGCTCTCAGCTGTGGCACCACTGCGAGACTCTTTACTGAGTTAGTTGAGGACGAAGAGCAGCCACTGTCTGATCGGAGTCCACAATGGGCCACGATTTAGATCAACGACCCTAAGGAGCTCCGTGTTTCTAAAGCTGTGAGTGGGTGTGTGTGCTAAGGACCATGCGATCTCGCGTAGTCAATGCAGATCGGTGATCCGACGGGCGTCATTTTCCTAAAAAAGCCCAGGTAACTCACCTCTCTGCCCAATATTCCAGAAAAAGATTGATTCTTGTATAAATCCTTAAAAATAGCTCCTTTGGCCGAAAAATACAAATAAATACAGCTTTTGATCAGAAAAATGCAAGGAATGCAATGAAAATGTAATTGATGCCTAATTCTTCTTTCAATTCAAAAAGTATGTAAATATGATATCTTTAAATGGTTTAATTAATGATTAAGAAACCCTATTTTAAGATGTTTAATGTACTGGGAAGGGTTATATGGATGTTTAAAGTTGATATTAACCTATTGGTTACAAAAGGACACATTAGATCTAAAAGGATGATCTTTATGTGTACTTTGATTAATTTAAGGTTCTATGTACATGAATAAGCTTTAATGGGCCTTAAAACCCTAATGTTAGTAATTAAGATTCTTAATGGCTTTAATTGGTCAAATTCATGTATAAAGCTAAGATATGATGGTTCTAAGCAATTTTGAGTATAAAAGTTCCTAATTGTCGATAAATACCCTTAATTTAGTAATTAGAGTTTTCAAATGGATAAAAATGGAATTAGCGATAAATAGATTTCATATGTGAATTAGGACCATAATGAATTATGAGTTGTTAATCCGGAAGAAACCAAAGATGATAATTGGCCTTAATGACCGTGTCATGACTTAAAAGGATAAAGATGGTAGTTTTAGTGTAAAAGAGGCATAGTGGACTTAATTGACTTTCAATTGTTCCTATGATGTTGAAATTAGGGTTTGTGAACTAAAAGAGCATTAAAAGTGATAAATGCATAATGGAGGATAAAACCCTAAAGTTGGCCTACAAAATCCTAAGGTGGAATCCAAGTCGATCTTGAGAATGTTTTGGATAAAACAATGACACTTGGATGTTATGCATTAATTTTAGGACATTGTTGATTGCTTGATTGATTGTTCTTGAATATTCTTGCTTGGACGTCAAGTTACTCTAGATCAGGTATGTGGTTAATTATGGTTAATCACATTAGTTTCCTGAAGGTTTTCCAGATGATTGATCACATTGTATGCAACCTATCAGTTTGGATGTTCATACTTACAAATCATAAAGTCACTATGATCATCACAATTATGATATAAGTGTGTATTCTCGCACCTACATGCCACCCTGATGGATGGTGCAATTAGGTCAAGCCCAAGAGGGAAGACCCATGGACACCATGAGTGGTGACCCCATGCACCAAGCTCAGGATAGAGAAGGTGGCCTTATGATATTGCATGACTAATGGGCACCATGAGAGGTGACCCCAGGGACCAAGCTCAAGATGGAGAAGGTGGCCTTAAGTCAATGGAAAAAGAGAAACCCTAATGGGGGTATTCCAAGGTTAGGGTAAAAGAGGTGGAGATTGACACATTGAAAATGTAAATGGAATTCTTAATTACCTTGATTGTGATAAATAGGTTTTTAGCCTTATGTTTGATATTTTGGTTGTCCCCACATAGCGACATATTCATTTATGTTGGCTGACGTTTTGTTTGTCGGTGTTTTAGATATAGGTTGGAAAAAGACAAATAGTAAAGTGGCATATTGTGTAAATAAGAATTAAAGTGCAAGGAGGATTAGTTAGAATAGACTCCAATTGTGGATAGAAGAAGATATCCATGTTTTTGCAAAATGTATGCAAAGTTTTATTTTATTCCATCTTTCAATATCATCTTGGTAGAATTTTATAATTATTATTGATTATTTGTCAAACCATTGATCCGGTTTATTGGGATAATGGCTTTGACCTCTTGGTCTCCCTTAATTGGGGGTTATCAGGAGGCGGGGTCGTTATAGATCCTATCCCGATATGACCCTTACCCATCACAGTCCACGACCCGACACGGTCAAGGACCCGACACGGTCATATTCCGATAGCGCCGCTACCCGGTACTGGGTTAACATTATCCTAGGTGCCTGCTACTGTGTACTTCAATCTCCTAAATCAAGGAGACTGATACCTATCTTCCCTTTATAGCATTCACTTTCATTTAGTTACAAAATTGTAACTAAACCTTTATGTTTTCTTTATGACTATTGGAATATGTGGAGTTTACCTCTTATTGTTTTGTGTATTGATTCATTTCTTTGGATGATTTCTTTATAGCATCTGAGCGCTAGTCTCTTCTTTCTGATTCACGCTTTTGACTAGCTATGGAATAGTGTTTCCTGTTTTGACTCCTTTGAGAGAAGGATGTCGTAAACCCTAGATCTTGGTCTGATTCTGGTGTACGAGAGTGCCTAGTATTAGAGCTACGTTTGGCCTATCTTTCCTCTCTTGTCCACACCTAGTACCCTTGAGAGAGGGAACTTGGTGCATGACTAGTTAGTATCTCCTTCGAGAGAAGAAGGCAAAAGATGTAGGCTGCCGCTGCTTGTTACGATTAGGTTTTCTTCCGTCATATTGTACTTCGACAATAGTTTTATCCCCTCAGTTTCCTTTATATAAAACTTCAATGAAACTGCTAAACCCCAAAACTTTAATCCTTCTGGTAACTCCTTTTGGAGATAGGTTTTTAGTTTAATTATTTGTAAGTCTTTCTCATTAAAACAACCCTTATCCTTTGCCTTTTTGACGTGCTTACACAAGTAAAACTTGGGTTCTAAAGTGCTATTCTTTCAATCCTTGTGTTTGACCCCGAACTACTCTGACCTTGTGCTAGTTGCAGAATTCTTAAACATTCGGGTATTATAAATTACTAAAGTACGATGACCTAGACATTTCTCCATTTTTGGACCCACGTTTAAGGCTTGTCAACCTCTAGTAAGGCATTTAGAATATACAATACAATCTCTAAAAAAGTTGAAGAATCAATTCATATTACATTTCATGAATTAATAACTCAAAATTAAAATGAAAATATAAATGACATTACTCATCAAGTTGATGACCTAACCATATCTACAAAAGATGATCAAAATTCTAAAATTAATCAAAAAAATGATACACAACAACATATTCCTAGATTAATCAAGGATCATCCTCAAGATTTAATCATTCAAAATCCTCTTGATAAAGTAAAAACTCGATCTTCATTTAGAGATGTTGCAAATATGGTATTTGTATCAATCATTGAACCCAAGAAGGTAAATTTGGCTCTAAAGATGAATATTGGATAATGTCTATGCAAGAAGAACAAAATCAATTCATGAGAAACAATGTATGGGACTTAGTCCCTAAACCACAAGACAAAACCATCATTGGAACTAAGTGGTTTTTTTAAAATAAACTTAATGAAGTCGGGGAGGTAGTTAGAAACAAAGCTAGATTGGTGGCCTAAGGGTATAACAAACAAGAAGGAATAGATTTTAATGAAACTTATGCACCCATGGCTAGACTTGAAGCTATTAGAATGATATTAGCTATAGCAACCCACAAAGACATCAAACTATTCCAAATGGATGTAAAAAGTTCCTTTCTAAATGGGATCATAGAAGAAGAAGTATATATTGCCCAACCACATGGATTTGAAATTCCCGACAAAATTGATCATGTATACAAACTTAAGAAAGAAATTTATGGCCTTAAACAAGCATCACAAAATTGGTATGAAGGACTTAAAAACTATCTATTTGATAATGGTTTCTTAGTTGGATATTTAGACTCTACATTGTTTTTTAAAACATACGAATCAGATTTTCTTGTTGTTCAAATATATGTTGATGATATCATATTTGGTGCCTGAAATGATTCTTTTTGCAAACAATTTAGTGACATAATGAAAAAAGAATTTGAAATGAGTGTTATGGCAGAATTAACGTTTTTCCTTAGTTTTCAAATAAAATAAACGCCCATAGGAATTTTTCGAAGCAAAGATAAATACACTAATGAACTTTTAAAATGCTTTGGAATGAATAATTGCAAACATGCTAGTACACCAATGGCCCCTTCTGCCAAAATTAACAAGGATGAAGATGGAGAACCCATTGATGATTCCTTATATATGGCCATGATTGGCAATTTGCTATATTTAACTGCTTCTAGACCGGACATTATTTTTCTAGTTGGGCTTTGCGCTAGATTTCAATCCAAACCAATGCAATCTCATTTTCAAGATATTAAAAGAATCTTAAGATATCTCGCTAGTACTAGCAACTATGGATTATGGTATCCCAAAGGACAATCGCTTGATTTAAAATCTTAGACCGATGTCGATCATGCTGGTTGTCGAGTAGATCACAAAAATACAAGTGGTGGATGTTTCTTATTGGTAAGAGCCTTAGCATCGTGGTTTAGTAAGAAACAAAATATAGTCTCCCTTTCCACCACTGAAGCCGAATCTATGGCGGTTGGTTCCTGTTGTGCTCAAGTATGCTATATGCAACAAGTTTTGAATGATTATGCTTTGACATTCTCATCTACGCCAATTTTTTGTGATAATATCAGTGCTAAAAACTTGTCCCATAATCTTGTTCTACATAGTCGTGCCAAACAAATTGAAATCTGACACCATTTCTTAAGGGATCACATTTGTAAAAATCATATATCTCTCCATCATGTTGATATTGAAGAATAATTCGCTGATGTCTTTACCAAATCACTTCCACTTGATCAATTTCAATATATATACACAAAAATTGATGGAGTTTCTTGAACAATCATTCCATTTTTGGTCCACCCAAGAACTAAATGAGTTTTATCCTAATCTTACTAGGGGCTCCAATAACCCCTTCTCTTTCACTTCCATGGTTCATGGGTTAGACTTCTACTTATCTGAAAAATATATCCTGAAAATGTTAGATATACATGATAAGTAATATGGATATTTCATAGACCTAACCATCGACAATCCTTTATCCAAACTCTCCACAAATAACAACACCATTAGTTTAGGAGATGTCAAAAGGGCCATTTTTCTTCCCAACACTTCATGCCATGAAAATAGGGTAACCTACTATGCAACATCTCTCACCCCTAAAGCTAGGGTTGTAAACCTCATTATCTCCCACAACATCTACCCTAGAGCAAATAAAATGGAAATCCCACAATTTATTTTTCAGAATATGGTAAATATATTGCCAAAAGAGGAGTATAGCTAAGCTATACAAATAGTGAAGGGCATCTCGAAAAGAGATCCCAAAACCCAAAAAAGGCAAAAACTATACAGGGGTTGTATACAAAAAACCCCATTATGTGCTTGTCATCGAACTCAAACTGTTTAAGAGTTCATGCCTATTCTTTACATGCCATGTAAGGTTAGTGGAGAACACTTTAGTGAGATTTAACGCCTCTAGCTCCCCTTTGTTGTGTTTCCTCTTGTTTCTTTTACTCCATATCATAAACATGAGTCACGTGATGCAGAGATTAGCAAAACTATGTAAGGACCTTTTGTTTCTATACTTTCCTTTAACCCAAGCCAAAATGTCGTACGGATTAAAGGGACCATTATACTGCCAACCATTCCTTAGATAGACAATACTAAAGATTTGTTCGAAGTATTTGCATTCAAAGAAGATATGATTTCTAGTTTCATCAGCCTCTTTGCACAAACAACAGACATGGTCAACTTGTACACCCCAATTCAGCAATCTGTCATTGGTGGGAAGTTTGTTGAGCAGGCCATGATAGGCTAGGGTGCTCCATTTAGGGCAATGATATCTGCCCCAAATTATGTTGGGAAGTACATCACCAGCAGAAGATGCTATATTAGTGTTGATTAATGGTGGAGTTATTAGTGTTGATTAATGGTGGAGGGACTAGGGCAGCCCACCCACCATTAGCATCCACACGATATAGGGTGGGATTCTTAGTTACAAAAATACACATAGCTCTCCATATTTTCGAAGGATTGTAGTCAGCATTAGCCACCATAGTGATGTTATACCTTTGCTTCATCCAAGTCACCCAGAAACTATCAGACTGAAGCAAGAATCTGTCAGCTCACTTCTTCGTGTTGGACTCCATGATCAAGAAAGGGTCCGCAATTTGTAAACCACCCTGTATGAAAGGTTTCACAATTTTTTTCCCAAGCTACACCATGAAATTTACCTCCCCAAAGGAAACTAGCAGTAAGGGAATGAATGTTGTCTAGCACCAGATTCAAAATGTCTCCCATAGTGGCCCAGAACCTGACTATGGCTTGAATAATAGTTCTTATCAAAACCAGTCATCTAGCCATAGAAAGCTTCAAACCACTCCACTCCAATCTTCAATCTTCAAACCTAACTGTAGTCTTTAGTTTTTATTCTACCTATAGTCAAAAGGATATCGAGATATTTAGTAGGAAGTAACCCTTTCTCCATACCCACAACTTTCTTCAATCTACCTCTTTTGTTATCATAGGATTTAGATAGATACACTCTTGACCCACAATTTAGAATGTATGTCATCTATGCTATCTTAGAAAATATTCCAGTAAACTTCATTAGCATTATTCTTTCCAACATGTTTGAAATTTTTTGGACATCTTCCCCATGTTAATTGTGTTTGCCAAATAACCCAATATTGTCTAAACTAAAACCTAGAGGATCTAGAGTATAAGTGTGACATGCGACCTCAAAAGCTTACTAGAAATACAGAGACAAATTGGTCATTGATTTGGGCATAAGAGGCCTAGGACCAAAGGAGATACATCTATCCAAGAAAATCCTCCAAATCCTACTCCTAGATATTCCTTAGAAAATCTAGCCAAAAATGTTTTCTATCTCACTAGGGCCACCTATCACCTTGGGAGACACTTGGATTACAATAACAATGCCATGACTTATCTTAATTAAAGAATGCAAGATCTATCTCCTAATGTTCTAGATACTTACCCTCATTCACTCTATCCATGGAGTCTCTATCCTTACAATTCTTCAATCAATTATACCCAAGTTCGACCTCCACCCTCACATGATCTTTCCCATACCAAATATTCACCCATGCAACTCTAGGATATAGCTGCCCATTTCTGATTTGATTGGGAGCCCACATTTCCGGAGGCATATTCTCTTACAAATACAGGTGCACTTTATTGGCAGACACT
Source organism: Alisma plantago-aquatica (assembly GCA_963693085.1). Lineage (NCBI taxonomy): Eukaryota > Viridiplantae > Streptophyta > Magnoliopsida > Alismatales > Alismataceae > Alisma > Alisma plantago-aquatica. Next base: position 1,470,549,778 of record OY856410.1, read on the forward strand.
TGTCAAATATTATGGTGCTACTCCATTTCTTGGGAAAGATCCTGAAGTTGATATAATTTTAAGCTCTTTCAAGTGATGTGGAACAATGTAGTGAGTGGGAAAATTCATTGTAATCACTCTAGTGAAGTTTATCTTACTATTCTATGTTGTCTCAATGAAATTGATCTTGTTCTCTTTGTCATGATAATAAAATTTATATTGTGGCTTTTTTTGGAAATTTTTCAATCACTTTGTTTTTACAATTTAAGTATGATATTAAGGGTGAGCTTACAACATTCTTGAATACAATGTATATCATGTTAATTGAATTCTCTACACCAATTAGGGCTTAACATCCCTTGTTTTTGGTAAGAGATACATTCATTGATTCCACTATGAGTTTAAAAGAATCTCATATCATTTCAGGGCTTAACATACCTTGCAAATGGTTTGGAAATTAATCTTGGTTCTTGAATTGTGGCTAAATTTGACATTCTTTTTGAAGTAAAAAAAATAAGGGGGAGTAATCAATTAAGGGGGAGTCTTATTGACTTACACGTATGATTATATGGATATCTTTTTGAAATGACGAAAGGGGAGAAATAATATAATTAAAAAATGAGTTCCATGCCCTCTTGCCTTAACATTAATTGATGATATATTCCTTAAGAGATGGATACTATGTTCCATATCTCTTTAGGAATAATTAGCACACATTTTATGAAAACAAGAATATGTTATTCATCTAAGGTAAATTTTAGGTATGAAACTCATCTCATTTAATCATTTTGATTATATTTTAGAAATGTTTGTTATCTTCAAAATGGGGGAGATTGTTGGCTAAATTGGACATTAATATACCTTTTGTTTTGATGATGATAAACATTTCATTCTTGTGGATCTAACATGCGATTTGAGTATTTTAGGGTTGTAAATGACCATGCCCACTGCCCAAGTCTCTAGTAGAGTTTCAGGAATGATGACTGGCCCCACATACCACCACTAGCCTTAACTACACACTTTAATCTCACTCACACGCAAGCCAGGATCAACTTCCCGACTAGTCACCCATCCTAGTACTAATCCAAGATGAGCACTCTTAACTGTGGAGTTCTTTAGTAATGGGCTCCCGGAAAAGGAAGTGCACCTTGGTGATATGGGTAGTCCGATCATTCCTTATAAGGTCTTTTCATCTGAGGCCTCAAATCTTGATACATCACAATCTCCCCCACTTAGACTCTTAACGTCCTCGTCAAGGCACAACTATATGGCCTCAAAATATCACCCCATTTCAGTGCAGACCCAAAATGGCTCATGGACACCCAACTCCCGATCACAGAATATCAGCGCAAGGGTGGCTACATCACCATAGATAGCCCTTTCCAACTTTTCTGGACCGCACGGCTCAAGATTGGCATGCCACATGCCCATGTGGGCCCCACCTACTGGAGGGGTTATGGCTCTGATACCATTTTTAACACCCAGGCCCACTACCCAAGGCTCTAGTAGAGTTTTAGGAATGACGAATGGCCCCATAGACCACCACTAGCCTTAACTGCGTGCTTTATCCACACTCACACGCAAGCCAGGATCAACTTCCTGACTGGTCACCCATCCTAGTACTACTCCAAGCTCAGCACGCGTAACTATGGAGTTCTTTAGTGATGGGCTCCCAGAAAAGGAGGTGCACCTTGGTGATATGGGTAGTCCAATCATTCCTTTTAAGATCATGTTATCTGAGGCCTCAAATCCTGGGATGTTACAAGGGTCCAAGGAAATAAGGAATCAGATAATTGAAGATCAATAGAAATGGAAGATCAATGTGCTTAAATGTTCAATATTTTCATGATTGTACTCAATGTAAAAACTTGTATAAGTATGTAATGTACAATTACCTAGATATCATGTAAATCAAGCGTTAGGTCATCCTTATCCACTAACAACCCTTAGATAGGTTTTCCCGCAGAGTTAGAGTCACAATCACCCATGATACACACACTTAGAAAGTGATTCAATAGAAACAACGACTCTCTCAGTCGAAAAATTGATCGAACGAGACACACTCAGTTGAAGACATGCTCGACTGAGAATCACTTTGGTCGAAGTCACAAACACAGATCAATAACTTATATATTTGTTCCCTAAATTAGGTTTTCAGTCGAAAATATCTTTGACCGAGCAAGCTTCAACACAAAGTCCATGACTGTTAGACCAAGTGGTTGGTGGTTGGGGTTTGGAAGTAGTCGTTGCAACAATTATTCCCCAAACCCCTCCTCGGTTGAAGAAAAGTTTGACCAAGACACATCTTGGTCGACAAGTTCCTCGATCGAGATAGGTTCTAGATTGTTCTTTTCAGCTCGAAAGAATTAGCCATTGCAAGTCAATTAATGGATACCTAATGGCTAGTTAAGCACTAAGAACACTCTAGAAACCCTCTAGAATGACCCTAAGTACTTGCAAACAATTCCTATAAATAGGAGAGACCTTAGGACACCTGAAACACACAATTACACTTGAGATCACATTCTAGTGAGCAACAAAGCAAAGCTACTCTTGCCATCTTGTTTCTTCAAGCTCAAATTTCGTGTCCTATAGATATAGCCTCTTATCCACCTTGTAGCAACTTTCATCCTTAGTGGTTTGAGAGGTCTAACACTTGATATAAGATCAAGGCACTGTACTAAATTGGTGGAGTATTTCCTTTCTTCCAATCTCTTTCTTTTATATTGTATATTGTTATCCTTAACAGCTACTAAATTTGGAGGTTGTTGAAAGGAGGTTTCTTGGAGAAACTTCATGGTGGAGAAGGCTTCTTCAAGAGGTGCTTGCAATTATTTCAAGGAAGGTTGCTTCAAGGGAGGTTGAAGCTACTTCAAGAAGGTGAAGGATGCTCGACTTGGAGTTACTTCAAGAAGGTTGCTTCAAGGATGTTGAAGCTACTTCAGGTGGAGGCTACTTCAAGGGTGTAGATAGAAGGTGATTGTATTTTATGTAACATCCTCAAGAGGTAATAAAATAAATCACTTTCAAAATCTTGATTGGAAACAATTGCGTAGTGGATTGACTATCTTTGATTTTAAAGGTAGGAACCACTCTACATCCTTGTGTCCTCCTTGTTTCCCCCTCCTCCTTCTTTTGTTTGATTGTTTAATTATTTTTAAATGCACCAAAAATATCTATTCACCCCCCTCTAGATTTTTCACCTATGATACAAAAAAAAAGAATTTTTTTCATGCCCATGATAACTACCCAATATAGTAATAAGTGAAAGATAATCCAAATATAATATTATATAATGAAAACTAGATGAAACTACTTGAAGAAATTCAAGATAAGTAAAGGAGAATTAGTTTGATACTTCTTCTCATATGTACTAGGTTTCATGGTGGGAATTCAAGTAACTCTTTAGAAGAGCATCATTGTATATCTTGTAGATAATATTTTTAAAAACATGGAAATTATTTTCTATTATTCGTTATTTGGTTAAATCTAGATCTTGGGAACGTTAGGTAATGGTTCTCAACTTTAAGGTACTTCCCTAATTGGGGGATGTTGAAAAGTGAGCTCGTTACATCCTCCTTACCCAATACTACTCTGGTACCACTTAAAGGGGATTATAAGACCATGCATGTCTATCTAACACACAGATTGCAAACTAACATACATGTGTAGACTAGGTACAAAATATCCAATATGTTTAGCACATCACGACAGCATATTAGGAAAGCCATTTATGAAGGTAGAAATAAAATAAAAATGTAGACAAAAACCACAGAGAACACCAAGATTTATGTGGCAAACACTCACAATGTGTGAGGAAAAAACCACATGATCAAAGCTCGAGAACAAAATTCTTTAATCAATGGATTACAAAGTTTGACTCAAGTTTTGACCCAAAATAACAGGAATATAGTGAAAAAAGAAGAGATATATATATTTGACTAAATTGGTATGTCACCATTCCAAAGGGCCTCCCAAATTAATACTCCATGTAGAGAATACCTGAACAGAACAAATATATAGGGTGTGGTGGAGAACTTGTTATACAACCAAAAAGAGAACTAGACTCAGTGTGAACCTCTAACGTTTCTCTTTTTTCTTAATTGGCCCTTTTTTCTTTCCATCGCATGTGCACAATAGGAAACAAGGCAACTGCTTGGAACTAGCTAGGGGTGCCCTCCTTTCACATTGTTCCAACCCTATCATCATAACATCAATCTCTAATTGGCTTCCCACAATGGAGTGGAAGCAAAAGGGTTGTAGGCCCAAAAATTTCAGAAAAAAAATTAGGTCATGACGGGTGTTTTTCTTAGGATGTTTTTTATAGAAAGTGTTTCTATAGTAAAATGCACATATTCTAGTGAATTACATATCCCAACATGCAAAAGTAAAATATCAAGGGTCCAGATTGTCTTCAATACACAATTAGAAAAGTTAACATAAGATTGGATCCGAGCCACACATACTAATGTTAATCAGGTTCAAGGATTACTTTCATGTTTCTTGTAAAGATGTTACTATATGAGACATGTGTGGTAGTGACTTACACTATAAAAAGTGAAAGTAAAAGTTGTGTTGTCATTATGTAGGAGCTACCGTGCTATAAAAGTAGAAGGAAATACCCACATTGATTAGCAATGCATCCACTATTCCTATAGATTACATGAGTCCATTGAAAATGCCTTCATATATTTGATTCTTGATGGATTTCCATTCGAGAAATAAAACCCAAGATGGTCACAAAGAAAAGATAACAACATATTTGCAATGGCAAAAGAGATGCATCATGTAAAAGTAGGAACCTCCATGGATAAATATACTTTACATTGCTATAATTTATACTAGACAATGTAGGAATTATCCTTCTAGTGAGATACAAAAGGAGTGAGATACAAAATGTGTGTGAGAGTTTTTCCCATGTTTATGATGCATTTACTCATACAGTAAATGATATACTCAAGGAATTATATTTCATTACATTTGACTGGCTAGTGGAGATATTCTTATAATAAATGATAGAAGAGTATATATTTAAAGTACAATGAACATGATAAATTTTTGTGGGGATATGTGGGAAAGGCCCCTACTACCCCTTTTTCCTCCTCCATTGATGTCATATGGGAGAACATGGGTGGTAGTGGACAAGTTGAGACATTTGGCAGTGGAATTTGATGTATGAATGTATGTTGACTGCTTTCTGACACGATTTTTTCATGCGTCAAATGCAAGTGTACGCGTCAATGTAATATATGCCTTTGTGAGGCCCGAGTTGAACTCAGGGACACTGAATTTATTGGAGACTACTACTAACTACTCGCAATTAGCTAGACCGGTTAATAAGTTGAAAGTTGTTGTAAAATTAAAAGAAAATGAAATAAAACAAAACAAAACAATCGATTAAAGGTTTGGTTTAATCAATTCAAGTGGAGATCTTTAGGATTGCAATTTCACCATGGGTTTTCATTGTATGAATTTCTATATAGCAACTCAGATTTATCTCTCAATCTGGGTAGTGTCTTGTAGTCAGAATTGCCCAATGTCGTGGTACAATTCACTACCTATGTCTAGTTTGGTTCCACCGTCGTAGTAACCTATACCCTAAACTAGGTGCATTAGAATCTACCTCTGGGTATCCACCATTAACCTTACACCACCTTGTTCAAGGGATTTGTTAATTAATGTGAATTTCGTCTCTTTTCAACCGTTAACTCTTCTTTCAAAGTAGTTAAGGGCATTAGATTATCATTATGGTGATCAAGCATAACAATATAATTGAGAAAACAAAATTATACCACGAATTTAAGAGATAAATGATGAATTACTATGATAAAATTGTCATAAAATGCTTCCCCAGGCTACTTCCGGTCCTAAAGATAAAGGGGATTAGCCTCGCATGTTCATCTCAGAGCAAAACATGGTAGAGAAAAGGGGAAACATGGATAAAAATGTGATTGAGTGGTGAAACCCCTGAACGGATAAGATCCAAGCGGTCCTTGGCATAGAATCACTACTACAGAAATAGCATTCAATGTCACTTTTCTGGGCGTCGGTTATTAAGGAAAACCGACGCCTTATATGTTAGGCATCGGTTGTTTAAGCAAACCGACGTCTATATTCAAAGACCAGCCAGACACGAGTACCGCTTTGTATTCAGCGTCGGTTGTTTATAACAAACTGACGCTGAAAGTCGGCCGCGAAATCCAAATTTTGATCAAAAAAAATAGTGTCATTTTCAGCGTCGGTCATGTAGGTATAAACCGACGCCTATGTGCGATGAAAATTTGCGCAAAAAGTGTCACTTTCAGCGTCGGTTATCCTTTTATAACCGACGCTGAAGGTGGTTCCCGCCAAACAATTTCATGAAAATATCGTCCAATTGGACGTCGGTTGTTGCAAACAACCGACGCTAAAGATTTTAGGCGTCGGTTGTTAAAACAACCGACGCTATTTGGGAACTTATACTCCGCGATCGCCCGACTCTTCCCCTTTCTTCTGTTTCATTGCGAGCAATTACCCTATTTCTCTGCTGCCGGCGATTTCTCTCCGGCGATTTCTTCTCCTGTGCCATTTCTCCGGCTATTTCTTCTCCGACGCCCCCTTCTCCGGCGCCCCCTTCTCCACCACCACTCCTCCTTCTCCGCGCCCCCTTCTCTGCCGCCCCTACTGCCCGCCCCTGCTGCCTGCCCCTGCTGCTCCAAGCGCCTGAGGCCGCCGGCACGCCTGACTCTTCGGCGCCGCCTGGTGCTTTTCCACCGTCGTCGCGCCGCCGCAACCACCGCCAGAGCCACCGGAGCTGATAGCTGCTCCTCCACCGCCGTCGCTGCTAGCTACTTCTCCAGCCAGAGCCACCAGAGCCTCTGCCTTCTTCCCTCTGACCAGGTTGGTCTTCCCGCTGCTAGCTGCTCTGCTTTTTTATGCATCGATCAAATTGTTGTGATAAAAATGCATGTAATGTATTTGATTAGAGTTAATCTAATCTGGATGTTCATAATAATGGTATGTTAAATATGATGATTAGGGATAAATATAATGTCTAGTACACAAATATTAGATGATATTCAAGAAAACCCTAGTTTGATGAGCATGTTGTTAATCATGTTAATTATGATTCTTCTATATATTCTGATGTCATTATATAATTATGTGATCCCAACATATTAAATTGAATTAGAATGATTTCATGAATTATAGGGTTTTAAAGTTGATAAACATGTACATGCAGAAATAGGGTTATTAAACCAATGGTTATAACATAGTATGATCTTAATCTGATCTGGATGTTCATAATAATGTAGTATGTTAAATATGATGATTAGGGATACATATAATGTCTAGTAAAGATTCCTAGACCTTTTGTTTGAAACTATTGATTTCTTGATTTATTATTTAATAATGCTCTATTGATTAGGATTAACCATGTTGCATGTACTTTATAGACATTTATTATATATAAGAATGACAACACATGTATTTGTTGGCCTAGAAACCCGTCCAAGATTGGCTCATTAGGAGTAAATCTTGGATAGTCCCCAGTTTGGGACTGTTCTTGAACACCTAATCTCACTTAGGATGTAAGTGTATAATGTGTATTGGGTTTTCGAGAAAATTTCAGTAGCATTTCCCCGTTTGTTCTCTAAGTACATATGTACTTAGAGAACAACGGGGAAATGCTGCCGAAATTTTCTTGAAAACCCAATACACATTATACACTTACTAGTGAGATTAGGTGTTCAAGGATGGGATAGGTGGTACACATTTATTATATATAAGAATGACATCAAATGTGTTTGTTGGCCTAGAAACCCGTCCAAGATTTACTCATTAGGAGTAAATCTTAGATAGTCCCCGGTTTGGGACTGTTCTTGAACACCTAATCTCACTTAGGATGTAAGTGTATAATGTGTATTGGGTTTTCGAGAAAATTTCGGTAGCATTTCCCCGTTTGTTCTCTAAGTACATATGTACTTAGAGAACAGCGGGGAAATGCTGCCGAAATTTTCTTGAAAACCCAATACACATTATACACTTACTAGTGAGATTAGGTGTTCAAGGATGGGATAGGTGGTACACATTTATTATATATAAGAATGACATCACATGTGTTTGTTGGCCTAGAATGTGAACAATCATTGTTTTTTATATTACTTGTACATTGAAGGATTGCTAATTGATAAAAGATCACAATTTTAGAGACATGTA